>CAWVNO010000061.1:150000-750000 GCA_963930645.1 Salticus scenicus
TTGTACATTTTTTTCTCTCAATTAATAAAAAAAAAAAAAAGATTTCTTGGTATTTGTTGTATTTCCCATCAGTTTCTTGTTTTTTTTTATAAAATTCTAAAGACTTTATAAATAATTAAAATTAAATAAAATTTAAATGCTGAAAAGTTTCCAAAATGTAACAGAATATTTTTAAAGCTTGCATTTGAAAGAAATGTTACAAAATTCTGATCACGAGTAGTTTATTAAACTACTTAATCAAACAAAATCATTATTACGAAACTGCATTAATTAAAATAGAATTCAAATGTATAAGTTACATTTTTCTTCGTAGAAAATTCTAAATTGATTCTATAATTTACATTGTTGAAACTCTTGTTTATATAGAATTTATTAATAAGGTTATGCCAGCTACTAAAATAAAAATCTCTTGAATTTACATATGTTTCAAGAATTACAAAATTTAAATATATTTCTTCTTTAGGCTATTAGGAATTTTTCTGTTGATCCATGTCAACATATTAGGAATGGGCAATGTGTTGAAAATCTTACATCGCGATATATAATCAGCTTTATATCGTGATTTTATGATATGTCCTTCAAAAAAAATATTTACTCTAACATTTTAGGAAGGCTCTTATATAAATACTTAAATAACATCATATAGTATGCTTAAATTTAAAATATTTTAGATTTTTTTTCTAAAGTTTTATATTTTTTGATTAAATATATATATATATATATATATATATATATATATATATATAAAGTTCCTTCCTTAATAAATATTTCTTATAAAACTCCAAAATCGAAATAAATCGTCACCTGATAGATTCACTTCTTACGTGAGATATCAAAAGATCGTGAATCAACTACACAGTGACGTCACTGAATACGTGTAAATGATATCAAAATACGAGGTAGGCCTCTCATGTCACAATATCGGTAATCAAGCTATGTGAATTTTCACTTTCGCATGAGTTGCCGTTGATTTCAATACGATGCATGCGCTAATGCTACACCAGCACAAACATTTAAGTGTACGTTGGTATTTGGTGTAAGTTTCAATCGATATACATGTATGGAAACTCGATATTATCAATAGTCGGTGTAAACTCAAATTGATTTAGCGATATCAACGTTAAATTAATACTTTTCGGGGAATTGATACATAACTCATTCTTAGTGAACATTTTCACTATCGGTATTCGGCGTAAGTTTAAATCGATTTAGCTTTATATACATGCAAAAATAACGTTAACAAGAATCGTCGTAAGATTAAACAGACTTAACGGTATAGATGTAAAACTGACATTAACAATAATCGGCGTAAGCTTAAATTGATTTCCTAAAAACAATCTTAAGTATAATTTTCTATATATCTCCTATTAATAAATTAAACTACGGTCTTCTGCCCTAGCTATGCTCGGGCCTGTCTCGGGCACGGTTTAGCAAGACCATAAACATATTTTTTCTCCTGTGGGAATAAAAGTCCCTATAACCGCGCGGTTTGGGACCCACAATGAGAGATCAATATACCAATGCACTAAATTATATTGTTCTATATCGTTTTCAAAAGTTAGACCTAATATCGTTAACATAATTCTATTTCCCGATTTCAATATGGGCTACTCTTCTCTCTAATCCAGAAAAATTTCCCCCACCCTCTCCACACGCAAAAAGAATAAGATATTAAAATATATATTACTTTATACATGAATAAATTAATATATTCTTATTTTGATTCACTCATAAATTGTGATTAAAGAAAGTAATCATTAAAAATATCAGAGAAGCTCTCTAAAATGCTATTCACGAAATCCCAAAGGGGAAGTAAACATCTAAGTCAATGCTTCGTAATGTTATACAACGTTACAATTTGACGTTGCGTAAGATTGTTTAACAATAGTATAATGGATTAATATTAGTCTCTAAACTCAGGAGTGAAGAGTTTGACTTATAAAGCTTGCTATACTTAAAAGATATGAATCTACATTCTGCTGTATAATATTATAATATTTATATAAGAATGAATAATTTATTAAGAAAATGATCTATTGAATAAACATAACATCCAATTAATTTAAGTAGAAAATATTGTTGTACATAAAATCTAGTGACATTCTTAAAATAATTCCGGCTGGAGTTCGTGGGAAAATAATAATAAGGGAGGTTTGTTTATACAGTGTTTTTGCTTTCAGTCAGCAAAATATCACTTGAAAGAATGTAATTAACATATAAATACACGTTAGAGACTTACTATGCTAAAACTATCATTTTAGCTGCAAGCAAAAGGGGTTTGAAAATAAAAAATGATATTATGATTGTCAGATAAATAGGACTGAAAGAATCATGATCTGTGAAATCATTTATACTAAGTGACATGTCGCTTAAAATGAAGATTTAATAGTATTCCTGCTCATTGAAGTTATATTGAGCAATTTTAAAGACTTGTTAACAGAATTGAAGACCGCACCTTTTTTTTTATAATGCGGTGACAAACTGACAGACAAAATTACCCATCGGAATTCGAAACTGTCGCCAAACTGAACAAAATTTTAATTGAGTTTGACAGCAAAAACATCGTTCCATTAATAAGATAGATGTTTCTAATATCTCGGTTCATTTGATCTAAGACAGGCTTGTAACAAATTTTATGACAGAATAAAGAAACGCTATGTAAAAGCTATGTAAAAATTGCACATAATGTAAAACATCAAATAAATATGTATTTATATAAATAAACAAAACTTGCTTCATGCCAAACAATATTTACTTGGTGAATTGGCTGTGATTAATTTTAATAATAAACTAAAATTATTTTTTATTTATCTAAATAAAATTACTAGATAATATTGAAGATTTTTAAAAATCAATTTATGAATTTACCAATCATATTTACATTAATCCATTGCTCATAATCATTAAGTATCAATCTTAGAAAAATTTACACATTTTAAAGCATAGATATATACATAATGATTCATACAATATACTTCCAAGACATGTATCTTATAATATATATATATAGTCGGCAGCAAAATTATTTGAGCGCTAGCAATAATTCCTATATAAAAAAAAGTGCATTTAATACTGCTTTGTTAAATAAATCCTTGTCGAATCATTGTCTTAGTCTGTCTAAGAACATGATTCGATAAGAATTTATTTAAACCGTATTAATTGTACTTTATTTATATAGGAATTATTGCTAGCGCTCGAATAATTTTGCTGCCGACTGTATATACCGGGTGATCCAAAAGTAACAGAAAGACTGTATTATTCAAAATGTTCAAATTGTACCTCTATGCGGTTTTCACTAAAATGTACAAAAAAATACGGGATTTTTTTTTCTTAAGTATATTAAAAAAATATATTAGTTACATTTTTCTCCGGCATTTTGCAGTGTATTCGCAGTATTCTCTCACATTTAAAACACATCCGCTTGGTCAAATGACGCAGTTTTGCGAATACTGAAGATTTTTTTTAGGAAAATTTCCAATATACAATGGCTGACGATAATTCTAATGAATGACGATCAATACATTGAGTATTTAAAGTCTTAATTACGTTTTTGAAGATACTGCGCAACTGTAAGAAAGTAATTTTATAATTAAAGTGCTACTTGAGAAAAAAAGTTTAAAGTAATTTGCCAATAAATCTTTTGTTGCCTAAAAAGAAAAAAAAAAAAAAAAAAAAAAAAAAAATCCCATGTCTTTTTGTATTTTCCGGTGAAAACCGATTTTGTGTCACCGGTATACCCTAACAGCACAAAACTTAACAATAATATTACATATAAACACAGTAAATATTACAGAAACGTTTTGAAACGTACAGTTTGCTTTCAGATTAGTCAGCGATCGTAATAGGAAATCAGCTGAAAAGGGTAAACGTTTAAGAAATATATTGGAGAGTAGGCTAGAACATGTTACGATAATGAGATTGTAAGCATTTTGAAACATAGTTGAAACATTCTGGACCGTATATGTATATATATATATATACATATACAGGTATAACACCGAAGTATAATTGTTTGAACCTTGTTTTAGTGTAGGGGACAATTTCCAACACTGTTGGACTGTTATAACCTTATTTGTGAGGTAAAACAGTAATGGAGACGCACAATGTTATTTAATAATGAGATAATTTTATTTATGAAAAACAAAATTTAATTCAAATTTTTACATTATCATTCCTACATTGCATTCACATTCACATTCACATTATCATTTCATAGAGTTTTCCAGAGAAGTTCTGCAAACATCGTGAATTAAAACAGATCATGACTGAAGAAATCTCGTCAAAAACACCAACAGTTCTGCGAAGTGTGTCAAAAAACTTGGTTCGACGTGTTCATGTTTGCATTCATAATGGTGGCGAACATTTTCAACGTTTTCTGCAAGGTATGATAATGTAAAAAAAATGAATTAAATTATGTTTATCAAAAATAAAATTATCACAGGATAAAGTAACACTGTGCGTCTCCACTTCTGTTTTACCTCACAAATAAAGTTGTAACAGTCCAACAGTGTTAGAAATTGTCTCCCAGACTTAAACAAGGTTCAAACAATTATATTTCAGTGTTAGAATAATTGCCACATCCGTCAGATTTAAAGGTAATACGAAAAAATCAACGGGTACTCTTTTAAACTGATCACCCTGTTTATATATACCATATATATGTGTATATCAGTGGTGTCTCGGGAATGACTTTTAGGCCATCTTCATATCTGTGGCTAGAAACATAGTTATATCATGATGGAATACTTTTCCTCTAATGTGTGATTCGTTTGTTTCGAGAAACAGCATAACTATGAGAACATTTGGAGATATTCTAAAACGTCATTCCCGAGGTACCAAATACAAAGCAAAGCAATTAAAAAAAAGTATTTGAAAAAGTTTTAAAGATGTAAATCCTCTACGTTATCTTTTGATTTGTCACAACTTTAATTTTATGTTAAGTTCAATAAACAGATTTATTATGCCATAACAGTAAAAAAAGAAAATGTATAGGGAAATATGACAGCTTTTGGAAAATATTCCTTTAAAGTAAAGTCATTCGAAAACTCACAAAATTCTTTTGCAGTTTAGATAGATTGAATTGTTCCATAACAGCATTTCAGACAAAGGTGCACAACTTTTATATAAATTCATTATACAAAAGAGACTAAAAAATACATATAGGGTGTAATGGGGAACGTTTTGGTATAGTTCGACGCAGTCCCCTTTTTCCTCATTTGCTATTATATTCACAGTTCTGAAAACTTCTAGGCATAAATTAAAAATATTTGAATTTCAAAAAATACAAGCTTCTATAATGCACCACTTAACGTAAAAAAAAAAAAAAAGATGAAAATTTTGTGTTTCATGGTTTCACATTCTTCATAGTTTGGAGTCGAGTTACCATATAGTGAAAAATCTTCATGATTCTTGGACTTTTTGAATTAAAAAAAAAAAATCTCGGATTATTACGGGGTACGAACTTTTTCGAACGTTTCCAACTTCTACTTCATATCGGAAACACTCCAACAAAACCTTAAAAAAAAAAAAAAATCGGAATTAATATTCTGATTTTGAGAATTAATATTCTTTCACTGAAAATTTAAAGACATAAATGGAAAAGTAAAGTAAAAGGTAAATGTGATGCATTTGAGGCGTTTGTAATACGCGCAAACACTATGGTTACATTCGGCCGACATACAAAGTTCCTTGGTAAGAGAAACTATGAGTAATAAACAAAAACACTTAGTAAATAGAATATATTTAAAGTTATACTCAAAATCTACACACAAAACTTATTTTCTCTACCAAAAACTGTGGAGTTTATTTTACCAAGTACAGCAATGGTAAAACTACGAATTTTGAGTGGTGCACACTGTTGAAGAAGGAAATATAAAAAGTTTTTCAAACTCCAAAAATTATCACTGTTTCGTATTTAATTTGGTTTCATAAGGCTAAATATACAAAGAACAGTTTAAATAAATAGATATGATGGGTATTAGATCCAAAATTACTTAATCAGTTGAGTTGATTACTAATCAGTTTAACAACTTCATAAAACTTTCCTACAAACAAGTTCATTATGGAAAAGAACTAAAAAATTATATACATGATAATTATTATTTTAAACCATCCAGAAACATAATAGGGGAAGGGTGGGCAAAATGGGTACTTAAGGTTATTCTGGTTAATAACTCTGTGACAAATAGAAAGAAAGGCAGTAAGTAATATTTATTTTAATTTTACAATCTTAGCGGTTATTCCACAGTATTGGAATTTGAAATACACCGCATATTTTATGATCTGCATATGAATATATTCAAAGCTGCAAACTTCCCCATTTTGCCCTACAGGTTAGGGCAAAATGGAGTAACTCTCAACTTAACAAACTTTACTGACACAGTTCATACACGAACCTGTCACCGTCCTCATCAACACCGGTGCATAAGTCATGAGCCCATTTGTTACATTCACTGCACTTGATCCATCCTTCTCATTATGCTGATCTTTCCTATTTCGTGACAGTACAAGCATGTAACATCTACTCGTCTGGATCACTATCTGACGATATGCCGTCTGTTGGTAGGCCAGGAATGCGACTTCTCTTGGCTTGTGAACTGTCCGACACCCGACTTTTTTGCCATTTGACCTTTTGACCATTATCTTTTGACTTTACCTCGAGATACCCCATTTTGCCCTACAAGTAGCCATCTAAAACAACTAGGCCTACATAATAAATCACAGTGAATGTAGTTCTACTCTGTCATGCAATTCACTTAAAAAACAACCCTTTTAGCTAATACAAACTATCACGTTCGTATCTGCAAGTTAACCTAACTATTAAAATATCCAAACTTCACACTTACCTTATTTCAGGGTAATAAAAAAGCACATAAATCTTGGGAGCGTATCTGTCTGTGACTCTGCAAGCAGTATCTCACGTGGAAATGAATATTAGGTACGGCGCGCACAACCTATAGCAATGACATACAGATGACAGCATTGTATAAGCGGGGTTATCAAAAACCCCGTATTGCCCTACCACCCCATTTTGCCCACCCTTCCCCCATTTACACATTATTATTCATTTACTTAATAATGTATCATTTTTATGTAAATATGTAAAACACCTCCACAATATCGTAATGTAAAACTCTTTATCAAGTATAAAAACTTATTAAATTATTCTTATACACATATGTTAAGGTATTTTTATTAATCACATTTTATACTAAGATTTCGATTGTCTACATCGTGGAGTCTTCATCAAAGTTTATTAGTTAACTAATGAACTCTGATGACTAGTTAACTAATAAACTAACTAGTTATTAGTTAAATAATAAACTGTGCTATAGCAGAGTTTATTAGTTACTAATAAACTCTGATAAAGACTCCATGATACAGAGAGTCGAAAGCTTAGTATAGAATGTGACTAATTAAAATACTTTAACATATGTGTATGCAAATAATTTAATAATATTTTTTACTTTATAAAGAGATTTATATTATGATATTGTTGAGGTGTTTTATATAGTTACATAAAAAATGATACATTGTTAAGTAAATGAATAATAATTAAAATATACAATGCAATTGAACTATAATTTTAATAAAATTTACTCTACAGGTCCGAACAATTGAACTCTGTCGTAATAGCAATGTTACTGACTGCATAGTTTAATTCTGAGTTTTATGATACTTCAACGTAGGGTAATTCCATAATTTTCATATACACTGATGGAAAAAAAATTCCAACACCAGGAAGGAGCTGTACTAGATAAACGAAATTTGGTAGGCGTGTTTATACATCTGAAAGATGACGTCGATTCAAATTTCGAGCTACGCGCATAAGTGTGGCGCTAGTAGCGACACTATGAACATGCAAATGAGGTTTGCTTTAAATAAGCGCTGTAAGGTTCGTGATCGTTATTTACAGTTGAGATTTGACGTAGTTGGTTAATGTTAGTCAAGGATGCCTCTAAGAAGACGAAGAAGCCATTATCAACAGCTCACTGAGTTTGAACGAGGTCGTGTAGTAGGGCTACGAGAAGGCGGGTTTTCTTTCCGCAATATTCCAGAAAGACTTGGCAGGAATGTATCCACTGTGCATGAGTGTTGGCAGCAGTGGTCAAGGAAAGGTACTGCGTCAAGAAGACCGGGTTCCGGGCGGCCACGTGGCACTACTGAGAGGGAAGACCGCCGTGTTCGGCGTATGGCTGTGGCTAATCGTACTGCGTCTGCAGCTGAAATTCGAGCTGCAGTTGGCACCACAGTGACACAACGAACTGTTACAAATCGGTTACTTCAAGGACAGCTCCGAGCCAGACGCCCTGTAGCGTGCATTCCACTGACTCCAAACCACTGCCGTTTGCGACGTGAGTGGTGTCAAGCTAGAGCTCATTGGAGGACGGAGTGGAGATCTGTTGTGTTTTCTGATGAAAGCCTGTTCTGCTTGGTCGCATTGATAGCCGTGTGTTGGTTAGAAGGAGGCCAGGTGAACGCCTGCTAGCGACCTGTCTGCGGCCTAGACACACAGGGCGTACTCCTGGAGTTATGGTTTCGGGAGCAATTTCGTATGACAGCAGGAGCACTCTCGTGGTTATCCCACACACCCTGACTGCAAATTTGTACGTCAGTCTAGTTATATAACCTGTTGTGCTGTCATTCATGAACAGCATTCAAGAGGGTGTTTTCCAACAGGATAACGCTCGCCCTCATACCGCTGTTGTAACCCAACATGCTCTACAGAGTGTCGACACAATGCTCTACAGAGTGTCGACACCTGTACGACACAATGCATGCACGTTTGCATGCTTGCATTCAAAATTCTGGTGGTTACACCGGTTACTAATGTACCAACATTTCACATTTGAAATGGCTCTTCTCGCCAATGGCTCTACCTGTGATCTTGAAACTTTAATCAATTAAATATGTTAATGTATTGCTGAAATTTCATTACTGTACAATAATTTTTTCTTGGTGTTGGGATTTTTTTTTCCATCAGTATATATATACACACATATATTTAAATTACAATGTTTGTTTTTGTTTACAATATATCATATTCTTTTTTCTTCAACACTCAGATTTATTATGCAGACTCAAGACAAGGGAAAAAACGCCGATAATAAAAATGTTGGGTCGCGGTAGCCCTGTCGGTGGAGCACCGAACTCGCAATTGGAAGAAAGAAGGTTCAATACTCTAGCCGGCCAGAGACCGTAGTGTACACAATTGGTGGCTGGTGTACGTAAAATCCATCGTGGCCGCAATGTCCTCCATGTTCTCATCCAAATTATAACTTTGGGGGCCACCGAAGCGGGAAGCCATCCCCTCCGTGGAGAATCAGAATTGTGATGGCATGTCTCTGGACCATTCTTAGGACTGCGTCCCAGACCGTCGCCAGTTACCCATTGTGCAGTACTAGTGCAACTTTAAACCCCACCAACCAACCGACCAAACGAAATTATTATACTGACTTAGACAAATTATTCACGATAGTAAATTATCACATTTGTCCAAATGTCCCACAATGTCAAACTTTTCATAAAATTACAAAATCTCTTGCAGTTTTTATTCATTGAATTGTGTCCTAATGGTATTTCAACTGCATTCACTTTCATACAAACAAATTCATTATGGAATGTGTGTATATAATAAATATTCCGGCATCCAACTATATACTCTACTAATTTTAAATCTTCCAGAAACACAATAATTACATTTTTCAGAATTATTGAATTCTGTCAAAATGGGCTCTTCCCAGTGTCGCCTGCTAAATCACGTGATGCAGAATAACAAAGAATTGAATTCTGAGAATAGAATTCAGTTAAATATTGTTCTTAAAAACAAAAGTATTATTAATTTAATATAAATAAAATAAAAGGAATATTGTGCATTTGTAAGCAGTAGTATAATTGCATTTGTAAGTTTAATATTTTTTTTTAATGTGCAATTTTTATTTTCATATGTAAGAATCGATTTTTATATGTTGTAGTGTAACTGTTACATTAACCAATCTTGTAATAAATAACTTGTTCTCGTAGAATGTTTATAGATAATAGCTTGAAATTAATTTAAAATATTTTCAGTTAAATTTAGTCGCTCAAAAGTGTTACAAGTTAATTAACTCAGCTACTGACCGAAATAGCTTTACACCTTACACCGTACAATCTTGCACAGTTAATGATTTAAATACCAAAAATCAGAGTATTTAACATGTTCACCATCGACATTTATAACAAATATAAACTAAATAATAATTGTAAATGTATACAGAAAAAAAAGTGATGAATAATGATATAAAAATGAATAAAAAATGATGATATATAAAAAAAAAACCTCAGATTAAATCGGATTGATCAAAAATAAGAATAGAAAATGTGTTATTTAAACAATCGCTATAGATAAATACAGAAGATTCCATCTGCTCTTGTTTTAAAATAACTATATCATGTAGCCTGTGACGTTAGGTAAGAAAGAAGAGCCCATTGCGCTGATAATAACTGCATACATTAAATCTGCTGGTTTTTCTGTGCAGGATTTTGAATTTGATGTCACTTCAAAATTTCAAATTTATATAATTTATTTTATAAAATGAATGATATTGTTCCTAACAAATTCTGACCTTGATTTTCTAAAATAAAGAAATTTATTGTGCTGAGAAAAATAATAAATAAATAAATAAATAAATAAAATATTCCGACAAATATCTGACCAAATGTCCCACTAATGTCAAATCGTTCACAAAACTCTCAAAATCCCTTGCAGTTTTGATGGATTGAATTATGTCATAATACCATCTCTGACAACTGCATACGTAACATCTGCTGCTGCACTAAATGGACATTTAGAGACAAATAACATTCACGAAATAGAGAAATCAGTTACAGTCATTTTTCGCTGCACGATACCTGAATGACGACTCGACGTGGGGGTGTGCGCCCGTACGTGTTCTCGGTGATAAATGTCTTCTGTGAGTAAACACATGTAAAATGTGGGGCCAACGATTTGTTTGGTAAGGTCATTGTCAGTCAAACGAAACCAATCGTTTTCCTTTGTGTACAGGTAAGCAATTAGAAGCGGATACATCTTTCTTTCTTTTTTCTCTTTTTTTAAATATGAAAGTCCGGAGAAATAAACCATATAAATACAAAAATGATTGAATATTAACAAAATAAATAAATAAATAATAAATAAATTTGAAAGAAAATGAGATTAAATTATATTGAATTTCTTAATACTGAATATCTTATACTGAATTTCCAATAACAACCTTAAAAATTTGATGAATGTGGCTATAATATTTGAACATTTGAAAAGTGAGGAGGACAGTGGACACTCACCCCTTAGAGACTATGCCCTAAAAACTTTATCTAATACAGTTTCTAGCTATTTTTAATGTATTTTGGAAAAGTTCAAAAGGAGTTACCTCTTATCATACACCTTAAACTATAATTATCTGTTTTCATAGAAATGCAGGGTAACAGAAAAATGGGTTTGCCACACCATTTTATTTTTTAATGTAACTTTTTCACTAAAAATTAAAGTGTTCAAAAATAAACTGCACTATTCTTGCCAGAGATGAGCAAAAACTTTAGATTTTAGATGTTTATCAAATATCTAGACAAACATTTGACACATTATTCTAAAACTTCAGTTGTGTAAACAATATGTTATACTTAATACATTTCTGCGGAATTTTTGGCCTTGTGGCTTGGTCAACAGGGCGCTGCCTTCTGGGTTCCCAGGTTCCGAGTTCGAATCTCGGTGCGGGCATGGATGTTTGTGCTGTCCTATGTCTTCAACAATATTGTGTGCACGTATTTCTGTAAAATTATGGAGCAATCGAGACGAAAGTCATTGTAACTATAGGTTTCAACAAATTGCAAATAAATGTCCAATGCGGAATTTTTTTTTGAAGACAAAAAGGAAACAAGTAAATATAAATAAATAAATAAAGAGCTTTATATATATATATACATGTATATATATATATGGAGAGAGAGAGAGAGAGAGAGAGAGAGAGAGAGAGAGAGAGAGACGCTTTTCTGAGTATACGCAAATGTCTACAAATTATAATTAAATTATACATACACACATATATGTATGTATAATGTATATATATATTGAGTTAATTTCTTTAAACATCAGGTATCTTTTTATGAATTAAAAAAAAATTCTCAATTTTTTTTATTTTCGTTAACAGTACAGATGGACGAGATGGACACACTAAATTGGAGAGTCCCATACTGGATATTTTGATCCTCATTTTGTATTTTCAGTCTAGAATTTACTAATTGGTAAAAATGAAAATATAATTTACAATAGGCAGCAAAATTATAGAAGCGTTAACAATAATTCCTATTTAAAAGATGTGCACGTAATACTGTTTTGTTAAGCAATTATTTGTCGAGTCATGATCTTAGTTTTTATTCTGCTTATAAAAAAGTAAGATGATGATAAAAATCAGCGATAAACCGATATATATATATGAAAAATGTGAATGTTGTGCTTCAAAAAGTTTGTTGCTGACTGTAATTGTGAGAATTGGTTAAAGAGTTCAAAATAATTTTGAAAACTTTCTCTTTATCTTCTAGATAGCTAAAAACGATGCATTGAGAATGATAGACATTTTTTCTTCTGTTTTATTTATTATTATTTAACAATAAATTATTATAGTCTTTGCTTTGTATTTTTACTTATATGCTTATATTTTTGAGAAAATTTCAAGTTTAGTATGTGTAAAGTTTAATACAAAACAGAGTATATTTAGGAACTTTTTCACAAAGACTAATTTAGCATTTCAAAGTCCTATTATGAAGCAATTTTCGAATTCTTTAAACTAAATGTCGTGGTTATTATTATTATTATTACTTTAATTAGTTAATATATTGAGAAATAGGTAGAAAAGTGAGTTTTCTTATCAACCGTTATTTTTTTTTTTCGTATATCAAATAAAAAATTTCAATAGTATATTTGAATCCCCCCGCACACTTCCAGTATTCTTTTCCTTTAACGTGACGTTTTTTCTTTTACTTTTCTTGCCCTCCCCCTCTTCTTCTTTAGGTGTGTGACTAACATTTTGTTTTATTCTTTTAAAAAGACAATAGACGTAGAAATTAATTATTTTTGTTTTATATCCCATCTCTTCTTAAATGATGTAATTTATTATTTTTTAAACATAGAGCATGTTTTTAAATGATAAAACTTAATTTTAGAGATAGGAAAAACCTTTTCAATGGGGAAAATAATTTAAAATAATGCTTAATTTTAAAATGCTCTATGCGAATTCTAAATTATTTTAAATCTTGAATTTTTGTAGTAAACGTTTCTTGTAATGTAACCGAACACATATGCGCATTTAATTTTTTATATCTCAATCAATACAAAAAAAGAGGGGTAAAAACTGAATTTTTCATAAATTTTCATTTTGCGGCTGAATTTGATAGTTTCACATGGGATACTGAGTTATAAATTAAAATGCAACTCTACCAGTATTTCCATATAACCATATTAACATTTACGTTTTCAAAAAAAAAAAAAAAAAAAAAAAAAAAGACCATCCCATGTTGAAACTTACAATAGTTATAAATAATAAACGCAAGAATAATATATAATTTTTAAATGAAAACTAAATGTATATTCTTTTTGAGATATTGAAGTTTAAAGGTCAAAATGTTTGACCTTAAAATGAAACATTTTAAAAATATATACACGTGATATATCATTTAAAAGCCTGTATTATAAGCTGTCTAAGGATACCAATCTTATATCTCCAAGTTAATTAGGGAACAAAATATGGAAAAAACTTACGTTATGTTAGTATGAAAATACTGATTTAGGATTGCATATTGATTTATAACTCAGCATCCCATGGCCGTCCCATATTGAAATTTGCAATAGTTATAGATAATAAATGTAAAAATAAAATATATTTTTTAAAAGCAAATTAAATGTGCACTTTTTGAGATATTGGAGGTCAAAGGCCAAAATGTTTGACTTTAAAGTGGAATATTTAATAAATATATATTTGTGGTATATCATTTAAAAGCCTGTATTATAAGCTTTCTAATGATACCAATTTTATATCTCTAAGTTAATCAGGAAATAAAATATCGGTACATTTGTAGTAGAAGAATTTCGGAAATTTGCATTTTTCACCTATTTTTGCAGCCCTGTATATCAAAAACTAAAAGAGATAGTGACCAATTAATTGGTATACATTCATTTCTCAATAGGTCAAATAAAAGAGCCCAATTTCATAAAAATCTGAGGGAGTCAGGTTAAAAATGCTGGTTTTTTGTGTTGATTTGACATGGAATGATTCATATATAAAAATTTTAAAAGGATCGGATAAAAACGAATTTGTGTCGGAGCATTACAAGTAATATTTCAGAAATTCGGAACCCAAGAAAAATAAATTTTAAGTTTAAAATTCTCTAAAAGCTTTTAAGTAATGTTAGAGAAAGTGTAGAATGATGTTATTTTAAAAGTATTATTCAGCTTTATATATTTTAGAGCAACTATCTGGAAACATTTAATTGCATCGGTTTTGACAATTTGCATTCCTTAAGCAAATAAAAATAGCTTACTAGAACATCCTCTGAGTTAATTTATATGATTGGGTTGAATTGATTATATACAGTTTCATTTGTTAAGTATAAATAAAAATTATACATACATATATATATATTTCATTGAGTTGTAAGATTTCTATATAATCGATTATTTATGAAATCTTTGATTACAGTTATAATTCAAATTGTAATAAATTCTATACTTAAAACATAAAGAAGACATTTAAAACTAAATTCGAAAACTGCTGTACAATCAATGTATAGATTTTAAAACGTCTTTACACACCATAAATTTTAAGCCAGAACAACCGGTTTCGAAAGGACGTAGCTTTTTTTCATCAGGTGCAAAAGAAAAAAAGAATTACCTGGAACATAGGATCGTGATGAAACTAGAGAAACCCAGAATGAGGTTAATCACCAAAACTAAATTCAAAACTGGTGTAGAATCAATGTATACATTTTAAAACTTCTTTACACACCATAAATTTTAAGCCAGCACAACCGGTTTCGAAAGGACGCAGCCTTTCTTCATCAGGTGCAAAAAATAGAATTACCTGGAACATAGGATCGTGATGAAACTAGAGAAACCCAGAATGAGGTTAATCACCAAAACTAAATTCAAAACTGGTGTACAATCAATGTATAGATTTTAAGATATAGACATTCAGTTTTTATTTTTTATTTATTTTATTTTTTTCAAATAATTAATATTTTATTTCTTCTGAAGTTTTGAACATATTTTTGAACAACGTCTTAATATGCAAAATTTTTGTAGATGGAAAAGATAGAGATATAAATATAAATATGATATTATAATAATAGAGATTAAATATAAACATGATATTATAAATGTATGAACACGTTTATTTTGCCTATAGTTAAGAATTTGCTGTTCAATAAAAGATTTAAGTGACATGCATAAGTTAGAAAGTTTTAAACTTCTAAATAATATTTCATGCATTAAGATACATTCTAGTCTACAACATTATTGATTACTGTGTTTAAAACTGTGTAAATGACAGTTGTTCTAAATATAGAATGACTAATGATAGAAATAATAGAGGATGATGTTTTAAAGTTAGAGAATAACAAGTTCTGTATTATGGTTAAAAAAAAAAACACACATTTATTAGGGAGCTTACAGAGTAAAAAGAAGAAAAAAAAAGTATGAATTAAAAACAATCAGATAAATTCAAATACTGAGTAAAATCACAAAATATAGATAATTTCCTGCTTCTATCAATGTTTGCTTGTAACAAGAAAAGGAAAAAAAAAAAAAAAAGGAAGAAAGAAAAGAAAGAAAAAGAAATATTCCTCTCAGTTAAAAAATAAATAAGTAACTAAATATTATGTCAAGTGTAATGCTGGATATAAATTCCTTTTTCCGTGACTTTAAAAGTTCACTCAAAAAAATCGAACATCTGCAAGTCAAAAAGGGTGTATGCGAAAGGTGAACGTCTTTTGTTTTCAACACCTGGTGCTAAATTTCTTCGTGTCTGAAGACGTATCAGGAAGAGATCAGAAACTCGTAAGTTCCCCACATTTTATTTATTTACTTACTTATTTTTTTTTTTTTTTTAAATACATAATGGGGAAATTGCACATTTTTCATTTTGACTTGTAATTGATAGAGCATGAAAATACAAACATTTTGATACCATTTTTATGCATATTTGAAAACCGGATGCTTTAATAAATTAACTTTAAAAGACGTAGTTCTCATGTTGGCGGGAAAACGCTGCGTCACGTGATAAAACCTATCGTGACGTCACTATCCATGAAATGAACTGCCGGCTGAATTTCTCCCTCTTGTATTGTAAAGAAAAATCGTGCATTCAGCGAAATTTTGTATTCTTTCTTTAAAAAAAAATATTAAAACTATTTGAACTCATTAAACATCACTTCATTCTATAAATGACACCAAGTTTCAATGATATTTTTTTGTACTCGCCTGCTGTTATTAATCCAAATTAAACTATAATCGAAATAATAGTTGATCAATAGAATTTTCTTAAAGAATGTTTTTAGTATATCTTTTAAATACTTGTTTTGTTTCATTTTATTATGTTTCATAGATTTATTATTATTTTACCATTATTATAGACTGAGTACAGAAATAAAATATTGGGATTGAGTAATAATATTTAACTGAATGATATGCATATTTTCATTGCTTAAATAATCTAGAATAGTTTATGCTAAATTAACCTAAATTAGATTACTTTTATAATTATAAGATGCCAGTATATCTGTATATATATATATATCAGGGATGGAACACGGGCGCAGAATTCATACCACTATCAATGTAAGAAAATTTTCTACTTCTTAAATCGACGATATTATAGGTAGAGAAATTTCTTAAACGGATTCCGGTATGAATTCTGCGCCCGTGTTCCATCCCTGATATATATATAACTTTTTTAATACATTTCAATATTATAACTTAACAATATTTCTATTAAAATAGCAGCTGAAGATTGTGACTAATTAAAAACATTATAGTGATGCAGTTTGAGAAATTGAAAAGTATTTAAGGAAAATTACATGCGCTTATCATTCTAAATAAATAAATAAAATTAAAAGAAGGTCTCCGTACAAAAATATTAATATTATTTATATATGTATATATATATAGAAACGCGTTTAGTTATTTTTATAATGTAATTACTTTTTTATTTGGAAAAATTTAAAAATAGAAAGAAAAGATTAATAGAAATAGAAAGTAATAATAATAACAACATTTAGCAATAGGAAAGATATAAAGTACTTTAAAATAAAATAAACACATGAAATATATGTTAAATGTAATAATACCTTATAAGTTATACATGATCTAGTTATAAATATGAATGGTATTAAATAATTAATTAAAAATTTGCAGTAAATTTCAGCAATCAAACGCAATATATACACTGGTGGACAATTGCTAAGGACGGATGACAATAACTAAGCTATTGTCATCCGTCCTTATCAATTGTCCACCAGTGTATATATATATATATATATATATATAATTCATTTATCAATGAAGCCTTAATGTAAAATCCAAATATGTTTAGAATATATCAGGGTATTTTGTTTTTCACAAAAAAAAAAAAAAAAAAAAAAAAAAAAAAAATTGTTTTTCGCAAAAATGAGCCCCAAAAGTAAACCTGGAACAACCCTTGCATATACTATAACTGACGGTCTTCGCCTGCTTCGCTGGTCGCTAAATTTAATAAATTGACAAAAAAAAAAAAAAAAAAAAAAAAAAAAAACTTTTATTTCTTTTATATCATTCTATAAACAAAAAATAAATAAATAGATAATTAAAAAATAAATTCATTGAAATCGCTCTTAACATCGTTTTGGTTATTCGCAGCCTGCGGCAACTTCTTTCCCTCCAGTGTACCCTGCTTTTTTGGATCTGGGTTCTTATTGCCCGCAGCAATGTCTTTCGTGGGCACTTCAATTTGTGCACATATCAGGAGGCGAAAGCTGCTATTATTCAAAAACTAAGATTTTAAGGATAGCTGTATCTCAGCATCTATTAAATATACTTTAATTTTGGCACCATGTACTTTATTGCAATCACTTTTTCTGCTATATTACCATTTCATTTCGATTAGTACAATAAATAAATAAATAACAAAAGATTTTCCTTTCAAAGGCTTTAAATAAATAATAAATAAGTTTTTATTAAATTTAAATTTTAATAAGACTAATCCTTTATGCAATATTAAAATTTTCCCGATAAAAACATTTAATTATATTTTCCTTTTGAAATGAATTAATTAAATAAATAAATAGTTGTGTAACAGCCGTTGCTAATGTAAACAACGTAGAACAATATAATTCAAATAAATTTAAGAAAATTAAATGGAAAAATAAATGGATAAAATTGAAATATATATATATATATATATATATATATATATATATATATATATATATTACTTAAAAAATTATAAAAAGTAAACTTTTTTTTTTTTTTTTTTAAATAAAATAAAATAAAATAAAAATAATAAATAAATAATGCAATTTGAAAATAACATTTTTTTTTTCGTTGCAAAAACATGAAGTAAATATTAAATACATAATTAATGACTGCTCTATAAAATAATCATATATAATTTATAAAATAACAATTAAAAAATTCTGGTTAAAAAAAAACTAATAATAATAAAATAAATAATTAGTAAAATATATTTTTATGTACTATGAAATTTTAATGAATATTTTAATTATAATTAAATCTTTAAGCATACATTATGAAAAAAGAAATATTCTCACATACAAGCATCTAAAAAATTAGAGAAATGTAAAAAAATACTACTAATATATTAAAGCAATGCTAAAATTCTATTATGAAGACGTTTATAATTTTCAAAATATGAATACAGAACAAATCTAGATCGTTTAGCTTTAGCTACTCTTATATTTATGCGCTAATAAAATCGAGGTTTCTTCTCAAAAATGAAAATATGGAAAGAGAATCTATTTTCGGAACATTATCCGATTGCTGTTTTACAAATCCAAAATCGACATTATACAAATAAAAATAGAAATATATATAAGATATAGTATAGTTATGGAAGGTTTAAGTTATTTCTTACAAAAGGTAAAAATTTTAAGAATAAACTGAAAAATACAGATTAAGAGCGAACAAAAAGAAAAGCAAGCGGTAAAAGAGTGTAAACATTCACACTTCGTGTACTGTGACGTCAATCCCCTCACGGAGCGTTTTCGGATCACGTGGTTTTGTTTTGGTTTTTAGCGATTTTAAAACGTTAATTAAAAGTTAATTTGAAATAATTTTACGATTTTAATTGGATTTTTCGGATTCCCAAGATTGATTTTATCGATTACAATTAAAAGAAATTGTTTTTCTTTCCGTGTGCAACTTCCCCATTTGTTAAATATTCTCCTTTTATAAAAATGCATCTGGACGGGCTTATATGTATGGTATTATTAATTATGTTTAAAAAAATAAGAAAAAAAATGTTATTTTAATTTTAAAAACAGTATTTTATTCTAGATTCCTGCGATTTTAGAATCAAGTACTGTTGAGTAGGTTTTTTTCGTGGGTGACCAAGAATGTGAGTTCATGTTTCCGGACTACCCCTCGGGTTAATCTCAGACTATCACTAACTGCCCATTGCAGAACGACGTAAAACTCACTCAATCTCAACCCGTTGAAGGGTTAAATACCTATAACCATTTATTCAATAATTGAAAAATGAAATGTGGCAATATTTGGACTGTAGCACCCATTTTACCATCCTGCCTTCTAAATTTTTCTTACTGCATGTAAAGGATTAAAAATCGTTGTCAGTGATATTTCTAATTGCTCGGAAAGTTCTTTTTGTGCTTGAGATGCATGTTCATTGAACTGTGCTCGGAAATACTGATGCCTTCAGTCTAGCGCTGCTTACGTTCTCGATCGGCAGTACCGAAATTGCCAACTTTAAACGTCGAAACCGAAATTCGCCTGTGCTTTTCAATACGGTATATACTCCGAAAACTGAAC
This sequence comes from Salticus scenicus, assembly GCA_963930645.1. Lineage (NCBI taxonomy): Eukaryota > Metazoa > Arthropoda > Arachnida > Araneae > Salticidae > Salticus > Salticus scenicus. The sequence continues at coordinate 170,069 of CAWVNO010000061.1, forward strand.
AGATTGATTAACATGCTTTTGCAACAATTTTTCGTTGGTGAAATCTGTAACTAACACAGTGACGAATAAACGGCATGTGGTATAACATTTTTCGCCTTCGAAATGTCAAATTTACTTTCTTTATCTTTTACTTCTTTTCTTTATTTTTTCTTTTTTCAGTTTCTGCCTCCGTTTGATAATTATGGATCAGTTCCTATACCATGACACAAACACGATGTACTGATTGGTATTTTATTTCGTAGTAGACTTTGCAAAAAACTCGCTTTAGAACTTCTTATTACACCCGATATTTTTATCATAAAGTACACCATTATTAATGTAAACTAAAAGTATTATTAAAGTGCTTGATTGTTAAAAAAAGTATAAGTTAAAATACCTACATTAATATATTGCAACATTTAATTTCAATTATTTATGTTAAAGAATTAAACATTTATTATGATTATCTTTATTAAATAATATATATATATATATATATATATATATATAATCCATTTGATAATAATAGAAAAGAATGAGAACGTCAGTCAAATAGTCAGTCAATAGTCAGAATAGTCAGTCAAATAAATCACTACAGAAACATACCCAGGCCAAACAATGTAACTGTAGTTATCTTAAATTGATTTAATTTTTAAGTTTAATAATATGACTTATTTTAATTTATTAGACTACAATACCTGATGAAATATAGTATAGGACCGTTTATTTTGATGCTGAAGAAAAGAAGGGGGAAATAATAGAACTTTTATTAATGAAAAGAACCTTTTTATTTTGAAATGAGTAAAAGAATTTCAGACCAAAGCAAAATAAGATTGAAACTGAAAAGCTCAAAATGCTATAAAACGTTTTCAAGTACTATCCCCATAGCACTGAGCAAAGAAATGTATGTTTTCTGTATTTGATAAGCATTTTAGCAAAATATCAAATGATAGCACGAACCTAGAAGAAATAATTACCTTGAAATGAAATAAATGAAATAAAGACAGAATTTATGTTGAATTTTTGAAATATTTTCCAGAAAAAATAAAAACATAACTTGAACTTTCAAGAAAAAATAAAATAATAACATGAACCTTGAATAAAATATTACCTTGAATTGAATTAGATGTAATAAAAACAGAATATCCTGATTTTTTGAAATATTTTCCAGAAAAAATAAAATCAAAACACGAACAAACACAGATCATTGTATGTGAAAATGACTTTGTAAGAAGATGGGTTGTATTGTTATAAATCTTTCATTTAAAATTAATTTTAAACTAATTAAATTTTAATGTTAACCTTAAGTTTTAAGTTTTAAGAGTTTCTTTTTTTTTTCTTTTTCTTTTTCTTTATCTTTATCTTTATCTTTATCTTTATCTTTTTTTTTTTTTTTTTTTTTTTTTTTTTTAAATTTCCATTAACTGAATTCATACAGATATTTTGCATGTAATCTAGGGAAGATTTATTTTTTAATTTTAATTGATCCATAATTTAAACTTTTCTAAAACAAGCATTGTATATTTGAATAAAATTAAATGCAGCAATCCTTCCTTTTTTTAATATATATATTTTTTAATTTATCATCCTACCCAACCACCCAACCAACAACGCCACCCAATCTCCTTAATTAAACATCTACCCACCCATCCACCACTTTTTTTACTGCCTTTTATTATTATCATTTATTTATTTATTTTTGTTATACACATATAAGAGTATTTTTTTTATGACAGATACTTTTATTGATATATCAATGAATAAACAAAATAATTTGGGAAGCCCATATGTAAAGTTTCCTTAATACAGTGCAGTCACATATCCTAAAACTAGCAGTGAGGACGCGTCCAAAATGTTGGAGGGATTCCAGCTTGACCGACAGTTTGAAATTTGGAAAACATCCAGTAATTCCGCACTCTGTTATTGCTCACTTTCTCTGAGTCAGATGCCTGTCACCCCTATTTTAGCATTGGACTCGTTGAGTTAGCACTTCCGCAGATGCTTCCACGGTTTCAGTAAATGTGGTCGAAGAATAAGTTTATTAATGTTTTTATTTTTATATTTATCAGAACATAAATTATTGATTCGATATAAGTGATTAAAAATGATAACAGAGAGATGCAGGCATGATTTAAAATGAGTAAACAAATCTACTTTAAAGTTGAACTTTAACTTTTATAATAAATATCAATATAAATATCAATATTAATATCAATATATATCTTTATGTAAATGTCTGACTTAATTTTAAATTCGAAGGATAGTCTAAAGTAATTAAATCAGATGACTTATTATTAATGAATAAAATTATTACATCATCAATGTATCGGTATAGTAAGATATGATCAAAAGTAAATTTGCACTCATAATAATAAAGATAAAGATCAGCCAATAAACTCGAGCTACATCCCACTTGCGGGATGCTCACTTTTTGTAAATAAATGAGGTTATTGTGTAAGATATAGTGATTATAGATGATGAAATTAAGAACAGTTTTAAATTTTTCAACATTGAAGTTATTAGGTAAATTAATCTGATTTTTGTATTTAATAAAAAGATGATTAATAATTTGATAAAGGTCAGATGAAATAATATTATTAAACAGATCCTGAAAATCATAAGTAATAATATTATCTACATTATCAAGGTTTTTGATACGGTTAATGAGTTGATAACTATTTTTAAGGCATCGAAAGTTTTGATCTTTACAAGTGATGTTATAAACCTGTTTCAGAATATCAAGAAGCAGTTTATTAGCATTATTGTTGTAGGTATTACATTCAATAGTAATCGTTCTAAATTTAATAGGAGATTTATAAAACATAGGTATTAGAATAATATACGGATAGTTGAAATTATTAAAAGGGAGCTTTAATAATTTATAATAACTGTGAAATTTTCTGTTGTTAATGATAACTTTATTTTGAGTTAATGAAAATGTACAATTATTAGATATTGAGCTGTTTAGAAGAGATTTGTAATACTGTTTGCATATAATAGCAAAGTTATTAGGTGATTTATCTACATAAGTTATGACATAATAATTTTGTAAGTCTTTTATTTTTGTTAATAAGTCAAGTTTGTTATATTGTACTATATTACAGTAATTAAGCTGTAATTCGTTAGTTAATTTTAATAAAACTATACATTTCCATTGATTAAAAAATGCTAAAGGTTTATTGTATATAATAGAGATTTTATAAATGAACAAATCCAGATCATAAGTAAACTGTTTAATAATTTGAGAAATATTGGTTTTAGAAGGAAGTCGAAATTTAGTTCCATACTCCACAAATTTTCGAAGATCACTATCATTAATTATTTGCAGATTATCAGTACTTATATGACCATGTGCTTTGTCAACATATTTTTCAAATGAAGGATCGCTGCCTTTACATAATGTAAGATCATTACAATTAGCTGTGAATTTTGAAACAGAGTTTTAGTTAACTATTTTTCTACCAAGAGCAATAGAATATTTAAAAGTACTGGAGATATGTACATCATTGAGCGGAAAGAGGCAATCTTGATCATTTATAACAGAAGTAATGTTAATTTTATTAAAAACATGGTTTGAAAAACTGACAATAATTTAAGAATATTGTTAGTTTTTTTTTATTAATTTTTAAATTAAATTTTTTTATTTTAAACATGATAATATCAGAAAAAATATCAGAAAAATGTTGATTTAGAGATTAACTAAGAAACAGTTTTAAATACCTTAAACATCTTCATAATTAACCTTACATTTTACAATGTACAATTATTTTAAAGTTAATTTATACTTAAATATAACTTCTCAACTAATTTTCAACAGGTAGGAGACGGATGAAGCATGGAGCTAACAGGTGAATAGGGTTAAACATGTTTTACGGGCACCCAACTTCGCCCAAAACTTCTGCAAGACCATATGGTAAGAAAGAAGAAATTGAGATGAATTTTTTTAATATTTTTCGGTGAAAATAAATAAATAATATACAAATATATATATATATATATATATTATAACTATTGATATTTATAAACCAACTTTATAGGAACTAAATCAATCATATATATTGCGATTTAAAATAATTATTGATATTTATAATTCAGTTATATATCTCTCTCTCTCTCTCTCTCTCTATATATATATATATATATATGTATGTGGAATATGTGTATATGTATAATGGAGATAATAAAGCCTAGCTTAAACTTATAATGCCATTAAAATGTTTTTGAAATTTTAGTACATTTCCTTTTTCGTAGCTTTAATTACTTAAATCCTTATATGTATACACACAAATATCAAATTCGAAAAAATAAAAAAAAATAAATAAATAAAAATAAATAAATAAATAAATAAATAAATAAATAAAATATATATAATACAATATAATAAAATAAAACTTTTCTAGCAATATTTATTTCAACTGCTCTCCTTTTTGTTTCTGCACCATATTTGCTACTCTATGTTCCCTTCCTGATATCAGCACAACACTTTATTTTATTGATAAAATAATGACAGGTGTTTATATTTCAGTAGAATGATATTATTTTCAATTTAAGTTCACAAAAGACGACATTAACTTTAATATGCTTTAAACCTTTTGGAAACGCCTATTTTATACAATGTTGCAGAATTTGATCATCAAAACTATAATCTCGTTATTGTTAATAGTTGCAGTTGAGTAGCAAGCACTTTGGAGAACTCTCAAAATGAAGTTTTCGTGATCCCTGCATTCTTTTATGTAATTTCTTCCCCCATTACTTTTTCAGTTTAAACTACTGGAAAGTCTAGTTATGAAAGTAGTAATTTGGAATTTCTTGATTTTTTGTTGTAAAAACTATACTTAAATCCTTTTTTCTGAAAAAACTCTGAACAGAAAAAGAAAATTATAACTAAGGAAATAAAATGCTTGTTTCAACGATCTTTGCACAAAGTAACAAAAAGTTTTTTTTTTTTTTTTTTTTTTTTTAAGAAAAACAGTGTGACTAATTATAACATTATTGATAAATTGGCACTTAAACATCATTTGCTTTTTTTTTTTTTTTTTTTTTTTTTTTTCATATTTTAAAAGCATTTAAAAATTATTCTTTTAAAAAGAATTTACTCCTTTTTTACTTCCATTATCCGACTACTGTAGGTAATGGAAGTACAGAAATTCGATATCGAATTTTCACCTGATTACATGTTTTAAGGTGTCCTGAGTCCAAAAAAGTAGTTTTTGGCAATTGGTCAGTGGCTGTGTATGTGTGTATGTATGTGTGTCTTCTGACTATCATAACACCGAAACTAATAAAAATAGAACTATGGAACTTCAGAATTGAGACAGATCTGGTATACAAATGAATTTTTCAAATTTTGGTGAAAATTGGGAAACCAGAAGTGGGACATCGGAAACCGGAAATGGTACCGTAAGTCTGTATCTGAAAAACGGCTCAAACGATTTTCTTCTAAGCTGCCATATAAACACTCCATTAGATGTCCTTTCCATTGGTATAGTTGGTTAGTTCAGGAAAATTGATAGGCGTCCTGTATAAATAGCTCAATTTCAGGCCTTGCAAGTGCGTTCCTTTAAAAAAAGCTGCACGGATTTTTTTCAGACTTTCCATATTTACTGCCTTTTAAATATCCTTTCGTATGTAAATTGTTTTCCGGTCAATAATTGAGTATGCTAAATTTTGGCAAAAGTCGGTATCTCAAAAACGACTCTAATGATTTTCTTGAAAATTGTTACATAAATCCATTTTAGATATCCTTTCTTATGTATCACGTGGTTATTAAAGGAAAATTAACAGTCATCCTGATTAGGTAGATAGTTTTAGTTGCTTGAAATTAGTGTTTCGAAAAATGGCTAAACTAATTTTACTATTTTTAAATTTACTATGTAAATCTATTTTATATATCTTTACATGTGTATAAGCTTTCTCTTACCAGAAAATTTTTAGGTGTCTAATTTGTTAGGTCAATTTAATGTCTTCTGATCATATTATCTCCAAAAAATCCATATAATACATGTAATAGTAAGTAATGGAAGTCGTGTGGTTGTTTCGCACCAGATTTTTTTCTTAAAAACCAAATTGTATTTTTTTATTATATTACTCATCCGACTGTTCAGGCTACAATGTCGTAAAACATACATATTAATTTCTTTTTTCTCAAAGTGCATTAGTTTTTAAGCTTCTTTAATGTTTTTGTAATATATTATTTTAGTCTCAATTTTGAATAACATGGATAAGCTTTTTAAAAATTATTATTGCCGAAACGTCAGTGGAGGCCTCCATGTTGAGAGTGGAGACTCAAAATGCAGTTGTCTGTTTATCTGTCTGGTATGTATGTGTGTTTCGCGACAGCAGCCATTAAAATCACCATATTGACTTGAAATTTGGTACTCATGGTCATGAGTCACACAGAATTAGCTGTATAGTTTTGGGTGTTTATTATATTTGTAGTTTGTGTATAGAGTCACAGCAAAGTTTTTTCTTATCATTACGGCTTATGAACAGAATTTGTATGTGTTGCAATAGCGGCCGCAAAACTCTTCCGATTGACTTGCAAATCGATATACATATTTAGGAGCCATACAAAAATAGTTGTATAATTTTTGGTGTACATATTGTTTATTCTTTGTATATAGGGTCACACCAAAGTTTTTCTTATCATCACGGCCTTTGAGGAGATTTTCATTTAAAGTCATTTTAACATGGTTACACTGCATTTAACAAAATCAAATTAACATACATTATTGAGATGCTTTGAAGCATGCTTTATGAAGGAAATGCGTGCTCATAAAATAGTTAATGTACATGTACAGGTCTTACAAAAGTCTTCTGACAATGCCACTTAATCATACAAATTATGTCAAATTTCGTTATGCTTCATTCAACATACCGGAATTAACATACATTATTAAGATGGTTAAACGCATGTTTTCTCCAGACACAAGGTATATGTATCGACTGAATAATTTATTTACAAGACCACACGCAAGTATTCCGATATCATTCTGTAATCATACAAATGATGTTAAGTTTGGTTTAAATATTAATCAGTTGCAATAAATTAGTGGTATAGTTTTTATTGGTATATATAATTACTATGGCTGGTATACAGGGACACATAAAAGAATTTCGTAACATTACAGACTACAGACGGTATTTCTTATAAGTGCATTTTAACATGACTACACTCCATTAAACATAATGAAATAACTATATGTTATTAGAATGTTTAAATTACAGTTTCTGTAAAAAAAAAAAAAAAAGATATACAATTTGTAGTTTGTTTACAGGGCAGCACAAAATAATTCTAATTTATTATTCAATCATTTGTCATGAAATTTGATAGAAATATTTATGAGTTACAAGGAATTAACACAAGACTATTAATTACAAGAAAACACGTATATACACAAATGTACAAACAGAGATAGATGGGCAGATACAACGGGGGTTGAGGGGGACGGTAGCACACCCCTTCAGAAATGTATTTTTTTCTGTAGTGAGTTAATCATATACATATATATAATTATTTTGAATAATATGAAATAAATAAAAATGATCAGTTGGGTAATGAATGATGAAAATAAGACGTTGAGGCGCCTGATCTGCAGATATACTAGTTATTATTGTGTAATGCTTTCCAGTGTTTAAGTCTGAATGCTGAAGAACTGTGAGATGTAATGTATTTTGCATGTATTAATTTTTTAAGTGCATAATTATTATTTTTTTTAATCGGATTACCGAAATATTTTTATTTTATCGATAAAACATTGGCAGATGTTTGTATTTCAGTAGCATGGTATAATTTTAAATCTAAGTTAACAAAATGTGGTAATAACTTCAATGTACCATAAACTTTCTGACAATACCTCAACAACTTTTCTCATATGCTTCATATCTAGAACATTCTTGTGAAAATTCGTTAATCTGTCGGCTCCCCACTTCCCGACCCAGACTATCTATGACCCCAGTAATAATATTTTTATCCAAAAGGGTCCACTTCAAATTAACTGAACATGCTTAAAAAAAAAAAAAAAAAAATTAGAATTTTTTGTAAGTTCTGGCGTACCGAGTTCGGTCAGAAGCCGCGATCTCGATTTAGCTATTCATTTTCCGTGTTTTCTCCGAAAACTCGCATAAATGCGAGCTAGGATCCTTAAAAAAAAAAAAAAAAAGAGCATTACGCCCTGTTCAAGAACTCAAGTGCAACCAATAGATATTGTAGACCATCGATCCACATCCTATAGACATGACTATGCATTTAAAAGCACCATACGATCATTTTTGAAGAAATCACATTAAAAAAGTTTAAGTAGGTTTTGGTTTCTACTTTTGAATAAATATCTCTCTTTTGTAAAGTGTAAACACGCCAACTCTGTAGGGTGTCTCAATCTAAATTTGTAATTATTCATGACGATACTATAATTTTCCTTGAGATAATGTACAAAGAATTGATATACATATATCAATTATATGCATGCTTTTATCCATGCATTATAAGTATGTTAAATCTATTGTTAGTTGTTATATAAGAATATATTTTTCGAATTTTAGACGCGGGAAAAAAATGAATAGACATTACGTTTTTGCTGCTTTCACATAAAAAAAATTTGGTGCTAACTATATTGAAAATAATTCGTGTTATAAAATAGTGTGCTTAAGTTATGCTTTGAAGACCACCTTCATATAAAAACTTTCAGTATATTTAAAAGTAATATTTACGAAATGTTTTGGTGCGCATCACTGGTGATGCATGTAGCAGCGAAAGTGTTAACAGGTATCTTAACCTCTAATTACTGATTTTTATGCTTGTAAAATACATTAGATGTCTACATCATCGGAATACATATTTTTTCTGAAGTTAAGTCAGGATTATTTAGTATTGGAAAATAAACGTTTTAAACCATTTTTAGAAACCGTGAAGTCATTTAACAAACAAGTTCTTTTTTGAATCAGCAGTTCAACAGTACCTCCAAAGAAGATAGCTTGATAACAAAATGATATAATCTGGTGTGGCATTATCATGACTTTCTATTACCCGGTATTTCAATATTATAAAGACAAATTTCAGATTAAAGGGTAAGATAAAAAGTATTGTATAAAAAACTATGTTGAAAACATTTCAAAGTAGATTTAGAAAGTAGATTATATGTTATTCAAGTTCACTATCGGACGTTCTCTATTGAAAATGGAGTTTATACCTCAACTAGTTTGTGTACAGGGACACCCGAAAGTATTTCAAAGCATTGTGTTATATGAGAGATATTTCTATAAACCATATTTTCCTACCTTTACTGTAGACATATCTTAATGAAATTGAAATATGTTATTCAAGTTTACTATCGGACAATCCCTATTGAAAATGAAGTTTATACCTCTACTGGTTTGTGTACAGGGACACCCGAAAGTATTTCAAAGCATTGTGTTCTGTGAGAGATATTTCTATAAACCATATTTTCATACCTTTATTTGTAGACATATTTGAATGAAATTGAAATATGTTATTCAAGTACACTATTGGATGTTTCCTGTATAAAATGGTGAAAATACCACCATCTGTTTATGTACAGAGACACTCAAAAGTATTCCAAAGCATTGCGTTCTATGAGAGATATTTCTATAAATCAAATTTTAATAACTTTACTTTCCACGAAGTTTTTGGAAATTGAAATATGTTATTTATATGCACAAAAGAATGCTTTGCACAGAATATAGCATTTTTAGCATTAGATTTACAGGGTGCCACAAAAATATCCAGTTACATTAAGAGCTGTTAATAAAAAATTGCTAGAATTCTACTTTCGTTTACGTTAAGCGTTTTTAACACTTTCTAACATTTTTTAAGTGTGAATATGATTTCCGTTTTGTGTATCTGCCTGTCCGTCCGTCTGTCTGCCTGTCTGTCTGTCCGAACTCTAATACCCGTAAATATTTATGGAATTTCTTGAAGCTGATATATGTTATTCAAATTCACTATCAGACGCTCCCTATTGAAAATGGAGTTTATACCTCTACTGGTTTGTGTACAGGGACACCCGAAAGTATTTCAAAGCATTGTATTCTACGAGAGGTACTTCTATAAACCATATTTTCATACCTTTACTGTAGACATATCTGAATGAAATTGAAATATGTTATTCAAGTTCACTATTGGATGTTTCCTGTATAAATTGGAGGAAATACTAACATCGGTTTATGTACAGGGACACTCAAACGTAGTCCAAAGCATTGCGTTCAATGAGAGATGTTTCTATAAATCAAATTTTAATAACTTTACCTTCCACGAAGTTTTGGAAAATAAAATATGTTATTTATATGCACAAAAGAATGCTTTGCACAGAATATAGCATGATTAGCATTAGATTTACTGGGTGGCACAAAAATATCCAGTTACATTAAGAGCTATTAACAAAAAATTGCTAGAATTTTACCTTCGTTTACGTTAAGCGTTTTTAACAATTTTTAACATTTTTTAAGTATGAATATGATTTCAGTTTTGTGTATCTACCGGTCCGTATGTCTGTCTGCCTGTCTGTCTGTCTGAGCTTTAACTCCCGTAAATATTTATGGAATTTCTTGAAACTGATATATGTTATTCAAGTTCACTATCGGATGTTCTTTATTGAAAATGGATTTTATACCTCTACTGGTTTGTGTACAGTGACACCCGGAAGTATTTTAAAGCATTGTGTTCCATGAGAGGTATTTCTATTGGTTTTACTGTAGACATATCTGAATTAAATTGAAATATGTTTTTCAAGTTCACTATTGGATGTTTGCTGCATAAAATGGAGGAAATACCACCACCGATTTATGTACAGGGACACTTAAAAGTATTCCAAAGCATTGCGTTCTATGAGAGATATTTCTATAAATCAAATTTTAATAACTTTACTTTCCACGAAGTTTTAGGAAATTGAAATATGTTATTTATATGCACAAAAAAATGCTTTGCATAGAATATAGCATGATTAGCATTAGGTTTACAGGGTGACACAAAAATATCCATTTATATTAAGAGCTATTAATAAAAAATTGCTAGAATTGTACTTTCGTTTACATTATGCGTTTTTAACACTTTCTAACATTTTTAAGTGTGAATATGATTTTAGTTTGCGTATCTGTCCATCTGTCTGTCTGTTTGCCCCCGCGCTCTAACTCCTGTAAATATTTATGGAATTTCTCGAAACTGCTATATATTATTGATGTTCACTATCGGATGTTCCATATTGAAAATGGAGTGAATATCTCTTCTGGTTTGTGAACAGGGACACCCAAAATCATTCGAAAGCATTGTGTTCTATGAGTGTTATTTTTATAAATATTTTCCCTATAGAATGTTCCCCATTTAAAATGACATTAATAAGTCCTGTATAACTAGTTTGTTTACAGGGAGAATTAAAAAAAAAGGCCACTGCATTACGTTTTAGGACAGAATTTTTTGAAAGTTATATTTAAAAATCTTTCAACTGTAAAAATCATAAAAATATTGAAATGTATTGTTAATATTCTGAAATAATGTTTTGTGTGGAATATGATATGATTTACGCACTGATTTACAGGGCTACACAAAATATTCAGAGAGATCAAAAGCTGGAATTATAATCAAATGGCTGAATTTTCTTTTGCGTTAAGCCTTTTTAACTCTTTCCAAAATGCCTAAGAGTAATTTTAAAATCAATTAATCTATCTGTATATGTTTCAGTCCTTCTGTCTGTTGTGTGATGACGTAGGCAAAGAATATTAAATGTTATTCGATACAACAATTACGTACAGTTGGAAAGTGTTACTAATCAATGCGTACTGCATGATTTTTCCTTCGTGTTTGTTTTTACTAATAGCTCTCGAAACATCTTACTATATCTACCCTGCATTGAGGGTATTCTTCCCCTGACGATGAACTGATGATGATGATGATGTTTTGGGGGGGGTTAATTATTACTTTCTCTCTGCTTTCCGTTTTAAGTTTTTTTTCTTGTATTTATTTTCAATTTTTCATTGTTATTTAGTTTCATATCTTCTATTTTCTTGCATGTTCTTGCGCATTAAGTACTCGTATGTAAATTTGTTTTCTTTAAAAGAATTATTTTAATAATTCTTGGTTTTAAACTTTTAAATTATATTCCTTTTTAATATATATATATATATATATATATATATATATATATATATATAGACCATATTATACCGCAGAAGCATCCTCTTCCCCCTTGATTAAACGCCCCTTTGTTTTTTACCTAAATTTCGTTTGTTCTTAGAATATCGAATAAATGGCTCTTTACGCTTTGCGGAATACTCCATCCGAATAGGAGACAGTTTTTTTTTTACGTTCTTTATTTCTTTTATAAGATTTACTTATGTAAATATTTATTTGTTTTATATTAAATCAAATACTACTGTGATTATTTTTAAATGGAAGCCGTAATCTTCCTAAAATAGTAGCAAATACTTTAAAACATTTTATTGGAAAACGGGGAAAAAAGAGTATTTCGAATTTTTTCTGGTTAGTTGAATGCTAGTTAACCATGACTTTAATGTTTTTATTTATTTTTTATTTTTATCATTTCAACTTAATATATATATATATAGGTTTTGTTCAAAAATCTTTTTTATGCTATTTAATTTTAACAGGAAAATATTAATTTTTGTATTTTTGCCAGTTTTAAAGTTTATCTGCCCCTCCCCAAATATGTCCCGATTTTCCTTGAAGATTGAGGAGGTACTTGAGTGTTATTTTACTATATAAGCATTTTGTTATGTTATGCCGCTATTCATGATCTATAGGTCTTAGATAGAAATTATTTCATTAAAATATCAGTGTTCCGCACTAACTTGAAATAAAATAAAATAATATAGAGGTTTAAGGGATTTGCAGAAGAGAAATAAAAACTGAATTGAAAAATCTAAAAAGAAAATCCCTAACCACATATTTTTTGCAGTGTAAACAATACATAATTATGATCTGTAGTTCCTGGTTTAAATTATTAAAAGAAAGATAAGTCGCATTTTCATCAACAAAAACAAAAACACAGAAGACTTTAAACGGATTTTGGCTACTGATGCCCATAACGATATAATCAGAAGGTTAGTTTTTCAAGTAGAATGTAAAACACGCTTGACGAAGGTAATTCAAATGGGGGGAATCGCCCAAAAAAGAGCCAGGTGTGTTGTATTACGTCAGGTTATCGGCCATTGCGTGTATGGCCACACGTCTGATACCTAAGGCTTTGTCGAGCGTCCGCAAAAATCGTTTGGTGTCTCGTGCAGATCTGGGGGAGGGCGAGTTATGTTTAGAGGCACTTGGCCCCAGGGGCAGGCAGGTGAGAAAGGCTTTGCGCGCGCGTGCTCGCAAATAAGTGCCACGTGCCATTTAGGTACCTCCTCTTCAACGCTCTTTCGGGATTTACGTCTGTCTACCGATTTCCATTTTTATTCTTCAATTGTTTTTTATGGTTATGTGTTTCTTATCTTCTGGAAGGGGGATAACGCTCATTAGTTTTTAAAGTTATGGATAAGAATACAAAGTATGTTTAGAGAACATCAATATTGTTAAAAAATTTTTTGTACAACTTATGAATATTCTATGAGTTCTGGAATACATTTAAAGAGTATTTTTGAAAGGCGGTTTTTTTAAATATATCGGAAGGCCCAAAGCAACAGAGATATATGAGATCTCCATGGAATCCCCAACGAGGAGCCATACAAGCTCCTCGTTATTTAGAGAAGATATAACCCCTTCCAATATATATATATATATATATATATATATATATTGTCATATTCTTCTTATGTGTCTTCGAAAAATCACAAATTCAGTAGCGATCTTATAAAATTATTTTGTTTATTTATTTTCCAAAATGTCTGTAAAAAAGATATCCTTCATCCCCTTCTTCCCGAATAATATCACCCTAGCGATGAATCTAGCCCCACAATACAGTTCTGCACGGGCCGGACTTACGGCCTGAGCCCGAGCCCGGCCCCGTTCTTGGGCCGGGTTCGGGCCGAATTTTTAAATTTGTTCTCGGGCCGGGCCGGACTCGGGCTCAGTTTTTTTGTGTATACTCGGGCCGAGCCGGGTCTGAATGAAATTTTCTCCGGGCCGTGTCGGCCCGAATTTTTTTCTGGTTTCCTCGTTAATCAACGAAAAAGGAAAATGATAAAAATATTTTTTCAGTCATTTATTTTACATAATTTATACAGGCTGGTATGTCACATAAAGTTCTATTTTGTTAAAAAAATCTCTGTAACTTCGTCTATCAGTCTGTCTGTCCGAAATCTGATTTTTCGCAAATATTTTTAGCATGCTTCGGAATTAATATATTTTATTTAAATTAATATTAGATGGTTTCCTATTCAAAATAGTATGTATGTCACTACCAGTTTGCGTACATGTACATAAGAAAATAAATTAGATACGTTACTGTGTATAAGGCTTTGTTTCCTATGATCTGTTGCGTTTAGGTGGTATGAAGGCTATGAAAATCCTTTCGTTTTAACTTTTTCTCTAAGGCTCCTTTTCCTTTTCGCCATTGGATGAAAGTAGCATCATTCTTATCATGATCAAAAACAACTTTTTTATTCAATATGGTTGGATTAACATTAAAGTTTTGTTTACCGGATCACATGAAAGATTCGGATACGTTACGGTATATAAGAAGAAAGTGCATTTTTAGTAGTATTAACCATTTTAAATACCTTCCTGTATTGTTTGATGAATGCTAATATTTTCGATTTGACTTTCTGTTTCTCTTTGTGCCTTGTCTATAATAATGAATTTCTCTTTTTATATAATTATCTTGTAAAAGTTCAGCAGTTTTGTTAAAGAACGTACTACTGTTTGGTTATATAAAACCTCTGCAAAACACATACTAAAAATCTTTTTCATAGAAAGGCATGCATTTTTTTTTCTTTTTTGTTATTTTACATATTTTTGAATCGGGCCGGGCCCGGGCCTCAAAATTTCGGCCCGTGCACACCTCTACTCCACAATACATGGTCTCATTTCGTGTTTCTGAAATAGAATACGGGGAAATATGCTTAAAAAAAAGTATTACATTAAAAGTTTACACAATTATCCGTAAATGTAATATGAAAATTTCAAATTAATATTTCGTGTTATGTTTATGTCTGAATGTTACGATAAATTATTAATCCACTGTGAGTTAATATATAAATTATATATGGAGACCAGAAACGGACACAGGGCACACGAGGCGCTAGCTCAGGACTTTAAATTTAGGGGACCTCATTTCCAAAAATTGAGAAGTAGTAGTACAAATTGTTTCATTATATGTTAATTAAAAACAAAAATTGATTAAATTTTTCTTTCTATATTTTATTAGAGAGTTTAAACAATTATTAAATTTTGTCACTAATTTCCTAAACATTGACTGATCAATGTGCTTCAGTTTTTCACCTGTCTTGAACATAAAACTAATGATTTTGTTATAGGTTGCTAAAAGAATGAGAAAATGGGAGGTATAATTGAAGGAAAAATTTAAGAATGCATTATTTTTATTTATTTATTTTTGTTTTTGAGAATGAGTCTTTTTGGGGTAAGAGGGCTTCCAAATAGCATCAGTGCCCGGGTCTTCAAAAAGCATAGTCGGGACCTGAGCGGACCTACAACTTTCGAGACTCGGGACGAAAATCTCACTGGAGCCCCCCTGATAGAGCACATCCTCTTTCAGGAGGCCTCCCCTCTTGTACTTCTCCATTTAAACTTATAACCATAAAAAGACATTAAAAATCAGTTTTAAAGGTGATTCGGAAGCCCAACTAAACAACGTGGGAAGATTACTGGTCCTGCCTACTCCGCCGGTGTCAGGCCTTACATAAATGGGTTCTTTTGGTTTTTGTATTGTTGCTCTATGATCTTTTTTGTACATAATAGCTTTATATACAGGAACGTACGGCTTAAATTGGAATTGCAGCAAATGTTTAAGGTCAAAATAACGGCACGACATTTTTACCAGGTGCTTGAAACGTTTCTTCGGAGGCCCCCTTAAGATCAGAGGTCCACCGTCGGTACGTCCCCCGTCAGCACGCCACTGATAGAGATCAGCTAACAGAAATACGACATAATAATGAATTATTTAATATTATTTTTCCAGGCCAAAGTAATGGGAAATTAAATTCCAGATTTAATGTATTATTTGAAAGTATGTAATCTGTGTGTGTGTTTCTTTCGTGGTTCTGTGCTAGTCTGGTCGGTAGAGTGCCTTGCTCCTAATTGGAAGATCGCGGGTTCGAAACTTGAGAAAGACCGAAAACCGTCGTGTACACTATTAATAACTGATGCACGTAATATCCGTTATGATTACAATGTCTTCTATGATACGTACAAATAAGAGCTCTGGATATTATTGAAGAGGGGAGCCATTCCCTCTGCAGAAGATCAGAGTTGTGATAGCATGTCTCCAGACAATCCTCAGGGTGACTATCAGACTGTCGCCAATTCCCCAATGCGTAGCTATAGTACAACGTTAAAACCCATACTACTGCCCACCCCCCTTTTTTTTCATTTAGTAATATTGTAGAAATACTTTTACCAATTCAAAGACATTGAATCCATTGCATTAAAAAGTACTAAGCAACTGATGTTGAAAGAGAAAGTAACAGAAACTTGTGAAAAATACCACAATATTAACAATATTATTATGTATTTGTTCACATTATGGTATTTATGTATATTTCTTATACATCATTTTAGACTATTATGAATTATCCTATAAAAATACTTTATTACAATGATCAATAAAAACAATCCACACATCTCATTCCACTCTTTCAATCTGGTCAATAACTGAAATGGGGCTGAAACATTTGGCGCATAATTTCTTTAGCCTATAGTTCTGATCATTCTAAAGATTGTGCCGCGTTAATAAAATGAGACATTAATTAAAAAAAAAAAAAAGAAAAAAAAAAAGCATGTTTCTATTTCAAAATCTGTTAAAAACTCCAATTAACGGATATGGATATCATACATGAATGCAAAACTCCATCGGATTATAAGGAAGTGCGTTAGAGTTTGAAAACAAATTTTGAACTGGATTTCAGGGCCCAGGGCTCCCTTACGGACCTTGAGTCCGTTGAACATGTATTATCATTGGAGTTATAGAGATGTATGCAAATATTCAGCTCTATCAGGTAATAGGAGGTCAGTGAAAAGTCAATTATTTTATTTTAACCGAGCACATAAATAAACAAATTTCCAAACTGAATAAAACCGTGTAATTTTTTTTTTCAACCTTTTATAGATCGAATTCAGATCCAGCTATATTTAAAACTATTTTTGGGCATATTTTACTTTAAAATACTTTAGTTTTCAAAGTATTCCTCGTTTAAATATAAATTTTATTATGGAATCATAACATTTGTTAGTTATTGGGAACATAAGTGTTAAACAAATTAAACCAAAATGAATTTTTTTATTAATATTACAAAATTTCATAATTTTTAAACAATAAGATCTATTTTTTGTACTGAAACCGATTTTAATTTTTTTTTTTTTTTTTTTTAGAAAAATTGGATTGTTTTTCATATTTTATCAACTTTTATGATATTTAGAGAGAAAAAAAAAATATTAAAATAAAAAGCGATTTTTAACTTTTCTGTATATATTCCTTCCATAATAAAAATTGGGCTTCTATTTAAAAAATAATTAAGCGATGTCTAAATTATATTTTCTAAGTGCGATTTTTTAATGACTTTTTACTTTGATGTTCCCATGGGAACACTGGCCTGTAACAGGTCAATGAAAATATTCAAAATATTTAAATTATTTTTTGAAAATTATGTATTAGTAACGGATTATATATTTAATAGCAGGAGACTTGGCGTTGGAATATTAAAACAGGAATAAACTACTACGTCAGAAACGCCAAAGAAAAATTATTGAGGTGCATACAGCTGTTTCGGTAGCCTAAAGCGTACCGTCTTCAGTGCAATTCTTTTTGCACTGAAGACGGTACGCTTTAGGCTACCGAAACAGCTGTATGCACCTCAATAATTTTTCTTTGGCGTTTCTGACGTAGTAGTTTATTCCTGTTTTAAGGATTATATATTTAATGTCTGATAAGATTTTTATTTCAAAATATAAGGTAAACGCACCAGTAGTGGACACTTTAAGGACATTTTCCGGCTATTTTTTGTGTAATTTCCTAAATTTTAGAGTTTCAAAAAATAATTAATATTTCACACCTTTACTCACTCTTTCTTAACTCAACTGTGTTATGAAAATTGCTAATTGTAGCATTTATATATGTAAAAAATAAAAAATCTGAAGAGCTTAAAATGAGCCAGTAGTGGACACACTAAAAACCCAGTAGTAAACCCCTTTGAATTTTTGCTTTAAAATTCAACTCTAAAATTGCTAGATTACAGAATTGTGTCCACTACTGGATCTGGCATTAAAAGCCACATGAGACAGTAGTGGACAGGGCTGTCCACTATTTGTCATGATGACATTTTTTGGCACCAGTAGTGGACACTATGTGTTAATAATACTATGTGTTAATACAAGATTTAAAAAAGAACACAATAAATGAATTCTGCATACTTATTTTAGTCATATGAAAAAAAAAGGTAGAAGAAATCAGTTAAAAATAAGCAGAGAGCGAGCAAATAAAATTTCAATTCCTTATTCAAAGTGATAAGAAGAAAACGGCAAAATCACAAAAAGTGCAAATTTTGTTAGTTAAACTAACATTATTTTAAAACTAATGGCCGGAATTATTTTTTGTTAAAGGGTTTAACAGTAACTCACTTCCTGACTATAACTCACTTCCTGAACATTGCTCGAATCTTCAGAATTTTTAGGTAGTTTATTTTCCGAGTTTAAAATTAAAAGTGTCCACTACTGGTACAGGGTCTACTACTGGTGCGTCTACCTTACATATTTATCGGCTTTTTGTATCATTTGCAAAATTTTAATACGTATAATTTCTCAAAGTTTTATTGCTAAAATATAACAACAACAATAATGGCAAAGCAATGAGTAATAAATGAATTTTTTAATACTAAGATTTATATAACTGAACGAAAGAAATCACCATTGTTGTATTTTGTATTTATTATTGCAACTTATGAGCTATCTTATTGTTAAGAGATGCTAATATTTTTGTGGTTGAAGATTGTTGAATGACTCAACATTCAATTCGGTTACTGAAATTTATACAATTTATGGATTGGAAGGTACCATTGATGAAATTTCTATAAATTACATAAAAATCCATATTTATATTTTAGATATTTAACCAAAAATTGAGTGTTAAAATTAATGAAAAGTTTTTCATTTATTGTGTGATTCTCTTATCAAAATTTTAAAATTGCAAAAATTAAAATGATGAAAGTAGTCTTAAAAATAAAATGTTTCTAAAATTTTATACATACATACATACATACATATATATATATATATATATATATATATATATAAAGTGAAGAATTTTAGAACGTTATCAAATTTAGCAATTAATAGATACATGACTAATCTTACACATAGGTAACGCGATAATTTGTACAATATGATTGATACTTTCAGAAAATGAGTTAAAGTACTCGTTACATTAGAGCAGGAAATATTTTTTAACTGCTGAGTACAGAATTAGAGTCATGTACACATTTTTTATTTATTTATTTATTTTTTATTAAATATAATTGACTGATTAATCCATAATTAGAAACAATCTATAATATCTGTTTAATTTTGTGTACTAAATCTAAAATTTTAAAAGGACAAGAATATCTGAAGGTTATCTGTATTCGGACACATACTATTTATTATAAATAAGGACGATATCACCCAGAAGAATTAGACATTACGATTAAGCAAAAAGCAAAAACATTTAACACACCTGGTGCTTTTTTCTTGACCTCAAACCTATGTACGGCATCCTTTCATAGGCGCCAGATGAATCTAAAGTCGTTGAAGTAAAACTTTATGATCTAAAGGTCAGCCTGCTTAGAATTTTTTTCTTCATAAAAAAAGGGGGAAGTAGAATATCATAAAACTGTTTTTAACAGGAATTAGTAACTCGTTGAGTCCAGAGGCACTGAATGGCCCAGAGGTAGACCATCAAAATTATCATAATCGGTCTTCATGAAAGCTAGTCGTAGTAAGTTGATTCATTGTGTTCGAATGTAACCAGTGGAAATTTATTGATTGTTGAATTATTATTTATTATAAAGGTTTCTTTTCTTTTCTTTTTTAATATATATATAAATACTTGTTATAGAAATAATTTCCTGTCTGATTTTGTTTTTAGAAGCAAATAAAATGCTGTGTAAAAGAATTATACATGATTACAAGCATATATATATATACTACTTATGCATTTACACATCGAAAAAAAAAAAAAAAAAAAAAAGAAAAAAAACTCACCTTTTTGTTTTGTTTAGTTTTCTTTATATATTTCTTAGTAAATATATTTCCTTATTAACTATATTTTTAAAATCAAATATACTTTTTTATCATATAAAAAATAAAAATAAAATAAAATAAATAAATAAAATAAAAAAAAGAAATAAAAGGAAAAGAAATAAGAGAAAAGAAAAGGAAAAAGAGAAAGAAAAATGAAAAATGAAAAGAAAAATACTAGATGACGTTTATAAATCTTGCTTTGTAATATTTCTTTAAATTTTGCTTTAATGAAATAATACAAATTTAGGTTTATTTAAATAACTTGATTTCTATAAACTAAACACCATTAAACTTTTGCTTTTGCAAAATAGTTTAAATTTTTGTTCTAATAAATAAATTTCATTAATTTTGTTTTTAATAAAATAACGTAATTTCAATTAAACAAATATCATTTATGAAGAAAATCCTTCTATATTCAAATTTAACAACTTAAAAAAAAAAAGGGCGGGGTTAGGGGGAGGGGGGTTCTTTGCAATGCACACAATTATATTTATAAAATAATAATAATAATAAATAAATAAATAAATAAAAACTATCTATACATTGCATTTTTTTTTTTTTATGTCACACCCAGATGGTGCTCTCATGGAGTTACTAACAACTTTTAAGTCACGCTACATAGAGTTCATTTTGGTAAAGAATTTAATATTTTTATTACTTAAATTCAAATATAAACTAGATATTAATATCTTTAATTATAGATTCGATTAATATTACACTGCCCGAAATATTTTGTGAATAATTGTATACAAATCAGTGTTGCTATTTGTAAGATTTTGAATGGGATAAATTCTATAATAAATTTGAAAAATCTGTATGCTATAAATCAGTTTTATGGAATTCTAAAAATATACATTGAAATGAAAATGCAGATAGACAGATGAACTAAAGTCTTAAAAACTGTTAAAACTTGATGGTAAGATTAAAAGTATCCTTTAAACTACTCTTACAGCATTAAAAACAATTTACATTAACAAAGAAAATTACATTTCTTGAATTATCGCATGCATTTAAAAAGATACTGATATTAAAAATTCGAAAATTCACACTTATTCTAAAAATCTTGATTAAACTTTTCTTGTAACAAATATATTATATAACTTCCAAATACAACATTTGGATCACCTGAAATTATTTATTTTTAATTTAGAGTTGTTTTTAGTTTAGAAACGCAGACAAAGATAAAACGTTAAAAACTTGACTTTGGTATTCAGGAAATCTCAAAACGTGCAAATATACAAAAAACCAAGCGATAAGTATTTAACTTTAAAAATACATTATTTACCATATGGCTATGAGGAATTAATTTCAATTCCTGAGCAGCTTTCCTGGATATGGTAAAACATTATAATAAAGCACTTTCCCTAACAATAAAAAATAATGTTATGTTTAAATATTGGCAGCCCTGTATATCTTCTGAAGGTTAAGCACACACCCCATTCTGAAAATAAATATAATAATCCTATATTAATAACACACAGCACAACCTGAAATACACTTCCATCAATTTTCCTGTATTGTTGCACTATAATCTAGTTCTTTTGGGCAGCCCTGTAACCGGATAGTGAATGATTTCCATACCATATTCTACATGAAACATGTTTTTACACATATAAAAATATATATTTGTTTCATTTGATTTAATGCAGTCTACAGATGTTTAAACTCTACTTACCTGCAGTTTCTCCCATAGAAGTAATATATTTGAATTATCTTGCGTGTCCTTGTACATGAACCATTTGCTTGATCTCACCGAAAAATTTAGTGTAGCATCCCTATATGATGCACATTTAGAATACCAAGTTTGGACTTTCTGCTATTATTTTTTCTTGAGATATTCTGATAACAAACACACACACACACACATAGACATAGACAGACCTACAGTCACACACGTTGACACACACACAGACAGACACACGAATCTACCGCTAAAAACATGATTTTTGGATTCAGGGGACCTCTAAACGTATAAATATATAGCAAAATCTCAATTTCGAAAATTTTACCCAAATACAATACACTATCTCTACCATCTATATGGGTAAGAGAAAGTAAAGAATGCTATTTCAGCGGCCAAATGTTCAAAATTGCAATTTATGCTGCTATCCATTTTCATGTAAAAGCAATAAGAAACAATCAGAATTTCTTTAAAATTTGAATTATAAATATGAATTTAATATCGGTTCTTATTCAAAAGATGTCTTAAATCCCCCCCCCCCCCCCCCCTCTGGTATTTTTTCTTTTTTCATAAGACATCATTTTTAAGATAAAATAGTATTATCTAGATAAAGAATATCTCATTTAAAAAAAAATTCACCACCGATTTAAGATTCTCCGACACAACTGAAGGGTTAAATTTAATTTTTTAATCCTTCATCAATCTATCTTTTTGTTTTTAAACAATACCTTAGATTTATTTTAAAAAGTATATATTTTAGATTTTTTCTTTTCTGATTTATCAGACATCAGTTAAAAATATATTAGTTTCTTCTGGGAAAATACTGTCACATTGTGAAAGAATTTCATCACAGAGTTAAGATGCTCCGAAAATTTAAGTAACATAACTGAAGGGTTTAATTTAATTTTTTCAGTTCTTTCTTTCTTTCTTTTATTTATTTATTATTATTATTATTATTTCTCTCGATTCATCAGACGTCAGTTTTCAGGTAACATAGTTTGTCATGGAAAAATAATATCACTCTGTGAAATATTTTATCACAGTGTTAAGATGCTCCGTTAATTTAGGTGTCATGACTGAAAGATAAAATTTAGTTTTTTCTATCTTTCATCAAATTTTCTTTTCACACACAAAAAAAAAAAAAAAAAAAAACTTAAATTTTAATTTAAAAAAAAAAGGTGCTTAGAATTAATTTTACTTCTTCTTTTTTACCGATTCATCAGAAATAAGTTTTAAGTTAAAATAATTTCTTCTGAAAATATAATGTCATATTGCGAAAGAATTTCGTCATAGAGTTAAGATGAGACTGATGTGTGTATAAATTTAGGTATCATAACAAAAGGGTTCAACATAATATTTTCTATCCTTCATTCAGCTTTTTGTTTGTTTGTTTGTATGTTTCTCTTATTTTTATTTTTTTTCTTAAACGATGACTTAAGTTTATGTAGCTCAGTGGCTCTCACACACACACATACACAAAAGAAAGTGTTAGACTTGACCCCCCCCCCCCCCTTCTTCTTCTTCCTAGTTCATCAGACATCAGTTTCAAAATAAAATAGTTTCTTTTGAAAAAATAATGTAACATTGTGAAATAATTTCCCCACACAGTTAATATACCCCAAAAATTTAGGTATCATAACTGAAGAGATCAATTTAATTTTTTCAATCCTTCATCAAGTTCGATTCTTTCGTGAGTAATCGGGTTTAATCAGCTCCGTCTCGGCTAGGTCTTCCCTGAACTCCTCCCATCTTTTGGTTGTCTGTATCTCTAATTACTGGCAAACATCTGCCTTTTTCTTTTCTTTTATTCATTAATACCCCCCCTTTTTTTTTATTTAACTGCGAGCATAACTAAAGCAGCTGGATCTTGAGCATTAGGAGTCTAGCGACAGTCAATATGTGAGATGTGAATACTCAATGACTGCGGAAAAGGACGAAAAAACGCCGGGTGTAATCGCAGTATCCAGGAGGGTGAATTTTTGTTTTGCCTGACAAGTTTTCTGGATCGGCCAGATTTGAACATGCTGGTTAATGAGAAATTAAATGAAGCTGAGAATGTGTAACGCGTGACGCGTTTATTGATGTAATATGAGAGATAGAGTTAAAAATATATTTATAGAAATATGACCACATTATCATTGTTTGTCATGTATTTTTCATTAAACTATCTTCAACACTTTGAGTGTAATATAATATATAATATTATTTCTGATTGCTCCCAGATCGATTAAAAGGGGAGGGAAAGATGGATTTGTGTCTTCGACTATGGAGCCAAAAAGAGTTAAAGGCATAATTATTTTCCTTTTTTAAATAAAAACAATTGAAGTTCTGAATATGATTCTTCCTGTTAATTGTTTCTTGAAAAACCTTATACTATAGCTTAAATATAAAGGTAATATCTTCCTATCATAATTTTACTCAGCAATTGTTTCGGGTCAGAAGAATTAAACATGTTCCCTTATCAGTCAAAAAGCACAACGAGAAGATCCGAAGAGTCAGTCGAGAAGATCTCTTCTAAAGGCTCGTACACGGATGATGCAGTCGTTGAACCCAATTCGCAATTGTTTGATTGGCCATTAGGAATTTTCTGTGGTCTCCTTTTAAACTCCTGTGAATACTGACTAAGAATCCTTAGAAAGTACTGGGGAACATCCCAGCGAAATATAGATAGAAGAGTAGACAATCAGTCTTAAATCATATTATAGTCATCAGAAGAAAAGAAGTATACACAAGCATGGCTCCCTACGATGGCTTCCGGCTTTCCATGGATTTAAATAGCCGGTATCAATTATTTAAATGGTTTCAATTAATGGCAGAAATTAATTAGAATGGTGAAGAAAAAAAATTTCTGAATGTGCATACATGTAGAATTATGTTTTTTTTTTTTTTTTTTTTTTTTGTCAGAATGTTTTTATTAGAAATAACATAATGAAAAGATATGTTATTCATAGTGACTTTTGTGTCTGTTTCATTGCGAATTTAAAAACTTAATACTTAAGTATGATACACTTTTAGAAATATTTATTATCGAAAATGAATTAATTTCGCAACAGTGCGTTACATTTTTCTGTATAAGCAATTGACTAAATACGGCATAACCACGGGCCGTATTTAGTCAGGATACAAATCATTTTCAATATTTATTATCCTATTATCTGAGATAATTTGTTTTTAAATAATATCTAATTTTTGTATTTTTACTAAATAGTCTTCATATACAGCAATTAACTTTTATTTTAATTCTTTATTCACTTTTTTTTTTATTATTATTAGTCTTACATTATTATATATGCATTCTTTTATTGAAATTTCTTGAAAACTATTTACGAAAAAAGAAAAAAAAAATGAATATTAAAGTTTTTGAAAAAAGTTTTTAAATAATCCTTGATAACTATTTTTTAAGTTTTCTCCTTTGTCCCGAAGTTTCCCCCATAGAATAAAACATTTCCCTATTGGATAATACTTATTGAAATGATTTCTTCTAGTCTGTATTTATTCACGTTTTGGAGAAGACCACGAAAGAATCACAGCGGCTGGATCAGAACCTGGATTTGAACCCGACACCTCCCCTCTACCAGCATAGAGAGCAAAACCTCTCGGCCACTAGTGAAGCCAAATAAGAGAAGAAAAAATTTAAAAATTAGATATCAAGGATTATTTAACGTTTTACAAAATATTTGAAATACTGAATTTTAATTTAATTAATTTATTTTATTTATTTTTTAATTTTAATTTTAATTATTATTATTATTATTATTATTATATATATTTTTTGTATTTTAAATATTTTTCAAGAAATCTTAATAGAATTATTTTTATTAAATTTCATTGCATATGCATAAATATATGCATATATATACATAAATAGTTATAAGACAGCAATTAAAAAAATAATTTTAAAAAGTTTTAATTTCTATAAATGAAAATTCCTTAGAGTGAGTACAAAATGCTACATTAATTAAAAACAAATTATTTCAGATACCAAGATATTAAATACTGAACATAATTTGTTCTAGCTCGTAGTTATGTGAGTTATGTAAAAGGCACGAGGAAATCGGATCGGCCAGACCGACAAGCGCTACCTGGGTTTGAACACGATGCCTCCCCACAATCAACTTAAAGGGTAGAACCCCTTTGCTGCTAAAGACAAAAAAGAGAGGGGGGGATGTAAAAGTTAGTTATCGAGGGTTAACTTTTTTTCAAATAATTTCAAATACTGAATATTATTTTCTACAAATTAAAAAAATTGACAAGAAATTTTAATAGTATCATCATTATTATTTTTACTATATTTAACTGCATATATATGATGATTATATATATATATATGCGTGTGTGTGTAAGACAGTAATTAAAAAGCGAAATTAAATAATAATAATAATTATTATAATAATAATTTCTTTAAAGGTGTTTTTTGGTGTGAGTACAAAGTGTAGATATTATTAAAACAAATTGTCTTAGATACTAGGGATAGTATAAATATAAATTTTTTCTATCTCGTATTTATGCAAGTATTGGAAAAGATCACGAATTAATCAGAATGGCTGGATTGATAATCGCAACTTGAACACAGCATTTCCACTCTAAACTCGGCATTTTCCCCGTTAAAAAATGAAAAATTGATAACTTTGTTTTAAATTATCACAGATCTATAGTTCAACTGTTCATTTTAAAGGTACTGATGAGTTCATACGAAAAATACCCGTATTGAAAATTTACACACTTGGGGAGTGGTGGGAGGAAGCGATGCTCCCATATGCACAAACTTTTTTCCCTAGTTTACAAATATTATTATTATTAATTCATATTAATTTTACAATCACATGTCAAAAAGTAACTCTCATTATGTATATGTATACGAAAATTTGTCCTATACTGCCATGTTAAAAAAAAAAAAAAAAAAAAAAAAGGATCAAAGCGCCACCTGTTGAGCGATTGGTCCCTAAATCTAATCATCATAAGTTGAGGTCAGGGACCAATTAATTACCAAGTTTGGTTAAATTTCTTTCATTGGTTCGTGAGATACAGCGTCCACAAAATTTGTGATACATACACACAGACAGACATTTTCTTAAAATAGTCAAATCGTGTTCAGGACATCTCAAAACTTGTAAATACATCGAAAACCGGAGTTCGAAAATTTTCCTGAATCCAATTCTTTCTTATTTTATATATATAGAAGAAAGTAAAAAAAAAAAAAAAAAAAAAAGAGAAAATGGTTTTTTTTAAAGCCAGGGTAACCAGATTTTCGTCAGATTTTCGCACACTCATTTTCTTAAGTTTTGAAAAATAAGAATTTTTTATTAATCACATTTTTTATATGTATTTACTTAGAATCCAAAAACTACGTCGTAATTTTATATTTGTAATATGTTTGATGCTTTTCTTTTATAAAAATACCCTAATTTGGTCACTATAACTATTGTAAAAAATAATAATTTCTGAAACCAGATGATTCAATCAAGTAATATATCCAGTCGTCCCTGTGATATGTCATTATTGAGAAAGTAAAGGTATGGTTGCAAGAATTTACAATTTATCTGTGCGGAATTTTGGCAAATTCTGTACCACTGTTTTTAAAAAAGCGGTCTGTGAGACCGATGTTCCCAGTAAGCATGATAAAAACATGTTCCAGTCAAAGGGTTAATTAAATGTAGCGTAATGCCATACACGTGTAGTGTCCGGCATAGAGTTCATTTATACTTATACTTTTAGTTTAATTATATCCAATATCAATAATTCAAAATGGACTTTAAGATAGAATTAAGATAAAGAAGAAGAAAACAACTGATATAAGTCCTAGTTATAAATGAAACTCGATTTACACATATCGATAATAGGAAAATTCTGCAGATGTTTCGGAAATAGCATTGGGAGTAAACATAGTTGTAAACAAGCGTATGTTCAGAGACTGTCAGTCAAAGGAAGAGGAAAGGCAGTAGAGGCAATTTAAGTGAGGAGTCGAACTTATCATCACTGCAATAAACTTATTTTTTACTAATTTTGGGGGGAAGCTTGATTAACAGTTCAGTATTGATGTTTTACACATGTCACATAATTTTATAGCTGAAACTTTAAATCAGTCAAATTATTCTCCAAAATTTTTTGTTTTTTTTTTTTCTTCTGAAAACACATTACAAGAAAGCAGTAGATTCGTATAAATTTTCACCTGAGATTCTGAGATTTAACCTTCCTATTCACTGGATAAATTCCATCGCAGCAGTGCCGCCTGTCTGCAGATATGTAATCAAATTAAAACTGCATAGTGTTTCGCAATGACTCTCTTATATACAAAATTTTGTGAAATTCTATGCAATAGAATTTGATATGTAGCCTTCCTGTTCGTAGGGGGAAAATTAAAGCATAGCAGCGCCACCTTTCAGCCGACATTCGTTCAAAGCCAACCAGTATAATGTTATATAATGGCTTTATCGCATACTGAATTTTATTCGATTAGACACAATGGAACCTAAGACATACATACAGCCTTCCATTAAATGTAGAAATCCACCTGTACGATTTGTACCAAAATTGATAGGCACAAATTTATTCCAAGATTCAACTATAGATATATTTATATAAGATTCTACGGAGTAGTTTCTAAGATACAAATAACACTGTTTTTTTAACACACACAGACATTTTCTAAAAATGATCAACTCGTGTTCTGTACCCCTCAAAACGTGTAAGTGTTAAAAACTAGAAGTCGAAAATTTTTACGAATCCAATACTCTATTCTTTTGATTATATAGTCGAACCCCGTTATAACGAATCCGGTATATAACGAACGAAAGTTTTGGTTCCATCGTTTTCCTATTATATTTAACGTTAATTTATCCTTTTATAACGAACCATCGAAATCTTAAGAATCGGCTATAGCGAACTTTTTTCTTATTCGATCGTTATTTTTTATTCATTTTTTTGTTTCAGATCTGAAAACAGGATTTCGACTCTAATTTCACAAGATGTATGCCGGCCAATGAAACACATTGATAATCTATATATACAAAAGAGTAAACTCACTGATTCTCTGACTCAACACAGCCGTGGCGATTCTATGGGAGATACAGTCGCAAATTTTGGTGAGCACGTTGGCTTTAGAACCCTGACGCCCACTAAGACGGGATTTTCTGAAATACCCTCCACCCCCCCCACCCCCATTCCCCCTGGGGAACGCAGAAGGGAAAACATTATAGGCAAATTTATAAAAATACGGATTTTCGAGTAAAACTCTACCGATAATATTAGCACAAAGATATAGAAAACCGCTAAGAGTCTTCTTGAGGATATTTCCAAAGACTCATTTTTGTCTTTTTGCGATTTTCGATTTTCGTGGGGAGTTACGAGGGGCAAATTCAAGGCCCCCTTTTAGCACTAAATTCGTCCGGGGAAATCTATAGGAGCTGAGGTCACAAATTTTAGTTTGTGGCTTATTTACGTGTGTCCAACATCCATTGTAACGGGATTTTGGGTATGTCCCCTCCCCCCGTTTCTCAGCATAACTTTGCTTCAAACTATCTCAGCAAGATTAATTTTCATGCATGGGTTGCTTATGCCTTCCCAACGCGCACTGTAACGGAATTTTACGAAATTTCTCCCTCTGCCCCTATAAGGGCGGGGGAGGGGAAGGTTAAAACACGTTTATAAGTGTAACTCTGCTCCGAATTACCTCAGGATAGCGATTTTTGTATAAATTATTCGTATAAATTTTTGTATAAATTTTCAGCTCAATGCCAACTTTTGAGTATTTGTATACATTTTCAGCTCAATGGTATCAGGAATTAAAAGGATATTGCACTGTAAAGAAATCTGGTCCATAGACCATAATGATAAAGAATGTTTCTTTCTATCCCTGTGTGACGAACGAGTGTACGCCATAGCTCAATACATAGATTAACTTAATTAATTTATGAAGTGAGCACGAGACTTGAATTATGCTTATTTGACTTTACTGAATTAGATAATGAAATAACGACAAAGTCAGATTTATAAAATAAATATAGAGCTTTTATTTTGAGCTTAAAGAAAAAAGTGGGCGTTGGACTATATCACATTTAGCACTTTTATAACTTAAAGGGCAGTCTTCATAAATACTTTTAACTTTACTTAATTAACCACCAATAATCTCAACTACTTCATTAAAATTCATTAACTCTCACAACTTAGTAATCTTTCGATAGCGGGAAGATTCCCTTACCCGCTATACTACTCGACTTACTATTTCCTACTATAGCCGCTAACAACTAACTTCCTTCCAAGCAGCTACCTACTAACCTCTAGCCGCTAACAGCTAACCTCTAACTCTCTTACCAAAAACAATCTTCCTTCTCCTTTTATACAATTCACTTTCCAAAATATTAGTATAATGTGAATTACAGTTTCGTTTATCATTTATCATAGGAACTAACTCTATTAATCAACTGAATCCTAATTTCTTCACATTCACGTGTTGTTCATAAAGTGCGAACTTCGTTTGTAGCATTACGCTAACTTTGTTATACCTCACAGTTCCTCCCCCAACAGAAAAAAATTTCACGTAATAATCCACAACGGGTTTGCATCCGTGAAAATTTTAAAGTAAAACAATGCTATGTTAATTGAAAAATAGTTGCAGTGACTTACTGCTTAAAATTAAACTGCATAATACTTTAGAAAAAAAGAGGGGGGAAATCTTAAGTTAAACTGCCCAACAATAACTATTGGCTTTTAAAATGTAATAGTGAGAAAAAAAAATTTAAGAGCACCGGGCTGAAAAACCGTTCACTTAGAAAAATAAGAAATTGTAAAGCTCAAACTAAGTAGATTTATAACGGAAAACCCTTTGTGCTCTAAAATTAGTGAAATATATATATATAGTCCAACGTACTACAACAGGGCTTACAACACTTCTTTCCTTAAAAAAAATGGAAAGGAAAAACTTAATTTTCAAACTTGTAACATTAAGTACTTGACTTTAGCACCTTGTAACATTAAGTACTTGACTTGATTTTTAAGACTTGTAACATAAAAATAATTTTATTAAAATTTGAAATGTCAGTCACTGAAGAGTTTATCAAAAATTTCCAGTTATCTATTATCAGATGTATCTTGAAAGAGATCCGTTACTGGCATGCGTCCAAGAAATTGTTTCGGCTTCAGAACTCAAAGAACGCTGGCAAGGTTCCAGAACTACCTCTTTTTTCATTTCAAAGTAACTATTGAAGAAACCAGACTGGATTTTCAGATTAACGACTGTACGGAGGGTTTGAATTATCAGAGGACTTCTAAAATACAAAATTCTTTTGAACGTATAAATCAAAATAGAAAGTAAACTACCACTTGTATATAGATAAATGACATTAATTTTATAGATAAGCATCATTTTCCACCGAGCTATTTGCATACGGAAAAAACTAAATTGTTAGTTTATTAAAGTTAGTCGTTACACACGAATTTACATGCAAAATAGCTAAAAAAAAAATTCTTTTTAACCCCATACTAATATATACATACATTGACTTTTAGTAGGATACAAAAGTTTAAACAATAAGAAATATTCATTTTATACAATTTATAAGACATTTAG
Organism: Salticus scenicus; assembly: GCA_963930645.1. Lineage (NCBI taxonomy): Eukaryota > Metazoa > Arthropoda > Arachnida > Araneae > Salticidae > Salticus > Salticus scenicus. The sequence goes on from CAWVNO010000061.1 coordinate 201,704, forward strand.
CAAAAATATAGATAAGGAATATATATACAAAATTGTTAAAAAAAGTTTTTTCAAAACCGCCGTTGATGGCTGTGAATAAAAAAACATTAGAGTACTTACATATAGATCATGTAAAAAAACTAGAGGGGGAACATCATATTAGTTATAATAAAATAATTCTAATTAAAATAATAATAATAATAATTAATCGATAAATTTTATTAAACTTTATTAAATTTTATTTAATTTACTTATTAGCTTAATATTATTGAAAAAAAATTAATTGTTTACTCCTTTCCTCCCTCCTCTTTTTGTGGTGTGTGTACGTGTGTTCCTCTCTGATTGGTCCTGCCCTGCATGTTGCTTCCTATTGGTTGTTTGTTTGCTCCTCCCCCTCTGAATTTTGTCCTGCTTTCAGTCTTGCTTATGCCTCCAAGGCAGTTGCACGTGTTTGCACCTGATGAAGAAAGGCTACGTCCTTTCGAAACCGGTTGTGCTGATTTTAAATTTATGGTGTGTGAAGAAGTTTTTATTTTCTTGCTAAGGTCTGTACGCCAGTTTTTGAATTTATTTTTGGTAGAGGGGGGAAATTTTGTATACAAAGGGAAGGAAATTTTTTTTTTATTATTGTACTAATCACTGCTGGTGATGGCTATGAATAAAAAAAACATTAAAGTACATACATGAATATATTATATACAGAAAAATATTTATGACATGTGAACAATACATGAAATTTCGGGAAATGAAAGTTCATGCTAAAAGTTTAAATTTTGAATTTTTAAATTTTAGAAAGTTCATGTCTTTCAGATAATGGTTGAAAGTCCAAAAGGCTTTACTACATGTCTTAGATTTCATAACTGCTCTGCTAGAAATACAGTTCATAACGGAAAAAATAATAAACCATAGCACCTGACATATAGATTCCTTTATATCAGCGAAACAAGAGATGCGGGTCAGACTGGCCTGTAGAGTTGCTATAGAGATTTCAGTGCTGGTGGCTTACAGATTCAGGTCAGACGTCGCAGGGTTGCTGTCCTAAGGAGACTTCGAACCTGGCGCCTGGTCACTCTCCGGAGGGGGTTTTGCACCCGGAACCTTGTCACTGTTCTGAGGAGGTTTTGCTCGCTCTCTACTCGCTGAGGGCGAGGTCCTGGAGGGCTTACAGGCTTTAAAATATTGGGATGCCTTAGTGATATTCACTTTTTCTGTTACTTCTTCGTTTAAACTAGCGACCCAGTTATCTGACTTTTCCGTTCGATTTGCGACTTTATCGTTGAATTCATGTACTAGATGTGCAGAACTAGAGTTAGTTAACAGTGCATTTTGAAATGTATTACTTTCATTTACATTAACTACTAGATTTTCTTTAAAAGTAGTTACGAGATCTTTAGAAGCACAGTGGATAAACTTTTCACTTTCTTTTACTACAGTTTCTGTGAAAATAACAGAATCGGTCGACTTGACTGTTTTTAAACCACTAGAACAGTTTGCCGGCTCAACAGTTTCAAAGCCTAAATTGGAAGTATTGGCGGAAGGATTAGCCGCAATATTTAATGATTTGTCACTTTCGCTCAGTTTAACGGTTTTAGCTGCTACATTAATTTTAATTGGATTTTCTTTTACAACCTCCGTCGCAACATTAGATAATTTGCCGGATTTTTTATCCGTAACCAAAGGCTGAAAACAGACTTAGATTCATCTGTATCGCTGTTTGAAAGCGAATGCTCGTTTGCAGTAACTTGCATTTGGCTTTTGCCACTAGAAATAACGTTTTCATCGCCAGTTTTAGGTTGATTTAATGTTGTCGAGCTTGCTTCCTGTGACTTAATAACTCGTTGTGGTTTTTCTGCTGCCTTTACTACCACTTCCCATTGACGTTCTTGAGGAGGGGGGGTGGAACTGTCATGCTCCAATCTTAATCTATCATACCGAGTGGCAAAGAGGCTGATAACTCGACTTTTTAAGTCCTCATAGGTTGGATTTGAGCCAAGTGAATGGCAGGCGATTAATTTATGCCACTGTCTCGGTTCTCCTCTTAAGGAAAACTTTAACCAACCATATTTGCCGGCAATCTCAATTTTATAAAAATCAAAAAAATATTCAAGCTGCTCAAAAAATTGAAGCACACTGGTAGTACCATCAAAAAATACTGGCTCGGGGCGGGTGTCGACTTGATTTGGGCGCCACTGTGACGAACGAGTGTACGCCATAGCTCAATCTTAGATTAACTTAATTAATTTATGAAGTGAGCACGAGACTTGAATTATGTTTTTTTGACTTTACTGAATTAGATAATGAAATAACGACAATGTCAGATTTATAAAATTAATATAGAGCTTTTATTTTGAGCTTAAAGAAAAAGGTGGGCGTTGGACTATATCACATTTAGCACTTTTATAACTTAAAGGGCAGCCTTCATAAATACTTTTAACTTTACTTAATTAACCACCAATAATCTCAACTACTTCATTTAATTATGAAAAAGTAATAAATAACTTTCAGCATATCAATCTTATAAACTTTAATAAATTTTAAATCCAACGTTTCGGCTAAATTCCTTCATTAGCCTTCCTCAGGGAAAAATGATGTTAAAAAACACATAAACATAGAAAATTTAAGTACATGATACCACAATTACAACTTCAAAACATTTAACAGATGATTACACAAATTGTAAAAATATACTATATACATTTTTAAAAATATGCTAAAACACTCAAAGGAACATGAAACATGATCACCACAAGACAAGGATAAAGAGCTACTAAAGCAAAGGTTAAAAATATCAAAATTGCGGGCTTCATTTAAATTCATTAACTCTCACGACTTAGTAATCTTTCGATAGCGGGAGGATTCCCTTACCCGCTATACTACTCGACTTACTATCTCCTACTATAGCCGCTAACAACTAACTTCCTTCCAAGAAGCTACCTACTAACCTCTAGCTGCTAACAGCTAACCTCTAACTCTCTTACCAAAAACAATCTTCCTTCTCCTTTTATACAATTCACTTTCCAAAATATTAGCATAATGTGGATTACAGTTTCGTTTATCATTTATCATAGGAACTAACTCTATTAATCAACTAAATCCTAATTTCTTCACATTCACGTGTTGTTCATAAAGTGCGAACTTCGTTTGTAGCATTACGCTAACTTTGCTATACCTCACAACTGTAAAAAAAATAAGTGTTAGATACACCAAAATCAATAGGCTTCGTGGTGTGGTGATCTATAACATACACATACCAACTTTCAGCTCATTCGAACAAAGCGTTTAGACGCTATCGCGCTAATTGACATACATACACACAAACATACATCATCGTAAAAATTGTAAATATGAATTCAGGGGGCCTCAAAACGTGTAGAAACGTCAAAATCTCAAACTCGGATTTCTGACATGATTAAAATTCTTATATATGTATATTCGGAAAGTAAAAAGACGAGTATTTCGTCAATTAGTTGTGATTAAACAATTATATATATCGGTGTCGAACTGGTTTAACATTTCGACAATTGAAAGCGTATTTTATTTTGCAAATAATCGATAAAAATACGCAAATTCCATGAATTGACTACGGTAAAATGGCCTACTCCGGTTTCTATCTTGTAAAACTTTGTATTCTAAAACTGATCTTTTACGAAAAGCAAAAAAAAAAAAAAAAAAAAAAAAGCATATAAAACGACTTTTTACAAAGTAGAATACTTTTAGCATTATTTATTTACTTATTTTGTATGGGTATCGTATAAAAATATAAAACTTTTAATTATTGAAAATGAAGTTCTTGATATTTATGATCAATTTTACAGAATTCTGCTTTTATTCTTAAACATTTTAATACATATTATTACGCATACGTCTAAAACCAATATTTAAAGTTTAGAATGTGGAAAAAACGAGAAAAGGGAGGGAGGGGGGGGGGGGGGGAGCAAAAAATTTCGAAGAAAAAAGCATGGGTAAAAAAAAAAAAAAAAAAAAAAACGCAATTACAAGTGTTGGAAAAAAGTAAGGAAAAATAGCCATGAAAATGAAACCGAACTGCGGGATGGGTGGAAACAAATTGATACGTCTAGCCTAGGTCAAGATTTTTTGAACATGTAGTATAACATCGTTAAAAATTGAATGTTTGATTTGTCTCATAAATTTAGTGGCTGCATCAGTGACAGAGAGACTGCTCTCCAAACTAGTAGACGAGAATGCTGTGTTCGAACTCTTCGCTACCGATTCTGATTTTTCTGTAATTTTTTCTTAAACTTTCTTTTATATGTGACTAGCAGGCTTTGTCCGCTTCGCTGGACATTATATTGAAAGGAATTCTCAAAATACCATATCATTAATAATAATGAAAAAAAAAAAAAAAAATACATTGAAATCAGACAAAATCTAAGTTAAATATCTCGTTACCTTCAGTAGCGGTTTTCCTACTCACCACACTTCACAAAATCCCTTTATTATGCATGCTGCATACACATACCTAACCGATACATTAAAAAAGCGGGATCATGAGATAATTTGAAGCAGAATTATGTTTTGAAACGCGTTTTTTTGCCCATCCCCACCCCACTCTTAAAGGAAATACAGAGGAGAGAATTTCGAAAAATATCTTTATATTATAAGTTAGATACAGTCGGTAACAGTAGTATCCGAACACTAGCAAAAGTACTAAGAACATGATTCGACAAGGATTTGTTTAACAAAACAGTATTAACTCTACTTTTTTTAATAGAGGAATTTTTGCTAGTGTTCGGATACTTTTGTTACCGACTGTACATATAGCTGACCCACACATCGAAATGAAAATCTCCTTCCTAAGATAATTTACTGGAGAGTTACGCATGAATACGTGTTTACCCTCCCCACCCAAAAGGGGCGGTAGGGTGGAATTTCACAAAATCACTTTGTAGTGTATGTTGAATGCTCACAGGCAGTCCGCACATCAGAAATTGCCATTCTAAGATAATTTGGAACAGAGTTACGCATGGAAACATGTTTTTTACCTCCCCCCTCGACCCTCAAGGGGGTCGAAAGAACAGAATTTCAAATAATCATTTTTGTAGTTTGTGTGTGTTTATGCATAAACAATCGAGATATCAAAAAATCGCTTTCATGCGATAATTTGGAGTAGAGCTACTCTTTAAAACGCGTTTTTGCCCCCCCCCCTCCCCTCTACCCTTAAAGAAGGAAAAGGGAAAATTTTACAAAATCTCTTTATAATGCTTGTTGGGAACGCATAACCAGTCCACACATAAAAAATCGCCTAAGATAGTTCGGAGCAGAGTTGCGCATGGAAACATGATTTTGTCTTCCCCACCCCCAAGGGGGATAATGTGGAATATTACAAAATCCCGTTGTTGTGTGAGTCTTGAGTATGCATAACCAATCGACATATCAAAAAATTATAACAGGAGACTTGGCGTTGGAATATTAAAACCCCGAATAAACTACTACGTCAGAAACGCCAAAAGAAAAATATTGGAAAAGCATACAGCTGTTTCGGTAGCCTAAAGCGTACCGTCTTCAGTGCAAAAAGGATTCTGAATCAGGAGAAGTGCTCGTATATATAGGAGAGGGGCCGGATTTAGTTCAACCAATAGGATTACGGGAAAGGTGGGGAGAGTGGCCAATAGGAATTTAGGAAAGTTAGCTGTGTAAACAGTAGAAAAATTAAGAAAATGTGGACTGAATATAAAATTTCCAACAGTCAGACAAATAGGGAACAGCGAAATCACAATTTACAAGGTTTTTAAAATTTTTATAAATATGAAAAGCTTCAAAGAAATCGAGTTCATGAATGGATTTAGGTCTGCAAATTATTTTAGCTGAATTAAATTTAAAATTATGATTTTCCTCCCAGCAATGTTTAGAAATAGCCGATTTATTGGTTTCTTGTTTACGGACGTAATTCATGTGTTCTTTTAGACGAAATTTAAGACTGCTTTTAGTTTGGCCAATATATGATAACCCACATTGACAGGAAATACTATAAATACCCCAAGAATTATGCATATCAATGGGATCTTTTAACTGAGAAAAGGTGAGTTTATTGGAAGGTGAAAATATTATTTTAAAATCATATTGTTTGAGAATTTTAGCTATGGTTTGACTGGATTTAGGAAAATAGGGTAAGACAATACTGATATTAGAAGAGACTGATTTAATAGACGAAATACGAGGGAGTTGTATATTTTGGATAGCTTTGTCTATAATGGAAGGGTCATAACCTCTGTCAATTGCAATGGCTTTCAGGTATTTAATTTCAGATTTTAATAAAATAGGATTTGAACAAATATTAAGTGCACGGTTTACATAAGTATAGAAAGCAGTCATTTTTTGGTTAGGTGGGTGACATGAACGCGCATGGGGAGGAAGGGAGACAGCAAAATTTTTCGATAAACGGTGGTTGAAAATCCAGTTACAGTGCGAGAGACGAGGGTATCAAGAAATGGATGGGAGCCATTATTTTCTATTTCATATGTAAATTGGATATTACTGTCAACTGAATTTAAAGTTTCTAAGACATGGTGAATATTTTGATGAGATATGTCGATAAACGTGAAGGTGTCGTCAACGTAACGGGTCCAAAAAGGAAAAGATATTTTCTTAAAAAGCTTGCTTTCAAAATAATGCATGTAAATATCTGCGAGAATTGGGGAGAGAGGGGAACCCATGGCTAAACCTTCAGACTGACGATAGAATTTATTTTGAAAGGAAAAAGTGGTTTGTGATAAACAAATGCGGGTAAGAGAGATTAATTCTTGTATTTCAAAAGATGTGAAATGAAACTCTTTTAATATATTTTCGAGACAGCAGAGGGCGCCACTTATGTACTCAAGTCTAGTTTCTTCCTCTGCAATGTCTTCGCCGTGGAGCAAATTGGAGCCTAGATATGCATATAAAGGTGCTTTTTCCTTCTGCGACCCCCAGGGGGAAACGGGGTTTATTTTTCAAAATCCCGTCTTACAAGGGAACTCTTTGAAGTGATAATCGCCGATTTTCTTGAAAAAAATTCTGGCATAAGATTCAATCATGAATAGCATCTTCCTAAAATATTAGCTGCTGAGTCGCAATAGATAAGCTATAAAAAATTATTAAAAATGCAAGCATGTCTGCAATATTTCCAAAAAAAACGCCTGTTTGGCGACTGCATTCTTCGGAATTTCATTGCAATGAAGATTTAATAGATGTAGATGTTCTTTCTATTTGATAGCCAAACGAACTCCATACGCTGTCGAGCACTTGAGAATTCAGAATAGTTAACAAAAACCAGATAATTTACCAGATTGAGACTTACTTAGTCGAAATTCTAAATAATATTTAATATTTCAATTAAATAAGCTGTGTCAATAACAATTGCAAGAGCATTAACGCCTAACGACATTTAAAAAATATATGATCAAGACTTTTATATAAATTTAAAAAAAAATAAAACATTATATATTAAAACACAAAGCTGTTTTTTTTTTTAAACTAAAATGAAAGAATTTCGTATCCGAACACATTTTTTTCTTATAAGTCTGATAATTTTATTGGGCAGTACCAACCTTCGACGAACAAGCAACTCAACAGACTATGAGTTGTGGTGTGGATCCAGTATCTCATTAGAGCGACGCAATGAGCAATTGGAGACGATTTATGATTCTACCCTAAATTTTGACCTGTTTGTTGATTGGGTTTAACGTCGCACTAGTACTGCACTATGGGCAATTGGCGATGGTTTGCGATGAGCTTCTGAAGATGGTCCGGTGACATCTGCAGGTGACAAATGATTGCATTCTGCGTACTGTCGGTAACAAAAGTGTCCGAACACTAGCAAAAATTCCTATGCAAAAGATGTACACTTCATACGGTTTTGTTAAATAAATCCTTATCGAATCATGTTCTTACACTTACTAAGAATAGGATTCGACAAGGATTTATTTAATAAAACCGTACGAAGTGTACTTTTTTTTACATTGGAATTTTTGCTACTGTTCGGACACTTTTGTTACCGACTGTATGTTATTTATTTTTAATATATACATCCGATTTGTATGTTTGACTCGACATCCCCCGCCCCATACCCCTGTAAATTTCGTCGAGATGAGGACAAATATAACATAACCGGTTGGTTGGGTTTTACGTCGCACTAGTGCTTCGCAGATGGGCAATTGGCGACGGTCTGGGATACACCCCTAGAGGTGGTCCGGAGACATGCCATCACAATTTTGATCCTCCACAGAAGGGATGGCTCTCCCGCTTCGGTGACCCCTAGAGGTATAAATTTTGATGGGAACATGGAGGACATTGCGGCCACGACATATTTTACGTGCACCAGCCACCATTAGCGTACACGACGGTCTTTGGCCGGCTCGAGTACCGAACCCGCAATCTTCCAATTACGAGGCCGGCGCTCTACCGGCTGGGCTACCGCAACCCTATAACATAACCGGATTAAAATACAAAAAAAAAAAAAAAAAAAAAAAAAACACCCTGGTTCAGCTGGGGAATCGAACCCATTCTTTTACACTTGAAGGCGATTAGCAAGGGTGACATACTCACTCGGCCACAGAGGGTCTGCATTTAGCATAACAATTATTTTTAAAACAACAAGATTTCGCAGTTAATAATTCTATAACATTCCCTATGAAATTCATTGCGCAGCACTATTGTGATGTAAAACCCAACCAACCTTATGAAATTCTAATGCATATTTTTACAAAATTCCTTATATTATTATTCGTAAACATATATAAAATAAATTGCCAGAAATGTAAGAAGCCATAAAGTAATAGTTATGCACATATTTTTCCAATTTTTAATAAACCCTCCGTAAAAGATCAAAATTGTAATAGCACATCTAAGGACGATCTCTAGGAATATGTCCCAGACTGTCGCCTTTGCATAGCTGTAGGGCGAATTGAAACTTAAAACCTACTCAACCTCAAATATCTTAAATATTTTAATTTTGATTTATTTATTTGAGTATTAATTTCAATCAACTATTCAAATAATTAAATGTTCAATCAAATATTATAATTCATATTGGTCGCCAATTGCCCATTGCACAGCACTAGTGCGATGTAAAACGTAGCCAACAAACCTATAAATCAGATTAGTTTTTAAATCGTCTGCAAATTTATATAAATGCACATGCCGAGAGCTTCAAACATTAATTTACTCCAGATTATATATAAGCTGGAGTAATGTAAAAGTAACTCTGAAATTGAAATTGCATTATTTTAAATAAATGCAATTTTGAAACATTACATAAAATAATTGAAAATATTGGATCTAACATAAAACATAACGTCACTTTTTCTAAATAGAAATTTCTAGATTTCAGAAAATATCTTGAGTGTTGGTGGGCTTTAACGTCGCACTATAGCTACGCAGTGGGAAATTAAAGACTGCCTTATATTCACACTTAGAGATGTTCCGAAGACATGACATCTTAATTTTTATCTTCCGCGGAGGGATGGCTTCCTTGCTTCAGTAACCCCTAGAGCGATAGAAAATACTACCCTCCTATACTTAAGCTCTTTGGCATCATTTAAGGATGATTAATGTGATTTGGCGCTGACCTTTTTTCGTATTTGGCGTTCAAAACGTAAATAATAATTTTTTGCGGCTTTCCTGTTGCGATTCAGTAGCTAATTTTTTTACCAGTGAATTAAGTGCAACGTAAACTATATTCTGTAATTTTTTGAAGGAAATCGGTGATTAGCACTTGAAAGAGTTCCCTTGTTAGTGGACGTCAGGGTCCTAAAACCAGCTTGTCCACCAAAATTTGCGACTCTACCTCCCATAGAATCGCCACGGCTGTGTTGAATCCGTGAATTTACTCTTTTATATATATAGATAAAACTGCTTAGAAAGATCTCCACGAAGGGTACTTCACTCAGACTTAAGCCAATCGCTTTGTAGTCGGCTTTAAAATCTACTTCACAACATAGCGCAGCACATAAATTTAGAGGCTATAGTAGACACTGCCGTAAGACTGTAAAATATTTCGACACATTTTTGTGCATTATGGGCGCCCAAAAATTTAGTTATGGTGAAATATTTCATCATGATATAGTTACAACTGAGGAAGTTTGAAAATTTCATACTATCTGGAAACAAAATTTCAACAGCCTACTCATATAATAAAAAATAACAGGAATTTTAATACTTTCTGCAACCCAGTCGTCTATTTTACATTATATCATTCCCTGTTAACTTTATCGTTATATCAATGACCTATTTTATTTTAATAGACATACTCACATGACATGGAATACAAAATTATTTTCCGTGTTATACAAATTTTTGCCGTCATTTGTTTTTTAAACAATGTATCCAATGTTTCAGTTCAACAATTGAATGAACAATTGCACAACTATTTAATAAAAAATAATTGTTTGATAAACAACAATGTTTATATATATAAATTTTTAGAACAATGAAAAGCTTCTCTTTTTAACAAATTTCTTCAGTCTAATTACTGACCCTCATCTGAGAATGACGTATCTTTAGTTCTTAGGTGTTTTCTTCATGAGTTACGTTTTAAAAAATTTCTCATGTGGTTTATTTTTAAATTTTTCGAGCATCATCCTATGGATGATGCTCGGGAAAGGTATGCGTGTCCAGTGACTTCCATCTTTGCTGGACCTTATTTGTTAATGAATAATGATAGTCAAAAATTTTATAACCCAGCTTTATATAAAGCTCGTATTCGCAAGCATCCAAAGTTGGATATAAAAAAGCTGTTAAAAGTTGATAATATTATTTCACTACCTGATACTGTTACTGATGAACCTCCGTTCCAAACCGAAGTGGACTCAGTTCAGTCTCAGGTAGTGGACACACTCAATGAAAAAGAAACAGTTCCTACTGCACTGAATGATAATTCTACTGACGAACCTCCGTTTCAAATCGAAGTGGAATCAGTTCTTTCTCAGACAGTGAAAATGGTTATTGAAAATCAACCAGATTCTGTTTCTTCACAATATCATAAAAAAAAAAAAAAGAAATTCCGAAAATATGTTGTTGTTGCATTAGTAGTGTAAAAGACTAAATTATCTCGGAACGCTTTCTGGCAGTAGGCAAGGGGGCCTGCCTTATTAAAACTCCCCATGAGAAACGATGCATGGTGACCTCCACGTGGTGTTTCTCGGGTAACGCTAACAGCCATGCGCATTTAATTTAGATAAAGTTGTTATTACAGGGTTTCGTTCGCGCGTACGTATATGTGTTATGGTTATTGTTATAACATATTCTCAAATTTTTTCTATAATGAATATCCGCTATTTAAATTACAAATTTCGGAAATTTCCATTTTTCGTATATTTATAACCTACTTGAAACTCGATATTATAAATTTTAAAGAAAAATTAAACTCACACATTACATTTTTACATGGAAAAATATCATTTATTCCAATAAAACTACATCAAAACTTATTATTTATTTATATATTTATTTATATATATATATATATATATTTTTTTTTTTTTTTTGTATGTTTATACTCAATTTTTCAATCGATTAGAATTTTACTCTTTCCCTCGAAAGTAATTTTTGTAGCACAGCCTATTGACAGGATGTCATAAGAAGACTTAAATGTCATAACAGGAAATAGCTCATTTTACGAATTTTAGAGGGATATGATAAAAACATAAAATGCGACGTTTCTTTTCCTTGATGCACAAAGAATGCTCGAAAATTCTTTGCGGTTTGGTATGGATTCTGCAATCAGAAAATGTTTTCGACATGCTGGCAGAGCAAAGAATGTTGAAGATACAACGAATGTTGAAGAAGCAAAGAAAGTTGCAGCAGAGGAAGATTTAACTATCGCGATGTGGATAGAAAAGCACAAAATTTCATCATTATTAGATTGTGAGATGCAATTGTTCGAAATATGTGATGATGAAGTCATTATATATGAAGATCCGACTGACATAGAGACTGTGGAAAAATTTGAAATGAATCTAGCTGAAATTGAAAATTCTGTATCTGATGCAAAGGAACAGGAGCATATAGGGTATAACTCTATCAATTTTCTGTGAACTCTATCAGTTTTCTGAACGGCTTGGATATAGCGAACCACCGGATATAGCGAGCAAAACCGTTGGTCCCTGGAAGTACGTTATAACGGAGTTCGACTGTATAAGAAAGTAATGATGCTTCTTCGAAAGAATTTTAAATTTTATATAGGAAATTCAAATTAAACTTAACAAATTTGCTTATAGATCTGTGGTCCAGATCTTGGTCCAAATATTGTTTGTCCTTTTTTTTTTGGCGTTATAATTATGAACGTCTGAAAACAGAAAGGAAATTATTTTTGATTAATTTTATAGTAATTTTGTGCTTAGATTTTCAGAAAGTAACAATTTAGGTTTTTAGGATAAATAGATTAAATGTGTCTAAAAAAAAAAATCGTTTTCAATTATTTTTACAATAGTTATTTCAAAAACATAAAACTATGAACATAATCTAATTGGTAGAAAAATTATAGAACATTAATAATATACATTAATAATATAGAACATGTATTTATAATTTAAAGAGGAAATTGTTTCAATAATTTTAATAATTGAAAATATATTTTTTAAAAAGAACTTATTATTATTATTATTATTATTATTATATTTTTGTTCTAAATGTTTTTATTTATACTGCATCAGTCTTCCGAGTCAAAACGATGAAAATAATCTAGTGTGTCACTTACATGACTTTCGCTTACCCTGAAATTTAATACTATAAATACAGATTGAAGATTAAGGGGTAAGATAACGAATTCAATTATATAAACCTAAGTTATAACAATTCAAATTAGGCTTCGGAACAGATTTAACAAATAATTTTATGTGAGGGGGGCTACCTCCCCCTCAACCCCCCGTTTCATTATTTTACCTATATTTATATAGAATTCAAACCTGTTATTAAATTCAAAAGTTCATTTAAGATTATTCAGAAAACTTTCACACGCATCATTCCTTGAAAACAATCAATCTTGAACAAACTCTTTTAGTAAAAAACGTATTAACTTCAAAGTACAACATTTGGAGGGCCTGAAATTGTTTATTTTTAATTTACTCTAAGAGACAGAGATAAAAATCAAACGTTAAAAACTTGACTTCGTATTCAGGAAGCCTAAAAACGTGTAAATATACAAAAAACAAGCTATGAACATTTAGCTTAAAAAATATATTACTTACCATATGGCTATGAGGAATTAATTTCAATTTCTAAGCAGCTTTCCTGGACATGGTAAAATATTATAGTAAAGCACTTCCACTAACAATAATAAAAAAAAAATTTATGGTTTGAATATTGGCAGCCCTGTATATTTTCTGAAAATTATGCACGCAGCACATGGTGTAAATAAATATAATCCTAAATTAATAACACACGGCGCATCCTGACATACAGTTCCATCAATTTTAAAGCAATATCGCACTATAATCTAGTTCTTTTGTGTAGCCCTGTAAAAGAACAGTGAACGATTTTTATACCATATTCTACAGGAAACATGATTTTACAAGTATAAAAGTATATATATTCGTTTCATTTGGTTTAGTTCAGTCTATAGATTTTTAAACTCTACTTACTTGCATTTTCCCCCACAGACGTAATGTATTTGAATTCTCTTGGGTGTCCCTGTACACGAACCATTTGCTTCATCTCAACGAAAAGTTTAGTGTAGCCTCCCTATATGATATACATTTAGAATACCAAGCTTGGACTTTCTGCTATTATTTGCTCTTAAGATATGCTAATCTTAGACACACACACACACATACAGAGACATACACACAAACACACATACACATACACAAATCGCTAAAAACATGATTTTCGATACAGGTACCTCAAAATGTGTAAATATACAAAAAACTCAATTTCGTAAATTTGAACCAAAATCAATATTTTCTCTGCCATATATGTGGGTAAGAGAAAGTAAAAAGGATTGCAACAGTTAAATTAGTGGATCTTCAGATGAGGAAGACCAGCGTCCCATTTGCGCTACTCATTACTGAACAGTTCTTTTTTATTCATTCAATATTATTTAAAAGAATTATATATGCATATATATATATATATGTATGTATATATATATATATATATATGTGTGTGTGAGAGAGAGAGAGAGAGAGAGAGAGAGAGAGAGAGAGATTAACTCAGTGCATAAAGAGATACGTGATCTACATCTATCTGTATATTACACTGTTAAAAATTTCAACAGAAAACTCTGTGTAATCTATTATCTTTAGTCTTACGTAAAATTACAGAGAAAAAGAAATGGAGATGTTAAAAAACTTATTTTATACATTCATTTTAAAAACTAATATTAATTTAATTAATTATTGCTGAGAATATATTTAGGACTTGGAATGCTTCTCTAAAGTAGAAATAGTCATTTTTGATTTTAATTAAAAAATTAAACAATAAAATTAGGTAAAAATACAGAATAAAAATTGAGAATCTCGATTATTCACTTTTAACTAAGAATTACTGTAAATTTACAGAGACTCTGGATAAATATTTACATTAAATTTACAGAAATTTTTAAGAGTGTAGGTGTAAATATATTTCCTTATAACTCATAACCTTGTGTTGATTCCTTGCAATTACTCATATATTTGTGCCAAATTTTATACCAAATGATTGCTTAATGTATCGGAATTCTTTGTGTAAATCTGTAAATTAATTACTAACTTTGTGTATACCATTTTCTACAGAAAACATCTTTTTAAACGTTCTAATATCATAAGTTAATTTCGTTACACTAAATGGAGTTTAACCATGTTAAAATACTCTCAAAAATAATTCCATCTATAGACCATAATGGTACGACATTTTTCTGAGAGTCCCCATATACGAGCCAGAAATATTATATAGCGAAATGAAAGGTATACACCTAAATGCTTGCAACCCATAGAGATTTGTGAAAATATAATGTTATCTGGATGATTGTATAACTTTATCGGGAATTTTTTGTGTGGTCCTGTAGGTAATTATTAAGTTTATGCATACTTTTTGTTTGCTAGAGAAGACATGTTTTTATGCGTTTAAATGAAATTTTATCCGTAGGCTGTTATGCTAAGATATATTTTGTACATCTATCATAAGCATTATAATCACTAAAAGCTATACAGCTATTTCTGTATAGTGCCTAAGCATGTGTATCGATTTGCAAATCCATCGCATGATTTTTGCAGCCGCTGTCGTGTTACATACAAATTCTGTCCATAAGTGGTAAAGATAAGGAAAACTTTGGTGTGCCCCTGTGCAAAAACTTCAAATAGAATTCACACCGAAAAATAACCAGACAATTCCGTTGTGCTCATGTGTACTAATTTTCAAGTCAATAGGGTGGATTTTGCGGCCCCTATGGTATATACAGACATTCAGACACATAGAAATCTCATCATACGTTTCAGCATTTGATAGCGAAATACCTTTTGAAATTTTGATTGATAAAGATTTTTACTGCAAAATTGTAGAACCTAGTTATTATGATATTTCTTCTATGTATTTCTTTTTTTTTTTTATCCTTTAGAATATTCTACTTCTAAGGTATCTCATTAATTGAAATCAATTACGACATATCTATTTTAGGATTTGTAAAAGGATAATTTTATTTTCTCTTAATTGCTAGTATTTCGTTGAAACTCTCATGTTTTTGTAAGTTAATAAGGACGTTAATTGAAATTCTTTACTAAACGTATTAAGAAGAGATATTCTACTTTCCTATATATATATCATTTTCAGTGCGTTTTACCCTTACATTTTCCAAGTCTTTCTAATAATGTGTTATAAAATATTTCCACAAATCCTCTTTAAATAGCAATTAGTGCAGTCTTTAACTACAATCAAGGAAAAATCTGTTTGACACAGAAAACCGAATATTGAGTAAAACTTATCAATCAACTGACAATTAACAATGATAAACCTCATTAATAACTTTCGTTACAACCTGATTCTCATCAAAATCGAGTAAGATTCTTGGGACTGAATATAGCCACACACGTAGCGACTAATTAGCAGAATCTATGTTTTGTTAACCTCGAACATTAAATAACACACTTTTAAGTCCCTTATCATAGGTAAATATTATTTTTCTGGCCATAATTAGAATAAAGAAGTAATTACTCCAGGTTTGATATATAAGCCATCTAATGACATAATATCAAAAATGGTACCTATCCATTAATTTTAAGTCTCGTCTTTAACTGTGTGTGTTCTACAAATATCTCAATCATGTATATGGCCTTGAAATCTACGCATATCTTCTTGGTTAGATAATATTTTTATACCGATTAATTGATCATTATCCAGAAGCCTGATTGAAAAATGTCTCAGGGGTGCCAATGGGAGTCGTCTCCAATTACAGATTCGGTTGCAGTAGCATATATATGTAACTAAAAACAGTCTTTTATATTGTTTTGATTATGCATGGCAAATTTAATGTACTTCAAATAATTTACAACCCATTAATGTTTGAAGAACTGAAATAATTTGCTTTCGTCTTCCTTGTATGTGCCACACACAAAAAAAAAGCATAACTTTCACTGAACAGACTGTCATGTTTATTTTGAAGTATGCTGAAATCCCACAAGTTTGTAATTGCCCATCTGCGCAGCACTAGTGCGACGTAAAACCCAACCAACCATCCATCCCACAAGTTTGTAAGTATAATAAAATCTTGTCACATAAACAAATTTTAATTCTCCATCATACTATACGGGTGGAGGACTTAGACAATCGTCAAATATTCGACACAGGTTTTTTGATGATTTTACACGTTTGGAAGTGCAAGGTTTCCGAGAATCACTAAATCGGTACGGTCTCTGTCTGTAAGGTGTCCGTATGCTATTGTGTTAGTTTCATTTGCCTGCGTACACATCTTAATAGCAAATGATTGCAGAGAGGTCAGAGCAGTTTTAAAACATCAGCTATGACATTGACAAAAACCGTATTTGGTTTGAACATTTTAATATAAAAACATTGTAAGAAATTGGAATTTTGCGATTTCTTTTAACATTGAAGAATTTGAAAAAATTTCATAAACATTTATTATGAGGATGCTTTTCATCGTAAAGATATTAGATCTGCTTTAAAATATCAATTATGATACTAGCATGAACATCGTTAACTATGAACATTCTAATTTGAAAACTTCGTAAATTATTGAAAATTAAAGATTTTATTAAAATGGAAAATTATGGCAAAATTTTGCATAAACGTGTATCATGAGGATTATTTTCAACGTGAAAATGTTTGAGAAGTTTTAAAATTTCATTTATGATACTGGAAAGTACATGATAAGCAATGGGTATACTATTTTACCAAATTCGTGTATTATTCGAAATTTGCGGTTCTCTTAGTATGCAAAGAGGGTAAAATAGGGCATTATTTCACATAGACTTGCATTATGTGGGTTATTGGATTGGAAATATTATGTAATAGCATGAAAATTTAAATATGAAACTGACTCTAACAAAATTAGTCAGTAAATTAGGATAAGGTAAATGTATCGAAGCAAATACATTAGCCTAGTAGGTGGAACATATTACTTTGTGACCATGCGAAAATATCAGTAAACGTAATTTCTTTTAAATCACCCGTAGTATGCTCTGCATAAGAAATTTTTGAGAACAAGCATATGGTGGGGAACTAAGCAAAGTACACCCATGCCAACTAATAGGCTTGTTCTTATTTTAAACGTAGGTATTTCAAATATAATTCTAAGGACTGTATGCTATTAAAAATTTACATAGAACGCAACTATACATTAGAATATAAAATTGTTAAAATGAATTATTTAAATGATTAGTTATGTAAGGTTTAAACCTAACCATTTTAATCCAAATTCTGCTTAATATTTGCATAAACTTGTCTTAATTAGAAACCATTAATTAATGAAAAAGATAAATAATCTTTCTTTCATCTTCTTTGCATATGAATTAAAAGTAAAATAAATGCACATATTTGCTGAACAGAATGGCTTCGAAAAATTTAACAGCCAAATTTGTTTCGAAATAGACGGAAATCTGATGAATTTGTAAGTATAATATGGAATTCATTTTATATATCAAAATTCTTATAATGATTTCAATTCCATCAATTAAAATGTGCTTTTAAGGACGATAAGATTTTAATCATTCGCATAGAACTTATCTGCATAAGAACATAAACTGTGAGAAGAATTATTTTAGAAACTTAGCCCCTTAAATCCAAATTTTCATGAACATTTCTATCCACTTGTAATAATTGGAAACTACTAATGTTTCAGGAAGAGAGATACCTTTTCTTTCTTCTTTCTTGTTCATATATAACAGAAAAAAAAAAATTGCACTTTTACAGAACAGAATGTTTCAAAAACTGCTAACTGTCATGTTAATTTTGAAATTCTTAAACCTAGGAAATTTGTAAGTTCACTATCAAAATCTTGTTATATAAACACTTTTTCTTTCAAATGTTAGTGAGCTAACCATGTTACTTTGCTGAGTTCATTGTTCTGAATGTAGTATAAGCTATAGTAGAAACATATGAGACCAAATAGATATAAAGGAAATGTGAACAAAATCCACCCATGCCAACTAGCTTCGATTACAAATAATAAAATCATTTGAGCTCAATGTAATTACGTTCATTTAATATGAACATTCAACAGAATTTACCAACAAAGTTAAAGGAAAAGAAATAAATGACTATTTCTCGCTAAGTTGTAAAAATATAATTTTGCAAAATATATCCAGAATGAATTTCTGGAGTGAAATAAGTTCAGAATTAGTAGTTGCGTACTTATAGCGAGGACACTGCACGTTAAAGGGTTAAAAGACTATTGCTCCTAAAAATAATAAGTTTATGCCTTTAATTCTAAATAAAAATTAAATTTATTCAATTACAGTATGAGAAAACATTTTTGCCGAATATTGTAGCTGAAATTTTTGGTAAGATACAGTCTGACTTGCCTCATAATTAGAAACAAGGTACCTCAGTTTTGTGTCACTTCTGTCTACTTTTCAAAGTTCGTGTTAAAAAAGAAAAAACATTTACTAACAAAATAGTTTGAAAAAAAAAATTGTATTTTTAAAAATATTGAATTAATTTTACGGGAAAAATTGTATTATGCACTGTAAATATATGTAGTTAGGAAACAAGTATGCTTTCATATATTTCTAATTATCATGTTTAATTTTAATTTTAATTAGATTCATAGTAGCTTTGTTATTGACCTTTCTAATTGTTTAATCTAGAAATATTCTTTCAATTTAAATATTTGAAATTTTTAAATATATGTTTGTTATGTATATATATGTACACACTGTTTTATTACAGGAACTTCCTGGTAGCAAAGTTGCCAGTGATTCGAATCCGTGGATCGTGGATCGAACTAGAGCCCATCGCATTGCAGGCGACTGTATTATCTCTCAACTACGGAAACGATTTTTCTGCTACTTAGCATTTCCCAGTTTGCTTTGAAACCAGTTTTTTGTTTACATAAAAAAATAAAATTAAAAATTAAAAAAATAAGTTGCCCTCCGGGAGTGCCGACAGAAGTGAAAACTTGAACAATTACGTGCGTATTTCTTGAATTGTCAGGAAATATTTTATTGTGCAGGAAATACTTTTAAATGAAGTGTTTTTTTGTTCATTAATATAAACTACTACTACAAAAATTATATTACAATTTTTATTTAATGCGCTATTGTACTTGATAAATAATGCATATTATTTTACATACAAAAATTGCAATCTATTGCTTAAAACGTAAATTTACAAATACATGAAATATGAAATTTAATTAATTGGTATTCTTTGAAATGAATACCAATGAAATTCATGAATTTTCATCCACAATTTCAACAACTCTTCTATCATCATCATTATTATCATTATATTCCAAAACTGATACGATAGGTTTATGGTAACTAAAATAGGAATCAAACAATTTTGATTCGAATCTATTTAAATATCTTGTAAAGACTGCATCAATTGTAGTTTTATATCTCGTTGTGCTAAGATTGCGATCATTGGTCATCGTTAAATCAAATTCTCTATTTAAAAATTCAATTAATGGTAGATTTTTATCATCTGCAAAGTTGATGTTGAAATCCCCTCTCAAAATCAGCAAATCATCAAATCTTTACCCAATTTTATCTTGAAGTAATACAGAAGCGTCTTTAGAATAAATGAATAAATTTTCATACAAAAATTCTCGTATTGCACTTAAAGGACGATAAAATATAAATTTCCGGTGAAATATAAACGGCAACCATTACAATTAGCTGTCCATTTTCAGAGTGGCAACGACAAACACATATCACCGATATCAGAAACATTAGTACTAAACATACTGGTGTACCTCGCATGCACATCCATATGGTTTGTGCAAAATATGCCCGTTACACCAGACAACCTTTTATAAATAGCTACTCCGAAAAGGCGCGGAATTAAAAAATTTTCGATTATAACTGGAAAAATTTTTGTTTTTTTCGATTCGAAAAGTTCCGACATGAATATGTATCTTTTACGTATATATACGATACATGTTTATAGTATATATAGTTATATTATCAATGTATTTCAACCCAAACTCAACTCTCGTGTAAATGTAGATACTTATATACAGAGGTGTCGGTTACGGCAACATTGTCGCAAGTTCAATGGTTTTTTCCCATCTCAAAAAATATCAACATGCATGTGTATCTATGTACGTACATACACAATATATGCACATACTTATATACAGAGGTGTTGGTTACGGCAACAGTGTCGCGAGTTCAATGGCTTTTTCACATCTCAAAAATGCCCAACGCGCCTAAAGAAGTTTTCACTTAAAAAAAAAAAAAAAAAATAAATAAAATAAATAAATAAATAAATAAAATAATAATAATAATAATACAATGCAACCACCAGATGAAAATATTTATAAATTTTATCTGGTTATAGAAAAGGTGAAATATATATAGATAATGAAAATATATCTGATACTCTTTTGACAGATCAAGATGTAATTTTAAACTAAATTTTTATAGTTTTAGAAAACATAAATTTTCAGTAGGAAATTTTCTATTATGTATATTTTATAATATATGTATATATATGTTTTTCAAAAATGATGCACATGAGCTTTACAAAATTGACATTAAAATGTTCTAAGGTATTATAATTTATAAACTAACAGTGGTATCAAAAATGTGCGCATTTTGATTATTTTTAAGCACGTTACAGAGACTATACAGAAATAATTATTCATTACTTTAAAAACCTGTACTTACAAACAAACATACGTACATATAACATGATTAACGTATCAGTTCCAATGCATTTAAAAAATATTTACAATAATTTGAGTACAGACATCGAGGTCGATATACAAAGCGAAGTCGTAAATACTTTTCAACTAATCTTGCAAAGTGTTAAAAATGCATAACCCGAATGAAAATGCATTTCGAGCAATTTGCACTTACATCCCATAAAGTCTCTAAACATATTTGTGTGTTTCTGTATATCTTTTATTAAGGCCAATGGCACCAAATTCTATAGAAATTTGAGTTTCTTCATCCAAATAATGTACTTTAATTTCTATATATTTTGTGAATTATAAAATTATTAAAATATCCATTGAAAGATATGTCTTACAGACCATGATTTAAAATAATTATTTTGTGAATCTTTCAACCAAAACCAATAGAAAACCTGAATAACATATATGAATTTCAAATCATTATAAAAATCTTTGCCAAAAGAAATGTGCAGCGGGGTTGATACATGAAAATAGTTTAAAAGTTTGGTAGAAAATGTTAAATTACACTGTCAGAAAAATTCGTCTTTATACACTAAATTATTCCTCATTTTTCAACAAATAATTTCCGTATAACTTGGAAACGTTATTTTTCCGTGAATTCTTTCCGAAAGTCTGAAGAAAAGGAAGGGGAATTTTCACTTAATTCCCTACGCGAAAGCGTATTCGTCATTTTATTCGCTGCTTCTCCCTATACACGCTCAAAAATCCCTTCTTCAATTCCCGGAAATTTTACTTGCAACAGTGCTGCCGGGATATTTCCGTTAATTGACAAATATTTTCCGTTAGATGAGAGAAATTTTCGTTATTAGTGAACATGTCCGTTGTGATTTTTTTTTTTCTTTTTTTTTCTGTTACATGACGAAAATTTTCCATTTTTTGAAGAAAGATCCTTTTTTTTTTAATCCGTTAAAAAAGGAAATTGTTTTGCAGAGTGAAGAAAGCTGTGGTTTTAATAAAATCACCAAGAAGCTACTTTATTCAATTTCTCAAATTGCAAAATCCCATTTTAACCCATTGGGTAATTAAGAAGTCAAATTTCTCGTCGCCAAATACATTGATCAAAATTCTGTTTTTTTTCCACCTGAAAGTAAGTATTTTATTATACTACGGTGGATTCAAAGCTTAGTTGCCTAAATTTTAAATATTTCCTAAAAGATAATAAATTTTAAAAGTTTTATTTACATAAATAATGTAAAAACATAAAAACATAAAAACAAGTTTTAGAAAAACGACCGTAATAAACACTTGAAACTGTAATTTATTTTTCAATTTTAAATTTTAAATTAGGATGATTTTTCATTTATTTACTGATTTTTATATTAATTAGTAAAACTAAAAAGAATAATGAAATAAAAAAAGTAAAAATGCAATCCGATGGTGTAGCGCTAATTTACAATCTTTCAATCTTTCTTCAATGTAAACGAAAGTTATCTCACCGTAATGTACAACAGTCTCGTAGAAAAAAAAAAAAATGTTCTTCAAACAGTTTGAAAAATTTCGCTTATGTAACATTCAAACAGGCAGATTAAAGTTTCTTCAATTGACAAGAGAAAAAAAAAAAAAAAAAAAAAAAGACGGATATTCGTCAAATAACGGAAATATTCCGGCAGCATTGCTGCCAGTAAATTTCCGTGAATTGAAGAAAGAATTTTTGAGAGTGTAGAATGGTACATCTTATTTATTTAATTATATTTCTGCAGCATTCTTAGATAAATTAAAAAATAAAATAAAATAAATAAATAAATAATAATAATAATAATAATAATCCTCTAAAATGAAGCCTGTAGCACTCATCTATGGTGTTTTAAATTCAAAACTATAAATGAGAATTGGATCAGCCTTTTTTTGTCTGCTTAATCGTGAAAGGGAACGTCAAAAATTCTATTTTATCGTAATTATGTCAGCAAACGACTCTAGAAATCATAATTAACTGATATTTTTACTTTCTCTTACCCATAGGGCCGAGAAAGTATTGTTTTAGGGTCAAATTTTCGAACGTGAGTTTTTGTTATATTTACATGTTCTGAGGTCACCTGAAAACGAAAATCATGTTTTTAGCGAATTGTCTGTGTGTCTGTTATCAGCATATCTCAAGAACAAATAGTAGCAGAAATTGCAAACTCGGTATTCTAAATGTGTATCATATAGGGATTCTACAGTAAGCTTTTCGTTGAGATGAAGCCAATGGTTCGTGTGCAGGGACACTCAAAAGTATTAAAATACATTACGTCTATGGGGGAAATTGCAGGTAAGTAGAGTTTAGCATCTATAGACTGCACTAAACTAAATGAAACGAATATATATTTTTTGTAATAGAAATAGTCAACTGGGAAAATTCTTTTGTGTATGTAGGAGCCTGGCCTCCCCCCCTGGGGGGGGGGGAAGTCGCCCCTCGAGGGGAGTAAATTTTCATGATGGGTATCTTTCAAAAGAGTTTGCCAATACCTTTAAAACGAATGGTTGAACCATCGATCTGCGATAATTTAAAATAAAATTATCGACTTTTTTATGTAATATTGAGAATAAATTAAACTTTTTTTTGGATATTTAATGTTATACTACTTCTCTAATATGAAAATCGTCTGCATTATCATAAAAGACAATTTGTTTAAATAATAATTTTAATAAATTATTTAAAAAAAACAGAATTATTTTTTAATAACCGAATTAAATTCTGTATAAATGTAAGCGCATTATTGAAACGGGGGGTTGAGGGGAGTGGTAGCCCCCCCTCACACAGAACTAATTACCATGTAAAAGTCTTCCGAAGCCTAATTTGAATTGTTTAACATAGGTTCACATTAGTACCCGTTATCTTACCTCTTAATCTCCAACCTGTATTTATAGTATTAAATTTTAGGGTGAGAGAAAGTCGTGTGAGTGACACATCAGATTATTTAATTTGGCAACATGAGTTTAATTTGCCTAAAAGTTTTACAAAGTATCCTTTTTCCGAATACTTCCTCTAATTATCTCTTCTTCTTTTTCTTCTCCTTTTTTTTCTGTATATACATCTTAATAGCTGTCAAAAATGTACATAAATCTTTACGAATATTGAAAAAGAATCTATTATAATAAGGCAAATAATAATATTTAAAGAATAGTGTAAGTATTACGTAAAGCCTCATGTGTTTTTCTTCGTTGACCTTGACGTTAAATTAACTTAAATGCTGTCTAGTAATTTATTTCTGAGTGTCACCTGTTTGAACTTTTTTCTTTTGATAAAATCTGTATCATTTTTGTTTTAGTTTGCTTTCTTAATGAGGTGATTTTTTTACTGTATGAAGCAATCAAGTCTTTAAATCTCATGTCACATTTCAACTAAACAAGTGGGTTATTTTGAATATTATTTTAAATTACTTTTTGTGATCTGCCTATCGGTTATACATTGATAGTCAGCGAAATAGGTAATAACTATAACAGTCATGCTGTGTTAAAGATACTGAAGAAAGAAAGAAAAAAAAAAAAAATATATATATAAGATAAATCCAATCAAATTTGTCCTTTTTGTCATTGCAAACAATTAATGAAGCATTTTATCTAATATCCTAGTGTGTAGTAATCAATGTAAATTGTTATGTTACGGAGTGAATTATATTTAGGAATCGTTTTTAGCTTCTGGGTAATTTACATAGTTTAGTTTAATTTATATTATTGCGTGTAATCAAGGTATCTTATACTTTCAAAGAAATTTTGTTACTTCTATAAATGATTTTGCCATGTTTTTATTAACTTCGACTCTTGTTTGTTTGTTGGTTTGTTTATTTGTTTGTCCGATACAAATCTTGCAATCTATTTTTAACTAACTTCCTTATTAGTGAGACATTTGAAACTTTCACAGTAACACAGTACTCGGTGACAACACAATACTTCGAAGTCATATTTCAAAATTTTCGAATAGTTTTCTTTTAATTAATTAAAATATGAAAATAATAAGCTCTAAATAGCAATAAAATAGCCATTAAAATATCAGCTGTAATTTAATTGTTGCCAAAAAAAAAAAAAAAAAAAAAAGAGTTAATTTTCTTTCGATATAAAAGTAAATACACTTAATTCAACGTGAACGTTAAAAAATTATAAAAAGTTAAATTATGCATCTCACAAAAATTGACATCATTATCACTTTAAAAATTTTATACACATTGATAAGTGCTAATGTAGTTCACGATGCTAATATACGTTGTTCTAAAAGGAGTAATATTTTACTTTTAAAACCAACTTTTTTTTTTTACTATTATTATTATTTTACTGAACTGAGTCCGCGTGCTTAAATATTATTTTTTATTCTCGCGTATTTTATTAATGATTCATGAGAAAATTTAAAAACATGGTATACAAAAAGTTTTTTTTTTAATCTTATAATTATTTGATATGTTATTATAATTATTAACAGCACTATTATAGTATTTCTGGATTCTATCTGCTTAATAATAATATCTGGTTTCTTTTTTCTGTTGTACATATGTTTAAAATATTCATACCTCATGCACATCTACTATTATCTCATATACTCATATCCTATGTACTCTTATATAATATGCACTTTGCTTTTTAATTTTCAATAATTCTTCTAACTATTATCGTGTTGTTCTGTGAAATGTTAGAGAAAATTTTAGAATTTTATTTTAAGCTAACTTTTGGGATCTGTTCATAGGTTATATATTTACACTGGTGTTCAAAATTTAAGCAATAACCTATTTTCTCGTTTTCTTCTTTTGCGTATAATTTTTAAACAGATAAACATATGAACATAAAATTTGGATTGCATGTTCGTTATCATATCATTAACCGAATTTTATAAAATTTTAACATAAGTAATAATTTTTAAGCTAATAAATATTCATTTTTTCTCTAAAATAAGCTTTGGAAATAATGAAAATTTTCAACAATTTTAGAAAAGAAAACTCAATGAAAAATGATCATAAGGATGCATTACAGAAAGGTAAAGATGCACATGCATCCATGTGTTAGATTAAAGCTGGATCTTTTTACCTGTATTCACTTTTCTGTTTCTTTTTTTTTTTTTTCGCATGTGAATAATTTTTTAAAAATATACATACAAACATGAAAATTGGATAAGATGTTCATTATAAAACTATTTATCGACATTTTTATTACTCTGGTGATGCTCATAGTTTACAAATTATTAATTATATATATTTTTTAAAAGTCTATTATAAATGTAAAAGAAAAAGTTAATACAGAAAGAAAAGCTGAGATTTAGAGTAACATTTCAAGGCATGTGCGTCCTTATCTATCTGTAATGCCTCATTAACATCACTTTTCATTAAGTTTTCTTTTCTAAAATTGTTGAATTTTTTTCCTTTTTTCCAAATCCTACTTTTGAAAGAAAAAAAAATGAATAATTATTATTTTAAAAATTATTACTCATGCTAAAATTACATAAAAATTGATAAATAGTATGATAACGAACGTGCCATCTAAATTTTATATTCATATATTTATTTGTTTAAAATTTATGCGCAAAAGAAGAAAACAAGAAAACAGGTTATTGCTTAAATTTTGAACACCAGTGTATATAGAGAAAGAGACATAACAACTATGAAAGTCATGCTACGTTAAAGAGATTTAAAAAAAGAAAAAAAGTCTTTTTTCGTCATTAAAAATTATGAATCAAACATTTTATCTAGTATCCTAAAAAGTAGTAATCATGCAAATTATCATGTTTTATAACTGCTAGAATAGCATTTATGAACCAATTTCAGCATCTGAATAATTATGTACCATTCAGTCTTTCTCATACATTACATCAATGCGTGTAATCAACATACTTATTCCTTTAAATGATTCTTAAATGATTCTTTTAAATAATACTTAAAAAGGATTTTTGGTACGTTTCTGTTACGATTAAAAGTTTACTTGTGATATTTTAAATTTATATCTCCTTAATTTTTCTTTGTCCAGATTCTCTTTAAGTTACGTGATAGACAAAAAAATAATTTTTATTTATTTGTTTATTTATTTTTATTTGTTTATTTTTTTTTTAAATACATACATCTTTTTATCTCATGCGCATTCATGTACTCTTATTTCATGTACCATGTATGCCATGTATTCTTATGATACGCATTTTGCTGCACTTTTTAATAAATCTTTAAACTATCATCATACTATTTTGTGCAGTGTGATAAAGAAATATTTGTTTTTAATTTTTACAAATCTAATTTATCTCCCCAATATACCGAAGTTTAATTCACGCTTTACAAGTTTTGTGTCTATGTTAAAATGTTATTTCAAATTATTACGAAAGTTTAATTTCTTCAGAAAATTACTTTTGTTTAATTGCTATTAACGAATGAAAAATAACTTGATGAATATATGTCTTGACTGTTGCTCAAAAATTTTCGCTGAGAATTTCTATTTTGTCAAGTAAAACACCAAAAAATAGGCTTAAAATATATGGGTCTGTAGAAATCGCAAATATTTCAATTTAACTTTGCCTGTTATTTTAATTAAGTGAAGAACATTTTAAGTAAGTAGGGCGACTGTTACTGTCTACACAAAGTCTTTATTTATTATTATTATTATTTTTTTTTTGTATATATACATTACCATAAAAATAATGACAATCAAAAAGAAAAAATGATAATACATATAATTTTAAACCCTTGGAAATTCCTCTTGCATTATTTCTAAATAGGATGTTGTCCACAGTCTGAGTAATTTTTATTTCAACTGATTTAATATTTGATTGTATTTATACACTGAGTAAAAAAATATACCGCCTTCATCTAAAACGAATAAATGGTCATTTTCTAAATCTTTAAACTAGAAATATAGATTTCCGAGCTATGCGCATAAGGCACGTCAATAAACTGAATAGATGAAATGGTCGAGAATTTTAATCTACACATTTCTAAATGGAATGGTGAAACAATATTCTGAATATTCTGAATCTTTTGTATTACGAAAAATTCTCGCTTGATTTTCTAGAATTGGGTCATAAACCAAGAATATAGCTGCTGAAACCTGCCTCTTGTATTCACATTTATTTGGAGATATTTTCAAATAGGTTTGTCCTCGATAGTATAGGCAAACGTTCAAGAATTCTAATAGAGGTATCTAGAATTCGCTTTCGAAGGGGACTAGAAAAAAAAAAATTATAAGGAATTTATAAGGATGACATGGAACTATTTTTTCAAGAGACACAAATTAGATTCTAGTTGTCAGTTACAGAATTTTTTCTCAGCGTATTAGCACCTATTCGTTCTAGATAAAAGCGGTATATATTTTTTTTCTCAGTGTAGTAAGTTTTGATCGCAGTGCTGAGTATGACATTTTGCCGTCTGTAAAACAAGGTGGAGTATACACTGTAAAAGATTTTGTGTAAGAATACACAACATTATTGAGGCAACTTATTTTCCTCAACCACGTTGAGAAATGTTATCAACTATAACTGTGTAACAGAGCATACAGAGGCATGTTACGCAATTACAACTGGTAACATTTCTCTACGTAGTTGTGGCTAGGGAGCCTTTATAATCAGGATCCCTATTTGTGGCAAGTAAGCTGCCTCAATCTCTGTATGCCTCTGTTACACAGCTATAGTTGATAACATTTCTCAACATGGGTTGAGAAAAATAAGTTACCTCAATAATGTTGTGTATTCTTACACAAATTTTTTTACAGTGTAAGATTTAAGGTTACAACTGTCGTGTAAATCATAGCTAAACATGATTTTCAAATTGCACATTGTAAATATAAAAAATAGATAAAATGTTAATAAGAAATTTATTAAAAATTTTGTTTTAATTCCTTTGATAGAAACAAAATAGCTTTTGTATTATAATAAGGTTGCTTCAAGATTTCTTCTATTTGGGTATTTCTCTTTAAAAGTAGTGGATTCTAGAGCTGTCATCGTTTCTAAAATTTTACGTGCATTTTATTTTAATACTACCAGTATTTTAAAAAAGAAATTTTTTTGAAAGTTTTAATGCTTTAATATTACTTGGAAACTTACTGTTACAAAGTAGTGGCAACAATTAAGTAAAATACATGTAAAAATTTGGGAACGTTGCGAGTCCTGAGACTCTATACATTTACAACTATAACTTGCTTTAAGTATTGTACATTTACAAAAAAAAAAAAAAAAAAAAAAAAAAAAAAAATGTTTAATTTATTAAAAAACAAAATAAAATACTTGAAATAGTTGGGTCGGAAACGGAGGAAAAAAGTAAAATCGGAGTAATTTTTGTTTTGAATGAGTAAATTTGGTTTCCAAGAGGTATTGTGTGGGATTCTGACCATTTACATGTATAATTTGATTTAAATATTGTTCCTTTACAATAATTGTTTAATTTATTTTAAAAATAATAAAATACCTGAAATTTTTGGGTCGGAAACAGAGAAAAAAAAAAAAAAAAAAGTAAAATCAGAGTAATTTTGGTTTTGAACGAGCAAATTTGATTTCCGGGAGGTATCGTGTGTGATTTTGACCATTTACAAGCATAATTTGCTTTAAATATTGTTCATTTACAATAATTGTTTAATTAAATTTAAGAAAAATAAAATACTTGAAATTTTCAGGTCAGAAACGGAGAAAAAAAAAAGTAAAATCAGAATAATTTTGATTTTGAACGAGCAAATTTGATTTCTGGGAGGTATCGTGTGTGATTCTGACAATTTACAAGCAAAATTTGCTTTAAATATTGTTCATTTACGATAATTGTTTAATTTTTTTAAAGGAAAATAAAATACTGAGATATTTTAGCAGGAAACTGAGGGGTAAAAAAAGTAAAATCAGAGTAACTTTTGTTTTGAACGAGTGAATTTGATTTCTGGGTGGTAAACTCCCAATTGCA
The DNA here is from genome assembly GCA_963930645.1 of Salticus scenicus. NCBI lineage: Eukaryota > Metazoa > Arthropoda > Arachnida > Araneae > Salticidae > Salticus > Salticus scenicus. The sequence goes on from CAWVNO010000061.1 coordinate 231,791, forward strand.
GTGCTTAATATGACATTTTTTCACCTGTAAAACAGGATGGGTATATGATTAAAGGTGACAGTTGTCACATGACTGATAGCTAAAGACAGTTTGCAAATTATATGTTGTAAATACTGTCCTGAGTAAAAACAAAATGTCTGATGAGGTTTTAATGGGAAATTTTTGTGGCATATTTTTTGCTGTTTCTCAAATAATATATCCTTTCCTCGAGTACATATTAGTGATAGGTAACTACCTCGGTGACAGTTGAGTTATGTACAAATTAGACAAAAATAAACTTGAAGTATCATTCAGGATACCGACAGCAGGTAATGAATGACTGATGGAAGTAATTTTTCATGATGTATAGTCAATTAATTGTCAACTTGATGACATTAAAAATTGGTGTTGTAACCTCGTGTGTACTTTAACTTCTTATTATCGTGTGATTTTATGTCTCCAAAATAAATATGGCGACATCTATTCAGTTTTTATTTTTCATAAAAATGGCTATTCATGAGAAAATTATATGCATTCACTCTGCAAATGAAAGTTAAATCGAACACCAATGAAATAAAAATGCAGCCTGAAGAAACATTAAGCTTTGTTAGCATAAAAATATAATATTTCTTTCTACATTTGTAGAATGTGTGATAATTAGATTGAATAACTATATATTAATAATATTTCGCGGTGGATTTTATAACAAATTATTTATTCAGTGTTAAAGCTGCATAATAATCCAATTTGCTGTGATTAATTTCTATTTATATATTCCCTTTCAAATGATTGAATGCAATGTATTTAATTTAAGTCTAGTTTTCAAATTCAATGGAGAACTTTGAAGTTGGTGAAGCAAATATGTGTTTAATATAAAGAAAAATATAATCTCCTATACTTATTATTATATGGACGGCTCATTGTAAAAGGGGTGTAACTCCAAATTTTTTAAATATACGTATTTTTGCTTAATTGTATCACATTTTGCCACATCTTTCATTATAAATAAGAAAAAAACTCCAAAAATTACGCTAAAATTCCATAAATGGCATTAGGGTAGGCGCTTCATTTCATTCATAAATGAGTGCGATAACGCGGTCAAGAATATATTCACATTTTTCTTGGAACTTTAAAAATGTTATTCATCTAATCAGTTGTTTACGCAGATATCTAATCAGATAAATATGATCTGTAACATCACTTTTCCAAAGAGGAAGAATGTCTGCAATTATTGAAAATAATTATGATTAAGTACTATTTCTAATTGATATAATGAAACAAAAGGTACATTTATAAATATTTAAAATATTTTTTATCTACTTAGAATAGTCTTTGAAAAATAAGAAACGAAAATTAATTCTGATAAATAACTGACAATTAAGAAATAATCTATTTAAAAAAACTTTTAATACCCAAATTCTTAATGTGCCGTATCACATAAATCTTTTCGAAGTTAGAATAAAATTTAATTTGGAAAAAAAAAAAAAAAAAAAAAAAAAGAAATTTTTTGTTTATTATCCAAAACAATTGATGAAATTTGAAATGCAAGTTGGTCTTGTGGGGTACAGGCTGTATATTATATTTTTGTGCTTGTGAGAGAAAATTTCAAAAAAATTGAAAACTGTAATTTTTAATCCCACTTCAAAAACACGTGACTTAATGAGAAGCAGATTTTTTTTTTTTTTTAATTTCTCCTAACGGTTTCCATGCAATCTTCTGCTGTTGCCACCTAAAATTCATACTTTAGTTAATTTAAGAAAAAATCGAATTATCTGATCGATAAGCTGTTTAATCCATCGGATTTACAAAACTTTTCCCTTTCATTTGGTACCTTATTTGTAACGATACGACTGATATTTCTAATTTATTTTCCTCAATTTAAATAAATGTACGTTTTTTTTTTTTTTTTTTTTTTAAATTTAATTTAATTATTTTTTTTAATTATTTTTTCTTTTATTCTATTCTGTCGAAAAAAAAATGGCAACAATTAAATTATGTTAAGATTCACAAACATACCGTAGTGAAAGACACTAAGTACATAAGAATTTGGGGAAAACTGAACATTTACTTATCGGCGTATACAGTGAATAAAAATACGCGATGTGTAATATCTTAATAGATTCTTTAAGTGTAATAGTTCACCAATGAATTTCAGATGTTGTCTTTATTTCTTTAGACAGCTATTAAATTAAAATCTACTAACATGTTAACTGTTGATAAAATGTAGAGTCTGACAGCATTTCAAGTATTAATCCTTATAGAGAATTGACGAATTTTTTAAAGGAAACAGGTTTTTACTGTGAGATTTAATGTTCACATTGTTTTTACTTTCTCTTACCCATAAGTTAGAAAAAGTATTGTTTTGGGGTCAAATTTTCGAACGTGAGTTTTAGTTATATTTACACGTTTTGAGGTCCCCTGAATCAGAAAATCATGCTTTTAGCGAATGCTCTGCGTGTGTGTGTGTGTGTGTGTCTGTGTGTGTGTGTCTGTTATCAGCATACCTCAAGAACAAAAAGTATCAGAAAGTTCAAACTTGGTATTTTAAATGTGTATGATATAGGGGTGCTACACTAAGCTTTTCGTTGAGATGAAGCAAATGGTTCGTGTACAGGGACACCCAAGAGAATTCAAATACATTACGTCTATGGAGGAAAATGCAGGTAAGTAGAGTTTAACATCTATAGACTGCACTAAACCAAATGAAATGAATATATATTTTTTATATGCGTAAAGGCATGTCTCATGTAGAATATGGTAGGGAAATCATCCACTGTTCATTTACAGAGCTACACAAAAGAACTAGATTATAGTGCGACAATAGCTGAAAATTATTACAAGTTTATTTCAGGTTATGCCGTGTTTTATTACTATAGGATTATATTTAGATGCACCAGGTGGTCTGTACATAATTTTCAAATGATATACAGGGCTGCAAATGTTTAAGCGATAACATTCTTTTTTGCTGTTAGTGGAAGTGCACCATTTCCAGGAAAGCTGGTCAGGAATTGAAATGAATTCCTCATAGACATATGGTAAATAATGTATGTTTTTAAGCTAAATATTCATCGCTGGGTTTTGCATATTTACACGTTTTGAGGCTTTCTGATTACTGAAGTCAAGTTTTTTAACGTTTGATTTTTGTCTGTGTCTCTTAAAGTAACTTAAAAACAAATAATTTAAGAGATCCAAAAGTTGTATTTTCAAGTCAATATAAGTTTGTCGCTGGAAAAGTTTGATCAAGAGTGATAGGTTTCAAGGAATGTTGCATGGGAAAGTTGTCTGTATAGTTTTAAGAGAACTTTTAATTTTAATAGCAGATTTAAATTCTATATAAATATAGGTGCGTTAATGAAACGGGGGTTTGAGGGGTGAGGGTGGTAGCCCCCCTCACACAGAACTAATTATCAAATAAAACTCTCCCGATGCCTAATTTGAATTGTTTAGCATATGTTTACATAACAGTACTCGTTATCTTACCTCTTTATCTTCAACCTGTATTTATAGTATTAAATTTCAGGGTAAGAGAAAGTCGTGTGAGTGGCACAGCAGATTATTTCATTTATTCTTCATCCTTTTTTATTCTTTCTAAGGTGACTGTTAATATGGAGTAATCTGGATAGAGGTGCCCATCCAGATGCCTTGTTCATTTTTCTTAAAAAAAAAAAAAAAAAAATTTGACGCAAGAATACCCTATTTTGGGTGTTGAGCCATAAAAACCAGCCAACCATTCGTACAGTCGGCAATTGAAGCACTAGCGATAATCCATGTTTAAAAGATGTGCACCTAATACTGTTTTGTTAAGTGAATATTTGTCGAACCATGATATTAGTCTTTATGTTGCTTATAGAAAAGTAAGTTGGTGATAAAAATTAGTGATAAAACTAAACAAAAAATTTGAAAAATGGGGATGTGTGCTTCAATAATTTTGCTTCCGACTGTAGAGTGTGACAATGCTGTTAAAAACAGAATATGTAATGAGCTGTTGTACAATATTGTTAAACTTGAGATTTAAAAAGAAAAAAAAATGCACAGGGCACTGAAATGAACTGCATTGAAAGAACTTTTTCTTTATTTTCTTTTGTCTATTTTGTTCTGGTATACTCAAAATGGATATCGCATGCGGCATCGCATGCATTTCGGGCTTTAAAAATGTATTACCGTTATGTTTGTTGTATTATTTATGTGTCACTTTTACAGCGTAAATGATATTAAAACTAATTATTCATTCCATTGTAACAGTTTTTGATACAGTAATGTATAGACTCTGGTTTTTATGTACCTTTATAACTTATAATTAACTTAAAGGGATAATAAACTTATTTTCATTATTTTTAATTTATTAATACTTAGTTTTATTTAAGTTATTTATTTATCTATTTGAGCTCTTGTGGATTATGGTGGCATTTAATCATCTGTTTAGTTTATGCATTCCACATCTTTTGTTCATACCTCGCTGTCCAATGCGTCTTGATGAGAGCCCATCGTTGTTATTTCGTAATGAAAGGCACTACCAACAGCTGCAGCACGTGAAGATACGGGCGGGACATTAGATCTCGCCCTGGTCGGTATATATTACAAGCTAAAGGAATAATAATTTGTGTAGAGGAGATTATTTGGCTGTCGTATGGAGAATATTGTTAATTTTTATGGATAGCTGAAAAATAAACATAATTAAAGTTTAATTTTAAAAGCAAATAAATCGGTCTAGGCTCGATACAAAATCTGAGACATTATTTGTTGCTTTAAGCACAGGCAAGTTTATTTACAAATGATGGAATATTAGCGAAGGTCTGTGACCATAGTCCTACGTAAGTTTAATAAATTTTAATACTATCCGTATGGAGTGGGGGGACAGTACGATACACAAATCCGTAATCCTTATCGGATGACAAGTATCTAAAAAGATTGAGAGTATTATTATCCTTGGATTTTACATGTTGCATTCGCAAAGTTCAAAGTATTTAAGAAGAGGAAGGTTGCAGATTTCGTTACGAATAATCTTGTGTAATTTTGAAAAGGCTACCATAAATTCATTGGGAACTGGTTATTGAAAATTGGCCTGATTCCGCCAAGTTTTTAGTTCCTGAGAAATGACAAGCAAAGCATATTTCTGACATAGTCTTAAAAACATATATCGCGACAAAAAGACATCTAATTTGCATTTCGATGCAAGATGAAAGAAAGCTATAAGAACCATTTACTTTCACAAAATACTAAAAGGAAAGAAAAAAAAATTAAAACATATCTTTACAGATTCACCAAGATTTACATTATTTTATAAAAAATAATGGGAAACGTACAAAGATTTATTATTTGCCTTGAAAAATAGATGAAAGGGAACATATATATATATATATAAAGAAAAATGTATTGAATATGTACACATTTAAGTTATTATTCATAGCTGAAGCATTGTTGTTTAGGATTGAATAATTTAATTAAAACATTTATTTAATTAGAAAAATTACTTACCTTTTAGAGAGAAAACAAATTTTACAGTGTGTGATAACACACTTGAAATTTTTTTTTATTTTCTTAACGTTAACGTCATTCTGCACTTTTACACAAAATTTTGCCCTATACTGCTACATTAAAAATTATGGAAAAAAAAAAAAATGTAGTGACAGTATCACCTGTAATCCTATTTTACTAAAAGTTTATAGACACTACTTTATCTCAAAGTACAACTAAAAATTAATTTCTATGAAGTTCTGGCATTAGTTCTTAAGCTAGATTTGCTCCAAAATATTTTGCTACACTCACGGCCTTATTCACCAAATCAGTGTTAACCTATAGATCACGTAACACTTGTGTTACAGTTAACACTCCCTTAACCCTGGGTTAGAAAGTTTTCGTATTCACCATCCGTGGATTAGTTGACCCCAGAGTTATCTGTAAAAGTCTCGCTGATTGGTCAATAAAAACGCAATGCATTAAAAAATTAAACAAGAGTGTTTGCGATGTAACTGTAACATGCTCATTCAACACCAGAGTTAACTCACCAATTTAGGAGTATTAAAAAAAGAGGGTTAACTCTAGTGTTAAATCGCTGATTTTGCGTGGTGAATACCGATTTTGAGATAACCTAGCATATTCCCGGGTTAACATCAGTGTTAAAATTTGGTGAATAAGGCTGTCAGAGAGAAAGACATTCTCTAAAAATGATTAAATAGTCTGATCGGTTAAAACGTGAAAATTCATTGAAAATTTGAAACCTTTCTTTTACTGGCTATATAAGTAAAACTTATTATGTAATATATTAAATTATATTTGACACATATGACAAATACTAAACTTACATAATAAGATAAATAATAATAATAATAATAATCTGGTGTGCCACTCTCATGACTTTCTCTTACCCTGAAATTTAATGCTGTAAATACAGTTTGGAGATTAAGGGGTAAATAGGAGTACTGTCATATAAGCCTACGTTAAAAAAGATTCAAATTAGGCTTCGTAACAGCTTTATTTGACAAATAGTCTGTGTGAGGGGGGCTACCGCCACCTCAACCCCCCATTTAATTACTGTACTTACATTTTGTTGAATTCAAGTCTGTTACTAAATTTAAAAGTCCATTTAAAAGAATTAAGGCAATTTTCACACGCACCATTCTTTGAAACTTATCAATCTTGATCAAACTTTCCAAGTAACACATTTATATTATCTTCTAAATACAACATTTGAATCGCCTGAAAATTATTTGTTTTTTAGTTACTCTGATGTGAGATAGAAACAAAGATCAAATGTTAAAAAGTTGACTTCGGTATTCAGGAAACCTCAAAATGTGTAAATATACTAAAAACAAACTTTTTTTTTTATTTTTCAGTAAAAGAGGTTCAAATCTTTGATACTTGCATAATAATTTCGATTTTAGAAAATATTTTTTTTCCGCTGCTAACTAAAAAATTGTTAGAATTAAATTAAATTACTGTTATATTAAAAATCAATTATTTTCTGAAACTTGGCTAAATTAAACAACTATATTACCATATGTAACAGAAATTCAGTAGTTAATAATCGTATCTACAAAATAAAGATATAAAAGAAATAACTTTCATTCTATTAATAATGAATGAAATATCTGAAAAAATATAATAGATGGCGCCACTCCCATCCTGCCGAATAGCCACCATTAAACGCGAACATTAACTGGCTTTAAATTTTTCCAAATATACTTTCGAATATGATATTTTGAGCATGCATTTCATCACAAAAAGTTAATGTTTTTCCAATTTCTTTAAGAAAATGGACATTTCATGTGTATTAGATTAAATCTGCCGAAATCTCTAGCCGTATAATCGCTTTGTCTCTACTTCTAGCAGCCGCATTTATAATTTGGGTCTGTGTTGACCAATCAGGTAACACCTTACACCACTGCTGTATCGTTTCGACAAAATTTATTCGTAACTGGTCCACGTTAGAGAAATATTATATAGATGGTTAAATTTATGTAGTTATAAACTGCAGAAAATGATTTGTTATAAAAACAAGTTAATTTTATAGGCTGAATTTTAGATTTATTTTGCCATTTTAACAATAATTTTGTTCAGTTATTAACCAAAAGTATATGGTTTGAAAAAGAATAATTGCCATTGGATACTTTGGTATGTCACGTCATAGATCTCTCTATATGCAGTCAATGAGCAAATTATGTATTGAATCAACAAAACTGTTTAATTAAATTAATAAAACTATTAAACTGTTCAAAAAAAAAAAAAAAAAAAAAACAATAATAAATAAATAAATTGGTTCTGGTAACAAAAACTTTTTTTTTTTGTTGTTAAAATAGTAGTAGTAATATTAATAATACATGAATAAAAAAGAAAAAACAAATTTTTTTTTGTGTGTAATTGTAAATAAAGTAGACGACAGAGATTATTTGACAGAGGAATAACATTATTTAATAAAGAAATAAATCATGAACAATTTTAAGTTAAATTCTCAGTTCTAGAATTTTTAACACGAATCATTAAAATTATGCAGTTATAATTGGAAACAAATAGGGTGATTCAGATTACACCAATCAAGATTCATATCGTACTCTTTGCTCCTATTTTTCGTGATAATTGAATCCGCATTTTCGGTATCTCATTCATATATAATCATTCTTTAATCATTATATCACAATACATCAAACATTCTAAATCTAACTCGCCCATGCATATAATCAGGCTACCTGTTAGCAAGTTTCGTGATGGTGATGAACGATTTGATTAAATGCATGGGTAACCATCCCTCCCATGATATCCCCCTGCTGAATCGATTTATGTCTGAAACAGTCGTTGTGTTTTTTGTTGCACTATTACAAAATACTTTATTTCAGTCTATTACTTATTGATAAAAACAATCAACTAGTCACGTCAGTCTACCATACGCCACGTAAAGGGACTTTTCACCAATTGCGAATGCATGTAATTTCTTAATTCATCTTAATATTTCAAGCGTTACAATATGTATAAAATTCCTTAAATGTATTGAATTTATTGAGAAAATTTTCTGCTCTTTACCATTTTGTCAAAAATGTATTTATGTTAAGTTACTTTTTTATTTTATTTATTTTTTTTTTTTAAGGACGGAGGACTATTAGTTTCAATCTGGGGTTTTTGTAGACCCGTTTTGTGTAACACCAAAAGAAATTAGAAATATCAGTCCTATCGTTACAAATTCGGTATCAAATGTAAAGGGCGATTTTTCTGAATCCAGGGGTGCAAACAGTTTTTCACCACGACAATTAGATTTTTTTAAAATTAACTAAGGTATGGAATTTAGGTGGTAACACTTCATTTTAATTCATTTGAATCATTTTAAAAGATACGTGGCTCGTTACACATTCGGTACCAAATGAAAGGCGCGATTTTTTTTAATCCAGGGTTGCAAACAGTTTTTCGACATGGCAATTAGATTTTTGAAATTAACTGAAGTATGAAATTTAGGTTGCAACACTTCATTTTAATTCATTTCTGCCATTTTAAAAAGTACGTGGAACAGTTTTGCAGTCAAAAAGATGAGATAAAAAATAAAAAATAAAAATAAAAATTTTAGAGATTGAATTAATAGTCCTCTGTACGAAACTTAATTCTTTCTTTGACAAAAATTTTATTTTATTTTATTTTATTTTATTTTCAATTTCTAGGTAAATATTGCCGCAACATTGTTACTTTCAAAAAGCTGTTAGCAGGTTACATGGGTTTTAAAAACTAAAAAAAAGCTTATTTTCACCCTTAAATGAAATTTTTTATTCAGAATTTTGAGTTTATAAAAGAGCACTATTAAAAGAGTAGAAGTTAGAAAATTCAGCAGGTGAGTTTCCGGAGACAATCCAGAAAAGCGGTAGACACGATTTCTTAAAAACTAAAGTAGTGGTCTTATTGAGATTTTGTAAACTTCTTGAAAATAGAATTTGTAGAAGTGCATTGAATAAAAATTGAATAAAGGGTTAAAAAAAAAAAAAAAAGAAATTTGAATTTTTGGCAGGGTTGTATGCAAAAACAGTCGTATTTTCGATAAATTTTACCCCGTATATAGCCTTGTAAAATTAGTTAGAATCGAAAAAAAGGATAAATCCATCTTTCAAGCACTAGTCAATTATATTTTGAAGAAATGTATGAAATTCCAATAAGATCGGGGCAGTAGTTTTTCAGAAATCGTGTCCACCGCTTTTCTAAACACTAAAAAATTTGTGTAAGAATACACAATACGACGGGTAAGATTTCTCTACATGACTGTCGCAAGTAAGCTGCCTCAATATTGAGGCACTAAATTTTTTACAGTGAAGAGTCTCCGGAAATTCGCACCCACCGACTGAATATTCCTATTTTATTAATGTATATATATATATATATATATATACATATTGTTTAAATGCTGTTCTTTTATATGCTGAAAATTTTGTATAAAAATATTTGTTTTTTATAAAGAAGATAGAGATAATATACTTTTCTAGCCTTCAAAACCCATGTAACCCTTTAATAAAATATAACACGAAATTCTGTATTGTAATTCTGAGTAAATTAAAGCCTATTTTCATAATGATGTTGTATATTTATTCCACATTCAGTTAACGTTTAGGATTTTTCTTTACAGCTGAAAAATAATTCATGAATTTAAGTTTGTCTGTCTGTTTAAACTTTAATTTTTGTAAACATATTTTATCAGGCACGGAAAATAAACGAATTATACAAATTTATTACGAGGTTAATGTGATTCCAAATTCATTTGAACCTAAAAAGTTCATAATGTATGTGTATATTTTTACTCTATGAATAATTAATATTACTATGCTAAAATTTTTTTTTCCTAATCTGTAAGTATTTCAGGATTTGTATTTATTACGAATTTTTAATATTTTTAATCGTGATTCATACGGCAACGCTTCTTCCGATACTATCATGTTTTACGACCTATTTTTTTTTTTATCAGTTCTTAGCTTTTGAAAGTTTAATATTTAGATAAAAGTATTAAAACTTTTCTAAATTTATTTCAAAACAATTATTTTATGTAATTAACGTAAACGTTATAATGCTTGAAAAAAAAATCTCCTGAAGAAGTTGTTAAAGCACTGTTAAGATTCGAGTCATGTGAGAGCAGCCACTTATTTTTATTTATTTCATAACATTGTTAACAATTACTTTTTTATATACCACTATTTTAGAAGAGTAATCTTCTTCTTATTTAAACATAAGTACATAATGAGGGAAATTATTGTACAAACAATGTGCTGTGAAAAAAAGTACGGGTACTCGTGATCTTATTTATGCACACAATTTTCATTTCTCCAAAAGAAATCCGTTTAAATTTTATTATAAATAAGTCAGAACGTATGGTGTAGTGTACTAACTATTTGTAAAAAAAAAAAAAAAAAAAATTATGCAGAATCATTAAATAAATAAATAAATAAATGGAAGGACAATTTTAATGTACATTGTAATAACTATTCATAGAAGTTTGCACAGAAAAAAAAAAAAAAAAAGAAAAAAAGTAAGAGAGTGAGAAATTGATAAAAATATAAATATATATATGGCTCATATACCTGTTACGTTAGATTTTCTTTTTATTGTGTTCAAGCCACTTTAATACGAGTTACAACAAATTCCATTTAATTACACAGGTGACCATTACATAAATACATTTCAATTTATTTATACCATTGTAATATTTCATAATGGGATGGAGTTTTGATATATATGTTTCTCTTTTTCCATAGTCTAATATTCATCAGGATTATTTTGAAAAATAATTAATTAGAATGTTATTTAATAATAATATATGCATTTCAAATAAATAATGGAATATAACGAGTCTTTTTATATGATTTTAAGTACATTAATGATGATTAATAAAATATTGCTTAAACATATTTTGGTATCTTATATTTTATTGGAAATATTATGTAATGACTATGTAAATAAGCAAATGAACAATAAAGCCAACAATTTATTATTCATAAAATATCTTTTAATTCGACAATATAAATTTATATTGATGAACGAGATTCAAGAACTGGACCTACCACAGTGTTGGCAAAGATAAAAAATAATTACTTTATACTATAAACCGTAAAATAATATATGTAAAAAAAAAAATATAATAAAAATAAAAATAGGAAAAACTAAGTTTTATGAATGAAGTGAAGGTTATTCTATATAGAAACACGTTCTTGTTATGATTTTTCAATAGTCATCAATGATTATAAAGTTTATAAACTTGTAAGAAACCAATTTTTTAATCAGAAGTGCTATAATTATTCAGTTATTTAAAGTATTTCTGCAATTATAATTAAATTTGAAAAACCACATTGATAGTTTTAAAAATATTTAGAACTTTGGTACTTCTGTCAATTTGTTTATCTTTCTGTTTCCTATTGAACTCACGTATTTTATTGAAGACCATAAGCTTATTTTCTATTGACAAACGTCAAGTGACATTTATCTGACATTATTGCTAAATTACAGTTATTACTAGAATATACTCGATTAGTTAAATTTTTCTACAATTAATTATTATTCAAGTACTTTTTTTTTTTCGTTTAATACGCTATTGTGTTCAGTATAAATTGCAATATGCGTGTTTATACTGTCAAATATTAATATGACAAAACATTTTATTTGACAGAAAAGCAATTTTTCTTTTTTTTTTTTTTTTTTTTTTTTTTTTTTATAATTAACTTTAAAAAACTTTCACGAGAAATTATCATAAAACCAAACTGCTTAAGTCTCTCACACTCTCTTACGATTTTCCCGTCTCTAGTCAACAAATCACTTGTAGGGCTATTTCGAAATTTGTTTATAGAATTACTCGTTACTTAACTGAAATTCCGTTTTTACATTCAGAGAATTCATAACCGTTAAATTAATATTCGTTTTCCAAAAATCGAACGTTTAAAATTTTAATATTTCATTTTACTGCTAACAAGTGAGAAAAATGCATTTATTTTGCATTTTTAAACTCAAAATTCGAATTAAAAATTTTTTAAAGATAAATTTTCGAAAAACGAGTAGCAATTTAACAACGAGTAGCAATTAGTGTGTTTTCAGAATGTGAAAACGGAATTAAAAAATAGCAAATAGATAAAGTGTAATTCTATAAACAATTTTACCCATTGAATAACATGGGCTTTGGTTGACATTGACGATCTGTGATGGACATCTATATTTGTCAGTTTATAACTTCAACCAAAAAAAAAATAGGGGTGTTATGAGTTTTAAGTCTTTGTGTATGTTCCTATCTGTTGCATTGTAGATATCAAACAAATGTACCATTATTAAAACTTTAATTAATTAATTATTTTTTTTAAACGAAGATTAAATTTAGAATGTTCTTAGAGGTTTGATGAAAATCAGTTTAAAGGATTTATTTTAATTAATTAAAATAACTGTTTTATTCAAATCACTTTGGTGATATTTTAAAATTTGCAAGCATAACTTCCAATACATTTTAGATGATAAGTCACATGTTTTTTTAAATTAAAGTACAAAAAAATTTCTTTTTATTTATTTATTTATAATTATTATCGTTTTAATTGTAAATTTTCAACTAATTTTAACAAATTAAAAATTGGCTTTTAATAATGATTTTCATTTCATAGTTAAAATAAAAATTTAAGTAAAAAACATTTTTTAACAGTAGAAGCTTTTCTTTGTAGAGCCCTGAAAAGGCTAAAATAAAAATTTATTTTTACAAAGACATGCGATAAATAAATGAAAGTTTCAATACTAAGAAAAGTTTAGAGAAAAATACAGATATTTCCCTTTTGCCAGAGATGAAAATTTTGAAATATTCAAAATATTTTAAAAAGCTCTCGAGTCCAATATTCTTAGTCATTAGTTTCTACATAAATATCTTTTAAGCCATAAATTTCAAAGACCTCGAAAGCTTTTGAAAATATTTTGAAAATTAAAATTTTCATCTCTGGCAAAAGGGAAATATCTGTATTTTTCTCTAAGATTTTCTTAGTGTTGAAACTTTAATTTATTTATAGCATGTCTTTGCACGAATAACTTTTTATTTAATGCTTTTCAAGGCTCCACAGTAAAAAGCTTCTACTGTTATTATTATTATTATTATTTTTTTAAACTTAAATTTTTATTTTCTGCTTTTTAGTTATAAAAAAGGCTTCTAAGAAAATGAATCAAAGGATACTATGTAGACTTTGAAGGATATTCTTTTATCAATTGACACCTTTTCTATTAATTATTTGTAAAAATTAACACATCGGCCCTTGGAGAATCGAACTTCACGACACGCTCTAACCAAAAATCAAAGAACATTACAGAAAAGTCATAAAACATGCTAAAAGTTTCTAACAAATATTTGCACAAAAAGAGTATTGTCTTCGAATGCTTTTTAAAGTGTTTTGAACACTTAAAATTTTTCATCTCTTGCAAAGAGAAATATTTATGTTTTTCTTTAAATATTTATATTTTTGTTTTAACAATTTTCTTATTGTTGACACTTTTATTTATTTATTTTATTTATTTATTTATTTATTTATTTATTTTGTAGCACGTTCTTGCAAGAATATATATATATATGTATGTATATATATAATGCTATTTAGGGCTACACAATAAAAACTTCCAGCTTTTTACTTTCTCTTACCCAAAGGGTCGAGAAAATATTGTTTTAGGGTCAAATTTTCGAACGTGAGTTTTTGTTATATTTACATGTTCTGAGGTTTCTTGAATACGAAAATCATGTTTTTTGCGAATGATCTGTGTGTCTGTCTGTGTGTGTGTGTTATCAGCATATCTCAAGAACAAATAGTAGCAGAAATCCCAAACTCGGTATGCTAAATGTGTATAATATAGGGATGCTACAGTAAGCTTTTCGTTGAGATGAAGCAAATAGTTCGTGTATAGGGACACTCAAAAGTATTCAAATACATTACATCTATGGGAGAATTTGCAGGTAAGTAGAGTTTAACATCTATAGACTGCACTAAACAAAATGAAACGAATATATGGGTCTGGTACGATTTCCCGACGCTCAGTTTCCCGACGCCACTTTCCCGACAGGTACGTTTTCCCGACAGCTCAGATTCCCGACAACTCAGTTGCCCGACAGGTACGTTTTCCAGACAGCTCACTTTCCCGACAGGTACGGTTTCCTGACAACTCACTTTCCCGACAGGTACGGTTTCCCGACAACTCACTTTCCCGACAGGTACGTTTTCCCGACAACTCACTTTCCCGACAGGTACGTTTTCCCGACAACTCACTTTCCCGACAACTCACTTTCCCGACAACTCACTTTCCCGACTACTCACTTTCCCGATAGGTACGTTTTCCCGACAACACACTTTCCCGACAGGTACGGTTTCCCCACAGCTCACTTTCCCAACAGCTGACTTTATCCAATGACATTTCTCGGTATTTCGCTTGTTTACAGATTTTTTTTAATAAGAAATAAGACGGATTAAAAAATAATAAAAATAATGCTGAATACGTAATTCTATTTAATTATTATTTAAAATGAATTTTAAATAATACTTTACTTTTTTATTGAAAATGCAAAAAATAAATAAAAATAAATAAATAAAATATTACTCTTCCAATTTCTTGCTTTTTAAAACAAAACTTCCACTCTTAAAAAAATGTCTGACATATGGAAATGAGTTTTTCTAAAGAAAAAAAAAGAAACATTAGTTTCCGTATTTTAATCAAAAGTGGGTACTTTTGTAACATATTTCTGAACCAATATTTATTTCTTATTGCATGAAATTAAGAGATTTTCGTAGTCAAATATAAAAATTTGAAAGGTGTTTTATTATTATTTAATTATTTATTTGTTCAGAAAAATGGTGCTAAATGTGTGATTTATTATTTCCATGTTTTTATTAACTTCCATTCTTGTTTGTTCTGTACAAATCTTGCAATCTATTTTTAACTAACTTTCCTACTACCTAGACATTTGGAACTTTCACAGTAGCTCAAAACCCGTTGACAACGGAGTCGAAGACAGGAAGACAGATTTTCGAATTTTCTAATAGTTTTCTTTTATTTAATTATAATATGAAAATAATAAGCTCTTAATAGCAATAAAATAGCCATTAAAATATTAGCTATAATGTAATTAGTACCAAAAAAAAAAAAAAAAAAAAAAAGTACGAGTTCATTTTTTTTCGACATAAAAAAAAAAAATACATTAATTCAAAGTGAACGTTAAAAGATCATAAAAAGTTAAATTATGCATCTCACAAAAATTGACGTCATTATCACTTTAAAAATTTTGTACACATTGATAAGTGTTAATGTCGCTTTTGTCATGATGCTAATATACGTTGTTCTAAAAAAAGTAATATTTTATTTTTAAAACCGACTTTTTTTTTCCCTATTATTATTATTATTTTACTGAACTGAGTCCTCTTGCTTAATTATTGCTTAAATATTATTTTTTATCCCCGCGTATTTTATAAATGATTCATCAGAAAATTTAAAAACGTGGTATGTAAAAAGTTTTTTTTTTACTTTCCGAACACAATAGTGAGGAAAGTATTGTAATCATGTCAAGAATCCGAATTCGAGATTTTGATGTTTCTATACGTTTTGAGGTCCCCTGAGTCTGTTTTCACTATTTTTACGATGATGTATGTGTGTATGTGTGTATGTGTGTATGTGTGTATGTCTGTGAGTGAACACGCTAGCGTCTAAACGCATTGTTCGATTAACCTGAAAGTTGGTACGCATATTGTAAGTCACCATAGTACGAACCCTATAGATTTTGGTGAATCTAGCACTTATAGTTTTTTTACAGGGACACAAAGAAAAATTCTTTATCATTATGGCCTATGGGAGCAAAATCTTAAAAGTGCGATAGCATCTAAACGCCTTATTCAATTGAGCAAAAATGTTATACACATATTATAGATCACAAATACTCAATCTGTATAGATTTTGGAGAATCTAGCACTTATAGTTTTTTTACAGGGACAGAAAGAAAAATTCTTTATCATTATGCCTATGGGGCCAAATTTTTAAAAATGTGATAGCGTCTAAACGCCTTATTAATCCGAGCAAAAAATTTGTACACATGTTATAGATCACAGTTGAACTAACTGTATAGATTTTGGTGAATCTAGCACTTACAGTTTTTTTACAGGGACACAAAGAAAAATTCTTTATCATTATGGCCTATGGGACTAAATTTTTAAAAGTACGATAGCGTCTAAACGCCTTATTGAATTCAGCTGAAAATTTACATGAGTATTATAAATCACTGTTGCACTAACTATAAGCATTTTGGTGAATCTAGCATTTATAGGTTTTTACAGGGACACAACGAAAATTTTTTTATCATTATGATCTATGGGCTCAAAGTTCAGTAGCGTTAAATAAAACAACGTGTAATAGATGGAGAAAAATACTCAAACACTCTATTATGGTTTTCTCTCTTTTGCTTGTTTAACAATTACTCTTTCTTTACTTTATCTACAAAACTGTTAATTACTCAATGTTCGGAAAGTCGAGTGGAGTCACTCCAGATTTTTTTTTTTTAAATCTTATAATTAGTTTTACTTTCTCTTACCAATAAGGTAGAGAATATATTTTATTTTAGGGTAAAATTTTTGAACGTGAGTTTTTGTTATATTTTCCCGTTTTGAGGTGCCTTGAATCCGAAAATAATGTTTTTAGTGGTTGGTCTGTATGTGTGTCTGTCTTTGTGCCTGTTATCAGCATATCTCAAGAACTAATAGTAGCAGAAAGTCCAAACTTGGTATTTTAAGTGTGTATCATATAGGGATGCTACACTAAGCTTTTCGTTGAGAGGAAGCGAATGGTTCGTGTACAGGGACATCCAAGAGAATTCATATACATTACGTCTATGTGGGAAATTGCAGGTAAGTAGAGTTTAACATCTATAGACTGCACTAAACCAAATGAAATGAATATATATTTTTTATAGGCGTAAAAGTATGTCTCATGCAGAATATGGTAGGGATATCATTCACTGTTCGTTTACAGGGCTACACAAGAGAACTATATTATATTGCGACAATAGTTGAAAATTGGTGGAAGCGTAATTTAGGTTGTGCCGTGTATTATTACTATAGAATTGTGTTTAGGTGCACCATGTGGTTTGTACATAATCTTCAAAAGATATACAGGGCTGCAAATATTTAAGCGATAACATTCTTTTTTACTGTAATATAAGTTTGTTGCTGGAAATGTTTGATCAAGATTCATAAGTACCAAGGAATGTTCGTGTGAAAGTTGTCTGAATGATTTTAAGTGAATTGTTAATTTTAGTAACAGATTTAAATTTTATATAAATGTAAGTGCAGTAATGAAATGGGAGGTTGAGGATTGGCAGTATCTCCCCTCACAGAGAACTAATTATCATATAAAACTCTTCCGAAGCCTAATTTGAATCGTTTTAACATAGGTTTTCATAACAGTACTCGTTAAGTTACCTCTTAATTTCCAACCGGTATTTATAGTATTAAATTTCAGGGTAAGAGAAAGTCGTGTGAGTGACACACCAGTAAAGTATTTAAGTCTGTAGAACTATTCTGCATAGTCTTAGAATTATATTCGTAGTTTTTAGCAATTGGTCATAGTGTGTGTGAATCTTCTAACTATCATATCTCCGAAACTAATAAAGATAGAAGTACAATACTTCAGAATTGATACAGGTCTAGTGCACAAATGAATGTTCCAAGTTTTGGTGAACATTAGAAGACCGGAAGGGGGTGACTGGAAACCGGAAATAAGACTGAAAGTCCGTATCTCAAAAACGGCTCAATTATAGTTATACGGCTCAATCGGTCCTCTTCAAAGTCGCTATGTAAACGTTCTATTAAATGTCCTTTCGAATGATATAATTTGTTAGATCAGGAAAATTGATAGGCGTTCTCTATAAATAGCTCAATTTCAGGTCTCGCAAGTGCGTTCCTTTAAAAACGGTTGTTTGGATTTTTTTCAAACTCGTCATTTTAACTCCCTCTTAAATATCCTTTTACATGTCATTATTGTTTTCCGGTCAATAACTGAGTATGTTAAATTTTGGTAAATGTCGGTATCTCAAAAACGGCTCTAATGATTTTTTTGAAGATTGTTACATAAATGAATTTTAGATATCTTTTCTCATGTACTATGTGGTTATTAGAAGAAAATTAACTGTCATCCAGCTTAGCTAGGTTAATTTTATAACTTGTAAAGTGTTTTAAAAAATAACTACCATTCTTTGAATGGTAGAATACTTTACAAATCTTAACACGTGTATTAAGTTTCTCATACCGAAAAAAAAAAAAAAAAAAAAAAATAGGTTTCTACTTCATTATGTCAATTTATTGTCTTTTGATCATATTAACTCGCAAAAAAAAACTGTACCTGTCGGGAAAGTGAGTTGTCGGGAAACCGTACCTGTCGGGAAAGTGAGCTGTCGGGAAACCGTACCTGTCGGGAAAGTGGCGTCGGGAAACTGACTTGTCGGGAAACTGAGTGTCGGGAAATCGACCTGATACCCGAATATATATATTTTGTAATAGAGATAGTCAACTGGGAAAAAAAATTGTGTATGTAGGAGCCTCGCCTCCCCCCTGGTAGGGGGAGTCCCCCCTCGAGGGGAGTAAATTTTCATGATGGTTATCTTTCAAAAGAGCTCGCCAATACCTTTAAAACGAATGGTTGAACCGCCGATCTGCGATAATTAAAAAAAAAAAAAAAAAAAAAAAAAAACACTTATCGATTTTTTTTATTTTTAACAAAAATAAATAAATAAATAAATGAAAAATAAATAAATAATTTTTTTTTTTTTTTTTTTTTTTTTCAAATGTAATATTTTTTTGGATATTTAGTGTTATACTACTTCTCTAATATGGAAATCGTCTGCATTATCATAAAAGATAATTTGTTTAAATAATAATTTTAATAAATTATTTTTTAAAAACAGAATTATTTTTTAATAACCGAATTAAATTCTATATAAATGTAGGTGCATTAATGAAACGGAGGGGGTGTGAGGGGGTGTGATTCTGTGTGAGGGGTCCCCCCCACCCCCTCACACAGAACTAATTATCATATAAAACTCTTCCGAAGCCTAATTTGAATTGTTTAACATAGGTTTACATAACAGTACTCGTTATCTTACCTCTTAATCTTCAACCTGTATTTTTAGTATAAAATTTCAGGGTAAGAGAAAGTCGTGTGAGTGACACACCAAATTTTTTTTATTATTGTTTTAATTTAGAGCGTTTTTTTTTCCCTTTAAATTACATTTTTGTTTTGTGCGTTTTAGTAAATAAAAGAAGCTTCTTAAAACAAATAATCAAAAATTTTTAGGTTAGTGTGCGTAGACAACGAAGAATCTTTATTAGAAGCTTTTTATATGAAATTGACTTCGTCATCGTGTCTTCGTGTTACGTTAATAAAAAAAAAGCGCCTGCATTTTGAAGTAAATGGCTTAGTTTGTTAGAGCGCCACGTTAATAACGCGGTGGTTAAGAGTTAGGTCCCCGAAGGCCCGGAGTATTAGTTTTTGCAGATAATTAGTAGTAAAGGTGTCAATTGATAAAAGAAAATATTTCGTTGATTACACAGTATCTTAAGAATTTTTAAAGAGATTTTTAAGAAGCATTTTTTTTTTTTTTGTTTCTAGATATTAAAAAACACAAAATAAAACGTTTTAAGTAAAAAATACATTAATAAATATATTCTTTAGAAGCATTTTATTGAAATTGGACTTTGTCATCGTGATTTCCAGTGACATTGACAAACAAAACGCCTCCACTTTAACGTAAATTTTAGCACCTTTTTTCGTCACTTGTTAGCTCGATTGGATAGAACGTCACGTTGATAACGCGATGGTTGTAAATTTGAAGACAGATGTGTTATTTTATTGCATATAATTAATAGGAAAGATGATAAAATAAAGATCCTTCGTTGTCTACACATTATTCTAAAAAAAAATTGATTATTTTTTTTAAAAAGCTTCTTTTAGTTACTAAAACGCACAAGAATAAAAATGTAAAAAAAAAAAAAAAAAAAAAAAACTGGAAGTTTTTATTGTGTAGCCCTAAAAATCATTAAAAAAAATATATTCTTGCAAGGACATGCTATAAAAAAATAAATGAAAGTTTCAACAATAAGAAAATTGTTGAAACACAAAAATATAAATATTTAAAGAAAAATATAAATGTTTCACTTTACAAGAGATAAAAATTTTTAAATATTCAAAATATTTTAAAAAGAATTCAGGAACAATATTCTTTTTGTATAAGTATTTGTTGGAATCTTTTAGCATGTTCTGTGACTTTTCTTCACTGTTCTTTGATTTTTGGTTAGAGCGTGTCATGGGTTTGATTCTCCAAGGGCCGATGTGTTAATTTTTACAAATAATTAATAGAAAAGGTGTCAATTGATAAAAGGGAATCGTTTAAAGTCTACACAGGTTCATAAGAATTTTTAATTCATTTTTTTAGAAGCCTTTTTATAACTAAAAAGCGGAAAAAAAAAAAATATATATATTAACAGTAGAAGGTTTTAAAAATAAAAACAGGAGACTTGGCGTTGGAATATTAAAACCCGAATAAACTACTACGTCAGAAACGCTAAAAAAAGTATATTTGCGATGCATACAGCTGTTTCGGTAGCCTTAAGCGTACCGTCTTCAGTGCAAAAAGAATGACACTTTTTGCACTGAAGACGGTACGCTTAAGGCTACCGAAACAGCTGTATGCATCGCAAATACATTTCTTTTGGCGTTACTGACAAAGTAGTTTATTCGGATTTTAAGTAGAAGGTTGTATTGTGGAGTCTTGTAAAGCATTAAAAAAAAAAAAAAAAAAAAAAAAAAAATCTTGCAAAGATATGCTATAAATAAGTGAAAGTTTACACACTAAGAAAACTTTAGAGATAAATATAGATATTTCACTTTTGCAAGAGAGGAAAATTTTTAAATATTCAAAATATTTTAAAAAGCTTTCAAGACCTTCGAAATTTATGGTTTAACAAATACTTATGTAGAAACTAATGACTAAGAATATTTGTCTCGTTAGCTTTTTAAAATATTTTGAATATTTAAAATATTTTAAATTAAATATTTAAAATATTTTGAAGATATAAATAAAAAATAACATAAAGATAATGAGAGAGAAAAGAGCAAGGAAAAAGATTAAATAAATAAATAAATAAATGAAACGAAATGATAGAAATATAAATAACATTATTTTAACACCAGATACAGATTCTGAATTAGAGGAGTGGTTTTACTTAGCTTTGTTTGTATTAACTTCAGTTCTGACTAAGATTGTCTTGTATATTGATTAGATATTGAATTTTCTCTTTATTTTACTATAATCCATCTGATATAATTCATTACTACCAAGAAGGTATAATTAAATATTAGTTATTAATTAGTTTTCTTTTATTAAATTAATAAATGATTGATAGCAAAAAACATTTTAAATTATTGTCTTTTTTTTTTTTTTTTTTTTTTTTTGATAGTATTTCCTTCGTATCCGTTACAATTTGCCCCAGACCCGAGGCAAGTTGTAGCAGGCAAAAATTTTTGAAAAAGTATTTTTTTATGCAAAAATCAACAAAATTATCGAATGTTTCTTTTATGAATATTATAGAGGAATATGCATTCTATGATAAACTGCAATTATAAAAAAGAAAATATAAATACATTAAAAAATATATTTAGTTTTCTAAAAATTGTTACAACTAGCCCTTAGCTACCCTACTTATTTTTGAAAAATTGAATTTTTTTAATTTTTTTAAATTTCGAGCTCAAAAAATTTTCAGAAAGTACCATTTTTCACATTTTCTAGCAACAAAATGAAATGGTAAAAATTTTAAAAATAAATTTTTGGAAAACGAGTACTACTTAAATGATTGCGGATTTTTTGAATGTGAAAACACAATTTAAGAAAAAACATTAGGTAATGAATAAATACGGAAACAAATTTTCTCATAAAATAACATAGGATGGTTGTTGACAAGATTAGGTATTGTGCGCTCTTTAAACTACGAAAGTCTAAATTAATAAATAACTTAACATTTCCTAAGTATTTTTCAATTTAAAGTTTTATGGCTTTAAAGAAGTCGATAATCTATTATATTTAAAACATTATTGCTATAAAGTGTCTACTAATTTTAAATTATTATTAAAACTGTTCATTTTTTTAGGCCACATTGTCATGAAGTTACTTTACAAAAATGGATACAACAACATAATCAGCATTTAAAAATATATATAATAAATTTCACAATCTAGTCAACATCTAGTTTGATTTTTTTTAACCTTCGATTAAGAAAGAGGAGTGTTTTAAGTTTCAAACTTTTTTCTGTTTGTGTGTAACATTGACCTTCGAAACGAATAGATGTTTAATGCGTTTAATATTATTATTAATAGATTATTGTTATTATTAATAGATTATTATTATTATTAATAGATGATGTATAATTATTATTATTAATGATATAATTATTATTAATAGATGTTCAATGCGTTCAATTATTATTATTATTAAAGAGCTAATTTAATCGAAATGGTTGTTAGTTTCGATTTTAAAAAAATCTGTTTCATAGATCCTTTTTTAATTTAATTAAATTGGGATATATTTTACGACATTTAACACTGATATGCTTTTAAATGTCGGCCTGCCAATATTGCGATTTCTAAATTAGTTTACATAAAATCGGTTAATCTTCAAATTTTTAAATCATGTTAGGTTAGGAAACAGATGATTTTTTCGGAATGAAGTATATTTCTAAACTATTTTTCTAAGCTTTTACGAAAAATCGGAATTATAAGCCGATTTTGACAAAAGTTAAAAATTAGTTTTAAATAGCGTTTATGAATTAACAGTCGAAAAACCAGTAAAATCGGTTAAAAATTAAATATTTTGCTTTCAAATGTTTAAAATTTACTCAAAATATTATTATTATTATTATCAATGTTTTCAAACACTTTGCATTGACAGTCTAAATTTACGAAGTGTCAGTCATTCAACTTCTAATTCACAATAAATGATAAGCCACTTTTTTAAGTATAAAAAAGCCTCCATTATTAGTCTCGAATTTTTAACCGATTCTAACAAAAATTAAAAACTAGTTCACAACTTAAAATTCAATAAATTCAGTTGAAATTATACTGTACAAAATAACAAAATTTTTTGCAGCAGAATTTGCTGCTTATCAATATTGCCTATAGGTTGAAATTATTTAAAGTGCGATAGCGTATAAGCGCCTTATTCAAATGAATTAAAAATTTATATACATGTTATAGGTCCCCATCACACGAACTATAAGAATTTTAGAGAATCTAGCACTTATAGTTTTTTTTTTTTTTTTTTTTTTTTTTTTTTTTACAAGGACACAATTAAAAGTTCTTTATAGTTATAGCTCATGGGCTCAATTTGTTTAAAGTGCGATAACGTCTAAATGCCTTATTCGATTGAGATGAAAATTTATATACATGTTATAGGTCTCAGTCGCCCGAACTGTATGCATTTTTGGTGAATCTACAACTTATACGTTTTTACAAGGACTTAACGAAAAATTCTTTATAATTATGTTCTATGGTCTCAAATTATTTGAAGTACAATAGCTTTAAATTTAACATCATACTGTTTGGTGGAAACCTTAAACACCCTACGATAAAATAAAGAAAACCTACTGAAATACCCTATTATAATTTTCTCTTTCGTTCATTTGACGACTTTACTTTATGTATATAACCTTACCTTATGTTCGGGAAATCGAGAGGAGTTACACCAGATTTTTTAATATTAAACTTAAATTGTTCTAAAATATCATTTGAATGTTTTGGTTACATTAACTTTTTAAAAAGTTTTTCTTGACTGGCCTATATATATGTGTGTGTGTGTATACATTTTTCTTCTTGTGAAATGTTTAAAAAGATTTTTCACACACACATAATTATATATATATATATTGCAAACCTTTTTTAACTTTGTAGAATATGAAACAAAGTATCACATGAAGAATTAGAACGTGAATAAAGATTTTTGAAAAAATTAATCATCCTTTAATTAAAACATACAACATCAATACTTTTTCAAGGGCATAGATTGAATGTTGCATGCAAATTAGGTGTTATTTCTGTCTTACTGAATGGAATTAGTTAAAAATGTGCATTAAGCTATATTCTCTAACACCAAAAGGACGTGTTTAAAATGTCAAACTCAAGTTAACAAAGCAATGAAACAATAGCTTAATTAAAGAATCACCTTTATTTTTATATTTTGAATCACTGATTTCACTGATACGTACTGATTTTTAAATTCTACTCAATTTACTGATTTTTTAATTCTACAGAATACGAAAACATTAAGAAATAATATATATATATATATATATAAATTTGCTTTTTCGTCACATTAAACTTTATCATTTATATTTTTATAATTACGTAATCTCCCTCATAAGATATTGATAAGATATTAAATTAGACTTATATATAGGAACGAATATCTGCACCACACTTGATAGTTAAAGAAAAAAAAAAAATCTTCATTTGTTAGATTGTATCAAGCAAAACTGTCATTTAATTTGGGATGAATTGGACTGGAGAACTTGTCCTTGAGAAAAATATTTTCATCTGTAAATACTAATGGATCCACAATTCGGCCACTTTTAATAATAAAGTGCTTAGAAATACACCTGATATTAAGATGCTTATCTATAATTGATCGGTAATCAGCTTGTGGTGAAATTTCTGAAATATGTGGCAGACTAACATCGCATTTAGTTCCCTGTATTCGTGACTATTTCCATCGATATGTGAACAAGTTGACCGTGAGACATCAATCGTGGTAAATTACTCAGCTGAATACGTACATTTGATTTCGAAAAATATGTGTGCGGTTTTCAAGAGTTATTATTAATTAATTGTAGGTGTCCATAGATGCACCAAAACTTTTCTCTGGATCTAGTAGATAAGAGATGGAGATAGTTATTAGCATTTTTGATAAAAACTTATAGGAGTTTCTATCTCATTAGGCTCATTTATAAATGCTGAATGTCGCTTGTAAATGGGAGTTTCCATATCAGAAATAAATTATTCATGGTAGGTCGTGATTTTCATATGCAAATATGATCTAATTTTCCTCATTTAAATATAAAATAATTGAGACGTTCAATTTCTCTTTTCCAATTACAGGAGAAACTAAAATGCATAAGTTTAAAATTGAAAGTAAGTTTAAATAATTGACTTCATGCCATTATTTCAATGAGAGTTACATCTAAATTACGCAAATATTGTGTGAAATTTTAAGCATTTGAAATCGCGTATGTTTTCATAATATTTATTATCATAATATTATAGTGTCATAATATTATATTCATAATATTATAATATTGTCTTAATATTTCTTTGTGCTCATGAAACAAATAACTTTGTATTAGAAATTTTCGTTATAAACGAAATCTATATTTTATGTATTTTTAATAATTGTTTATGATCTTGCATTTATCGCTTAGTGTTGTTTAACATTTAATAATTTTAAAATTTACTTGTTGATTTTACATTTTATTTTATGATGTGTTGTTTTTAGTTTTATTATTAATACAAAACGAATGAATATACATGATATGCACGTTTTTTGTAAAGTAACTTCAAAAATTTCTGCAAAATTCTCTAGCAGATGCACTGTGTATTAGTAAAATTTAAAGAGTTAACCACTGAATTATACGGCCAGTTATCTTCTTCGAAAAAAATACTCCAATATTCTCTTACAGGTGCACTGCAGGTATTAATGAAATCCAAAGAGTTGACTGTTAAATTAAACGACCAGTTTCCATTTTTGAGAATAAACTCCAATATCTGTATTTGTAAGAAATTTCTGTAAAATCGAGACTGTTGGTCGTTTATTAAAGATCACTTCCCTTAGAGAAAAAGTCCATAACTTTGACAGTCATAAACATATTTTTACGGTTAGTGACTAGAACTTTTTTACCAGTCACTGACAGCAGTCTGGCAGTGAAATGTATTATAGTGTGCAAGGAAATTTTCCATAGTTTGTTTCGTGAATTAATAGCAATTTTAGTCACAAAATTTCTTTTATCCCGTAGAAAAAATAACTTCTAGTAGTCCTGTTAATTTTTATTGCAAAAATTACTATTAACATTGACCAATATTACTGAAAAGAAAAGTTTGACAATTTAAGAATAAATACTTACGGTAAAGACTTGCGTAATTTTATGTTAGATTGATTAAATCGATTTCTAAAATAAGCGCATGTACATGAATAACATTTTAACTTTAACAAATTTAGAAATTATACACTTTTTGTACGAACAATATGAAACAATTTAAATAAGAAGGTAGCATGTTATGGTTCCCACGAAGCTTTTATCTATATTTACTTTTACAAATTCACACAGAACGCATTATGAACTAAAATTATTTTAATCGCAGAGAAGTAAGTATAACATAAAATGTCCAAAGAAAACCAAACTAATTTTATGCTATTCAGAAGATATCTTAGTAAGTACGTATTTTATTAGGTTTTTTCCTTTCTTTCTTTTTTATTTTTCTTTTTTGTTAAAAAAGAAAAAATCGATAACTTCATTTCAAATTATCACAGATCAATTTTTCAACTTTTCATTTTAAAGGTATTAATGAGTTCTTTTATAAGATATCCATATTAACAACTGTTACCCGCAGAGGGCGCATTCTCCTCCACTAAGGGGGAAACCGCACCACCAAGCACATCACCAAGTCAGTTTTAACGATACATAAACAGAGTGTTCAGAGAATTGCTTTATGGCAATACAGTGGTTATTTACATGGATGACATAATCATTTCATCCCAAGACGAAGAGGAAGGAATTGAAAAACTAAAAAAGGTGCTAACTGGTGCCTCTGAATATGGTTTAAATATCAATTTTAAGAAGTGCCAGTTTTTGAAAAGAAAAGTTGAGTTTCTGGGATATATCGTTGAAGATGGAACAACACGACCTTCACCTAATAAAACATTAGTCGTTCGAAAATTTCACCCACCGAAATCAGTTAAACAAGTACGACCTTATTTAGAATTAAGTGGATATTTTCGCAAATTCTTTCCACAATACGATCAGATAGCCAAACCACTGAGTGATCTGTTACGAAAAGTTTCTGCATTCAAATTTGATACCGAACAAGAAGTAGCATTTAATAAATTAAAAGCTGTCTCAGGAACCAGTCTTGCATTTATTCAAATAAGGATCCGCATTAGAATTGCATATTGACGCTAGTAGTCATGGTTATGATGCTGTATTGCTACAGAAGCGAGGTGATGGAAAATTTCATCCTATACAGTACATGAGTAAGAAGACAACACCCCAATAAGAAAAGTATTGCAGTTTTGAAATAGAGGTACTCGCAATAATCGAAGCCTTGAAAAAATTTAGAAATTATCTGTTCGGTTCAAAATTTAAGATCTTTACAGATTGTGCCGCACTTAAAAAAAAAAAAAAAAAAAAAAAAAAAAACGTTAAACAAAAAAGAATTAGCACAGAGAGTTGCAATATGAGCTTTGTTTTTAGAAGACTTTGATTATGAAATCGAACACAGATCAGCAGATCGAATGAAACATGTAGATGCACTGAGTCGAAACACACTTTTGATCGTCACTAGAACTCTGGATGAAGTAACAACCAAAATTGCCATGTCACAAGATAAGGATGATCTGAGAATCAAAGAAATGTTGGACGATGAATATATGAACTGTATAATGAAAGAATGTGAAGATTTAAGGGAAGAAGCGCAGAAAAAACATCATGAAAATTCAAGAGAAAAACAAAAAACAGTTAAATAAATCTAGGAAAAAAAAAACAAAAAAAAAAAAAACGAAGAAGTATGAAATAGGCTATTAAGTCGCAATACAAAGAACTCAGTTTGGTTCAGGCTTAAATTTGAAAGAAAATTATCATAGACCGAATAGCGTTTCTGCTGTCAGACTAAACGACCGCTACAATGTAGAAAAAGTTGGTGTTCACGAAGGTCCGAACAAGACATCCAGTTTAGTAAAATATATGAAGCCCTGGTCAAATGACTGTGTCAAATGATGTCTTGAATAGCTAATAAACTTGAACTGATTTTATTTCATTTTTATTCTAAATTTGTTTTGTTTTCCTTTTATTTTTCAAAACTTTCAGATTATTTATTCAAGCAAGCAAAATTTCAGTCGAGGACGACAGAACTGTCAGGATGGCCGATCTGTGGGAGTGGATGGACGCTAACTCAAGTACAAACTCCTGAATTATATTATAACATGACTATGACATTTTTTTAACAATTTTACGCGCATGCCGTAGTAAGAAAGCGAGAGATGTAAATAATTAAAAAAAATGATCGTTCTATAGATTTTAATGTAAATAGCAGCAAATCTGCTGTCAGTTGTAATATTTCATTAAGATTAGTATTGTGCTATAATTTGCCAAATGCGTTTATCTGGTTGGTACTGTTCCAAATAAAAAAACTATCTTTTGTATCACTCGATATTAGTTATTAGTCGTGTGTGTTTAATGAATTATTAGTATTGAAATCCTGATTTCCACATATATAAATAAATATTGCATTTAAAAAAAGAAAAATGCATGCATTAATTCGAAGCAATAAATACAATTAGCTTATTTAATACATCAGTATGAATAATTAAAATTTAACGCATGTGCTAGTGCGAAACTGTCGTATTTCTTAAAAATTCTCTTGTTTTAATATATGTGCTTTATTAAGTTGATTATAATTACAAATTTATTTATTTTAAAGCTTTAATGGTACTCTAATACGTACAACTTTTCTAAATATATAAACTGAATTAAGGATATTTTAAGAAATTTTTTTCATCTTAATAGTATCGCATGTATTTACTAAGAGCAAATAACAGACCAATCTTTTTTTCCTTCAATACTTTTTGAAAACATTCATAATAGAAATTTAGTTTCCCAGTATTTTTAACATGGTATCGAAAAAAAAAAAAAAAAAAAAAAAAACTAGAGAAATCTAGAGCAATCTTATTTTAAATGAGCCTCTGCAAATCGATATATCTGAAAATTTTACTACTCACGCATCTTTACAAATACGTCTCTCACGAATTCAATAAGAGATCGTGAGAATAACGGAGGAAATTGCACTGAAACGGAAATTGACGTAGAGGGTTACCTCATAAGGTCTGCAAATGCAACCATTTTACTTTCGATCTTTATGATCCTTCCTCATTTATTATTTATCAGGAAACATGGGAACTGTCTAAAAGGATAGACTATTTTCGATTATGAATAAGAAATTCATGAGGTGCTATTAAGGTGTTTGCTTGAATGATTGCTTAATGTTGGATGAAAACACTGAAATTCTAAATCTTGATACACAAAGCTTTAAACATCTTAGTTTAAATGTATATTATGTATTAATGTGAATTATGAAATTTAAGGATAATATGAAAACCGTATACTGAAAAAAGAAAAAATATATATACATCAGTCAGAATGCCTGTTGTCTTTTTCCTTTCTTTTGTAGCAATGTAAATTTGTGAGATTAGAATCAGATTTTGTAAGAAGCTCGCAACGCAAAGAATTGCGAGGTTGTCGAGTCGAATCAGTAATTTTTACTCTGCTTATTTATACACTCTAGATAGGAGTTCACACATTAGATAGGAGTTCCGAATTTAAAGGGAAAGTTTCAGACTTTGCGACAATTAATAAATTAATTAATTTCAGTGTAAGTTTGTTGAAAAACGGAGTTGAATATAAAATGCAAATTATTTAAGGTATAAAAGGAATCTGAAAATCGGGCTCGATGTTCTTATGTGGAATAGATGGTTCATATGTAGTTCAGCCTTAGTACTGACTTGTCAGACTCTAGCAGTATAGTACGGCGGTAGCAGTATGGAGGGTGTTTTTAGCCATGAATGTTTTTGGAGTTAAAAGCATCTAAGAGTGTACATTTGAAGGATAATCAAGTTTGCCGCCATTTCCGTCGTATGAGTAAAAGAGTTTAAATTATTGTTTTATAGTGAAATGATCAAATCATTGACTTTTATTAAGCTGTTGAGAGTGTCTATCATTTATATTTACGTGAGGAAGGCAGAATATCCATATTTCACAAGTCCTTAGGAAAGTAGTCCCATTTCTCCCTTCAATTGAGATTTCAATTAAATTAAGTTTTAATATTGTCTTTGAAGTTTACTCTTACCACGCGTCAAAAATGGAAAGTTTAAAAGGACCAGTCTTACAGTGGTTCCCACAAATTATTTAAAAATCACTTGCAAATGTGAATTGTAAAAAATATAAATAAATTATAAAATTAAGAATATTGTAAAAATGTACACGCACACACATAAAAAAAAAAAAAAAAAAAAAAAAACTATCAAATTTACAGATTAAAAGAAACTGTCAACCATAATGGTAAGCGAAATAAAAATTCTTAAAACAGTAACAACAACAACAAGAAAAAAAAAACTTTTTTTAAACATTTACTATTTACATATTGTTACAAAAAATATACATGCTTTATAAATATTACTCAAAACTTCCAAAGATTTTATTCTATAATAATATAATAATTTTTTTTTAATAGTTTATACATTTTAGTAAAATAATTCATTTAATCATAAAATTTCATTAAATACCTATTTATTAATTGAAGAAGTATTTCACTTGACAAATTATTACTTTTACATATTCATTATTATTTGATTTATTGAACTAGAACATTGTTATGCTGGATTAAAAAAAATGTTTCTGTAATACTTGATAGTTTACTTTATTTATAAAAATCACTACACTACAGTTATCATTATATAATAATAATTAAAAAAAAAAAATCATTGAATACTGGTACATGTTATTCACCTCAAAGTTATAACAATGAGCATTAAGAAGATAAATGAATTAAAAAGTCTGCGTAATTCGATATAGAATTCATAGGATATTTTAGATAAGCATCATACTCAACTTTTCGAAGCATCGATAAAAATCTAATCATGATGAAATATAAATGAGGAGTTGATGATCAGTGCGTTCAGTGTTAAAAGGTAACTGAAGTGGAGGGCTGCCTCGTAAGATCTGTAAATGTATCCATTTAGCTTTCAACCTTTATGATCCTTCTTAATTTATTGTTTATCAAGAAACATGGGAATCGCTTCTAATAAGATAGTAATAAAAAATTCACAAAGCGCTATAAGGATGTTATTTAGAATGCTTATTTAAACGAATGCTTATTTATTCACTGAAATTCTGAAGTGTGCTAAATCTTTAAATATATCCAGGAAAATTTTGCAAAAGTAAAATTTGTATTAATTAAGTGTTGTATTTTATGTGTTGAAAATGTAACAGCAATATACAAAAAGCGTTAAAAAAATAACATAGTCTCAATGGACACAATACTTCCATTAAGAAATATTTATTAATTGAAGAATTAAGTCGTGTATATCAATTTATATAAATATTTTTGTTAATTATGTGTCATGTACTATATGTATACGTATTAAAAAAATTGAATATTACACTTAAAGCATATCTTTAAGCAAGGTTATGTCACTAAATCGATACTTCGTTAAAGATCTATCTATCATTTGACGAGTTAATTAATTTTGAATGATATGAATTAATATTTTGTTTATTAATCAGTATCTATAATGTGGGATTAGAAATATTCTTATAACTTTAACCAACTTGATTTACTTACAAATATATATATATATATATATATATATATAATAAAGATGATCTATTAAGCATAGTAGAAGTCAAGCAACAGATACAAGATCACTGAAACACCAATGACCAATAAGATTTAAAAAAAAAATTCTTATCAGTGGATGAAATACACTAATATATATATATAACTAATTATAACTAACGTTAAATAACAAAACCCAACACTTTAATGTAAATATATAAATCACACATTGTTGGACGCATTAGCGTAAGTAATTTAAAATAAATTTATATATTAATAAATATACTGTAAATGAATCATAGAAAAAAATGAGTGCTAACATTTAAATTAAATTACAATAACTTTTATTTGAGTGTTGTCGATATTATCATGTATCTATTTATTGCTAAATTTATGACGTTCATAAATTCTTCACTTTATATATATATATAATCATACTGGTTTCAAAACTATTTATTCCTTTCAAGGAGAGGTCACGACATGGAAAATTCAGATAGGAACGAAATTGCGCAGAATTGAAGTATACTACGAAGGTAACAACATATTAAAGCAGAAGCGCGTACTAGCCACACAGATTTAAGAAAAATGTCTTAAAAGTTGCTAAAAGCGCTTTAAGTACAAGTTATTTCGAAAAAGAGCCAACGTTCCAGTGGCGAGCGTGGTAGAACAAACGGCAGTCACGCAAACGACCTGGGTTCGATGCAACCTACGGGAAGTCTTTTCTCTCTCTCTTTAACTATTTATTTGATCTAAACATTTTATTTTTACTTTCTTTTATAATTGAATTCAAAATTTTAACAAATAATTATTTAATTTTCATGAATAAAAAATAAATAAATGTTTCTATTTGTAATATTTATAACTTAAAAATACAATAAATTTCTATAACTTAAAAAATATATTTTAGCTTCGTTTTAACTATAAAATATTGTAAAAAAAAAAAAAAAAAAAAAAAAAAAAAAACGACTTCCTTTTAATTATTTCTCTAAACATTTTATTTTAGGTACATTTAAAGCCATACTAAATTTTGTTTTTTAATTTACAGAAAATAAAAATATATTATAGAGAGCTTCGTTTTAACTATAAAATATCGTAAAAAAAAAAAAAAAAAAAACTTCCTTTTAATTATTTCTCTAAACATTTTATTTTAGGTATATTTAAAGCCATACTAAATTTTGTTTTTTAACTTACAGAAAAAAAAAAAAAAATATTATAGAGAAATAATTATTTTTATTGCATATATAATTACTATCCGAACAAATTAAATAATTACTTCTCCGATCAATACAGCTTCTTGAAAAATTTTCATACAGGATTCCGATGCTATTAAATTATCACAGTCAAACAAGTGTTCCAAATATACTTCTTTAAAAGTAGATTTTAAATGTAAATCAATATACGTTGTTTCTTCGATAGCGACTTGTTTTTTTTATCCTTCTGTGAATGAAAAAAAAATTTCAGCTGGTTTCTAATATTAACAAGCTAAAAGCGGTTACGTAATTTATACATATTAAAACTAACTCAGGAAGATCAAACTGACATTTAAGCTAACTATTTTACACTTCGGTTTATTTTTTAATTTATTTTTTGTCTGTTTTTGCTGTATTTTAATTTTTGTTATTCAGGGTTTTGTTTGTATAATTATTTTATTTATTTTATTTTCTTATTTTAATTATTTTCTTATTTTGCTATTAAAGTTGCAGTTGACAGATTGTAGGGATGGATGATTGTAAAATTTAATTGTTTGAATAATTAAACCCACAATTTAAAAAATAACTTAATAAAAATAATTATGGAATTTTTATGATTTAAAAAAATATGTAGGTTATCAATTTATATAATATAGAGGTGACGATTCCGGTTCGTACTCATCTATATAGCAAGTTACATTTCATATTTTAATTAATTTAAAAAAAAAATGTAATTTTCTGATTGATAAGCTTTTAAGTCCGATGGATTCAGAAAAATCGTCCCTTCCATTTGGTACGTTATTTGTAACGAAGTTTTGATTATATATTTTAAAATTAATTAGAATATGTTTTGTGAAAGCCACTTTAAGCCAAGTAGCGCATCAAAAATATATTGGGTGAGAGCGAAAGTTCTACCCGTTTTTGAATATGCAAATTTGCAATGGAATTGACGTCACACATGACATTGTAATGACGCAAATCGACTGCAAATCAAACGTGTAGTTGCCTCACATACAAATGCATCGTGTCTCACAAAGTTAATAATCTCAAAAAAAAAAAAAAAAAAAAAAAAAAATCAGAGGGTGTAACATGGAAAGCGAGATGGAGCATGTAAGACATTGTTTGTTATATAAAAAAAGTACGGCAACCATAGCATGTCGCAATGTTTGTCAAGTTTATAGGGAGGATGCAATAGACACAATGTTGAGAATAGTTTCTTCCATGTCTGGATGTCGAGCAGTTCTTGTTCCAGTCCTTGCGTCAGAATTAGCGAGAAATGAACCATTTTCACAAAGGTTCCGATGCAAACGTTCACACATTTTGTGATTCGGCATGAGCCGGTTTGGAAATCGTTCCTGATGCAGTTGTAGTGCTGCTTTACTGTTCCCATTAGCAGTACCGAACATTAGATGCAAAGCATTTATTGTCAATATTACTGCAAAAAAATACTTTGCGATGTATACCTACTGCGTACGTTTTACATTTCGTGTATACAGTATATATAAAACTTTATTCACAATATAAGCATTTATTAAATCAGTGTGAAGTATTCGGAAACAACATTTTTATCATATATTTTGTGAGATTAACAGTACAAGACAGAAACTTTCTGTTAAACAGAGCACCATTCACAAGCAATGGCATAAATAAATAAATACATAAAAATAAGTAAATAAAAGTAGTAATAATAATAATAATAATTAAAAAAAAACAAAAACAAATGCATCAACTGCATGCAAATGGGACAAACATTTAAATAACTTTCTACTATAAAATTCATAAAAATTGCTATTTATTGATAATATGCTAAAATAATGTTTTGTTTAGAATAACATATAGTTAACCTTGAGATTTACAGGATTAAACTAAAATATTCAGGTGGATTAAGGACTGAAATTAGAATCTAAGGGCTGCATTTTCTTTGCATTAGGCATTTTTAACATTTTCCAACGGTATTTAAGAGTGATTCTGAATTCAATTAGTCTACCTGTATACCTTTCACTCCTTCTATCTGTCAGTTGTGTGATAACGTAGGCAAAGAATATTGAAAGATATACGATATAACAAGTACGTACAGTTGGAAACTGTTAATAATCAATGCTCACAGCATGATTTTTCGTTCTTGTTCTTACTGTATTCACTTTCTTTTTTTCCATAACGGACTTTTGGAAAAATATAATTATAAATTTGTAAACTATCAGCACGGCTATAATAATAAAAATGTCAATAAATAATTTTAAAATGAACATCTCATTCAATTTTTATGTTCATATGTATTTTTTTTAAAAGGACGTTAACATAAGAAAAAAAGAAAGAAGAATCATGCAGCACGCATTAATTAGTAACACTTTCCATCTGTAAGTTATTTCCCTGTACACAAATCAGTAGAGGTATAAACTTCATATTCAACAGGGAACACCCAATAGTGAACTTGAATAATATATATCAGTTTAAAAAAATTCCATAAATATTTACGGGAGTTAAAGCAAGGGCAGACAGACAGATGGACAGACGGACATAAACACAAACTGAAATCATATTCACACTTGACAAATGTTAGAAAGTTTTAAAAACGCTTAATGTAAACGAAAGTACAATTCTAGGAAATTTTTATTGATAGCTTTTAATATAAATGAATATTTTTGTGTCACCCTGTAAATCTAATGCTAGTCATGCTATATTCTATGCAAAACATTCTTTTGTGCACACAAATAATATATTCCAATTTCATAAAATTTCGTAGAAAGTAAAGTTATTAAAATTTGATTTACAGAAATATCTCTCATAGAACGCAATGCTTTGGAATACTTTTGAGTGTCCCTGTACCTAAATTGACCGTGGTCATATTTACTCTATTTTCTACAGGAAACATCCAATAATGCACTTGAATAACGTATTTCAATTTCATTAAGATATGCGTACAGTAAAGATATGAAAATACGGTTTATAGGAATACCTTTCATAGAACACAATGCTTTGAAATACTTTCGGGTGTCTCTGTACACAAACCAGCAGAGGTATAAACTCCATTTTCAATAGGGAACATCCGATAGTGAACTTGAATAACATATATCAGTTTCAAGAAATTCCATAAATATTTACGGGAGTTAGAGCGTGGACAGACGGACAGACAAACCGAAGTCATTAACACTTTTCAACCTTGTTGGAAAGTGTTAAAAAGAAGAAACAGAAAGAAACAGAAAATAAATACAGGAAGAAAAATCTGGTTTTAATTTAACATATGGATGAATGTTCACCATTCGTTATCGTAAGGCTTTCTTAATACTAGTATTTTTCACTTATTTATTTATTTTTTTTTTCCCCTAAAATTTACAAAAAAAAAAAAAGTTTCATCGAAAGTTTAGTTTAAGAAATTTGAATTTATATCAGTTTAAAAATCATTATTTATGTTAAAGTTAAATAAAATTCTGTTAATGTTTTGATAATGAATATGTCATCCAAATTTTATGTCCATATGTTCATAATTTGTTTAAAAATTATGCGAAACGAAGAAAACGGGAAAACAGTTTGTTCCTTAAACTTTTTATGCCAGTGTATTAGCTAAATAATTTTTTTAGATTGTTAGAATTATATGATAGAGCGCAAAGCTATCTTAATGAGCACCTAGAAGAACACCGTTTTAAAAATTCTGTGTAATTCTAGACAGTGTTGATAAGATCTAGATTAGAGATACTATATTAATGTTTTGAAAGCATCGATAAAAATCTAATCGCTGATCAAATATAAACAAGAAGTTAATAGATCCCTGATATTATTGATAGATCAATAAATTTTGCTTAGTGGTGGTATTGTTTAATAGACTGGAACACATAACAGAAACGTGAGGTTCAATATTTCTGGGCAATAACATATCTTGTAATAGACTAGATGATGTATTATTAAGAAACAATTATAAAATTAGTAATTAGTAATGTTATAACTAATGAATTTGAGCAAAGTATTGAGATATTTAGAAGGATTATTTTTTACTTACTGGACAATGATCTATTACATATTGAATAGAATGTAATTTTATAAGGTATTTAGAAGTCATTTAGAAGTAAGGTAATTAGAAGATTAATTTCTGCTTTATGTTTCATATCAAGTTACATATTATTATTATTGTTCTTATTTTCTAAGATGTAAACAAAATAAATAGCATAAGTTTTTACAACGATTTATAATCAAAATTGTATATTCCTAAAGAAGATAAATTGCAAAGTTTTCTATATTATGGAATTAGAAAATTTAAAACAAATTATTAAACCAAGCAAAACGTTTATTATGAAAGTTTTGTTGTATTTTAATTAACAAAATTAAAATGTAAAAAAAAAAAAAAAAAAAAAAAAAAAAAAGTTTTAATTTGTAGGCATTATCACACAAAAGAAACAAATTACTATAAATTACTCAATCACCTGGTAAAAGTAAAAATATTTCAAGAAAATTTTGAGATTAAATTTTATTCATATTATGAATTATAATCTTCTGCATATCTTTTTTTTTTTTTTTTTTTTTTTTAATTACTATTTTTATATATTTGTAATTGCTACTCACAAAATTTTGTTTTACATAACCTACAAATGTATAAATTTTTATTTTATTTCTTAGAAGAATTCTGACAGTCTGAACTTAATTTACTAATTCTAAGCCTTAAATATGATAAAATATTCCAATTTATTTATTTTAAATTACAATAATTGCTTTAAAAAATCTTAATATACACGAACTTATTTCTAATATAATTTAAGAAACTGTATCTAAAAGTGCTAATCGGCGATAGTAAAGTGCCTCACATTTTATTAACGTCGCTAGCGAGCTTCGCCCGCTAGCGGGTCAGTATTTTCAAATGAATCACTAACAGTAACTTTTAGTTTTAAGAAAAGAAATTGAAAAAAAAAATCATTTATGATTGGGTAAAAAGTCGGCACCGGTCCCCACTGCCTTCGGCAGTGCAGACCCTTGAGTTGTGCGCGCTGCGCGCGCACAACTCAAGGCATACACGCGTATTCCTTCCCTGACCCTTCGTGCCTCCTAAAAAAGAAAAAATCTGATCGGGTAAGAACTCCCACCGGGTCTCCACTGCCTCCGGCAGCACTGCCACTGCACTCCCATGCGCGCTGCGCGTGCACGTGTGTAGTTATACATGCGCTGCGCGCGCATATTCCTTCTCAAGTCCAAATTTTATTCTTAAGAAAATTTAAAAAATCATTTCTCATCGGGTAAAAAGTTGGACCGGGTCCCCACAGCCTTCGGCAGCGCAGTCCCGTGCGCGCTGCGCGCGCACAAAGTAGGGGATACGCGCGTGGTGCACGCCTATTTCTTCCTCATACTTTCAGCCCCGCCTAATTTACCTACATATACCAATTTTGAACGGTCTAACTCAATTAGCTGAGATGAAATTTCTGTATTCCACTGTTGGATTCCAATTCAAAATAGCTTTCTAATGATGTATTACTTATGAAATTATTTTAATTAGTAGCTGAGATACAAAAGAAAACTGATTCAGGACACAACAAAACGCGTAAATCTGGTGAAAACTTTCGATAATATAAAAGAACTTTAAAATATCTTTTGAATGATGTATTAAAAAAAAAAATAATCATAATTAGAAATTGAAATATTGAAATTTGAAAATACTAAACCGCCATCTGATGGTAGAAATTTCTGTAATCTACTGTTCGATTTCAAATCAACAAAGCTTTCTAATTATGTATTACTTATGAAATTATTTTAATTAGTAGCTGAGACACAAAAGAAAACTGATTCAGGAGACCTCAAAACGTGTAAATCTGGTGAAAACTTTCGATAATATAAAAGAACTTTAAAATATCTTTCGAATGATGTATTAAAAATAAATTAATCGCAATTAGAAATTGAAATACGCGTATTAGAATAAAATTTAATTTGCGAGGTAAGTGTATTTGTGTTGCTATAGAAACTCGCATTGAAGCATTTTGAAATTTGCAATTTATATTTCTAGTAGAAAAAGCACGTGATGTTTCTTCCCGCATACTCTCTGCGACTGGACTGGGTCGCCATGCTAACAACGGAAACGAACGACTGCATTATTTCATTCTGAAAATCAGTACGGAAGGAAGGGTGCAGTTTTCAATTCAATGCTTTAAAGCCTAAAATTAAAAAAAAATATAACTCATTCAGTTTTTAAAATTTTCTCTCAATCTTTTGGGAATTCAAATGTTGAAGCGAGAACTATATACAAAAAAAAAAAAAAAAAAAAAAAAAAAAAAAATGGTTTATCTCTAAACGCTTTTGAGTTTTAAAATGTTTTGTGAAAAAATCGATGTTTCGTAAAATCTAAAAATATGGATCGCTAATCCGTATTTTGTAAAAATGTTTATATGGTTTGAAAGAGGATTAAATGACCTTTCCTTATATACCAGTTGTTAAGAAATGGAACAGTTACTCGGTCGTACAGGGCGTTTCAAAAAGACGATCGCGAAAAAGAGAAATTTTCGACCCTTTTAATTTTTTTTTTTTTAAATAAAAAAATCGGTATTTAAAAAAAAAAAAAAAATTGTACCGTAAGAATCGGTAATAAATGCTCTTTCTCGTGGTACAGGTGTATTTTCGATATTTCCAACAGATAGGCAGCGATCGCTTTACAAAAACCCACGAAATTTCCTCTTTCTCCTTCTTCTTTTGAGGTAAGCGGTCCCGGTCGAAAGTGATGATCGCGTGCCATTTTGAATCGTTTTTTCGTTAGACATGGGTCGACATTTTAATTAATATCTCCGCTAGTTAGGTTCGCATCGTTTAGCAAATTAGATAACGTACATCTGCGATAAATTCTCTGTCCGACGGTACCTGTTCGAATTCCGTGCGACCATTAGCGGTGGAGCCTTAGGTGTTTCAAGCCGTTTCTCACAGACACACACACAGAAACACACACAGACACACGGGTACAGATTTTAATAATATAGGAGATGTAAAAATTTATTGTGCCATAAGAAGTTCTAGAGATAACAATCTAACTAATAACTCAGAAATTAAATTGTCAATGTGTTTATTTATTTATATTATCAAAGTTTTCACTCAGAATTTACGTATGACGTCTGAAAAATGATCTACAAATATCCATTTTTTTACAGTGGTAAAATTATGTAGGTTGGAAAAGGTGGCTTAAAATTATCCTAGCGGGCAAAACAATCCTTCTTCCAGACAGATAACGGATAATACATAATCTACAGGATAATACTTAAATTAGTTGTACCAAGCGAAGAAGAAGCAATGGCGACATTCAAATGATTGCAGTATTACGCGTCCGAATATAATTCTTTCAAAAAGTGATTTATATAACATCTGTCATAAGATAAGCTTTAAATTTCCTATTTATTTAGATATACAGTCTTTCATGTACAGAAATATGATCTGGTTTACTTATTTTATTTCATTATGCATTGTCATAATTACTTTTATACCCTTTATTTTGCCGATAAAAAGCAATTTATACTTATTTTTATGTGAAGAATCATTTTGCCCTTTGGTGAGAGTAAAATGGTCTAAAAATCTATTTTGTTCATTTCACAATTTGGGTTTAAAATATTATTAAAATATGTTTATAATGCAAAATATAGTGTAAAACATACTAGCAATTGTTCAAAGTTCTATTTAAACAGTTATATTTTTTTACACAAGTTTTTTGGTTTATATCAGTTTTTTTCTGTTTTGTATCTCCGTGTCTTTTATGATATGACAGATGTTGAAATTTTGTACATAATTTAATTAGAGTATGGGGCACTTTTCACTCATAAAAAGGTTTTTTATTTTTCGTATGATGGCCATACAAAATAATAATAATAATAAATTAATCAATTTTAAAAGATAGTGAATCGATTCAAAATTTTAATTTATTTTATAAAAATATAAAACGTTGTTCCTTGCGACTTACGCTCGTCATTCTCCTCTCATTCATAGGAAGAAATCAGATTTTCTTGGAAACAGAATTGATATAAACCAATTGGTATTCTCAAATATAGAACTAAAATATGACGGAGATAATTATTTTCTATTTTGATAGCTTTTACGACTGGCAGAATTACATACTTTTGTTCCTCATACTTGAATCTCCCACTAAATTTTCCTTCTGAAGGAATTCCCTTTCACGCCGAATGAAAAAATAAAATATCATTTCCTCATTAAAATAATAATAATAATAATAAGAGGTAAAAAGCCAACAAACTGAAATAATTTATTAAAATGAGTCTTAAACGTAGAAGCCTCCAAATTTATTTCATCTAATCTTCGAACTGAAAGAAATATAATATGAAACTGGTTTCGAGTGAATTCGGATGTGTTGAAAAAAAAAAAAAAAAAAAAAAAAATCGGTGACAATTTAAAAATTTGGCAAAAGTAAAAACTGAATGACACTGCACTGTACAATAAGTTGAAATATAAGCAACAAAATATAATTAACTTGCTGAATTTTATATACTTGAACAATTTCAAATATCAAGATTTCGGATACTTGCAGCCTACGGCAGGCCTTTTTTCACCCGCATTGCATCGGGTCCATTCAGCTTCATTTTTTTTTTTTTTTTTTTATAAATAACGTATGTATTTTCTTTATATTAAACCAATGTTATTATCGAAATTCAATCTTTGCCAGTTACTAGCATTTTAAGGCCATGAATGTAAATGATTTTTCGCCTTAAAGTGTTAGTTGCTAGTATTTATTTTTTTACACAATTACGAACGAGGAATTATTTACTATGGATAAAAAAAAACGTTGAATGTAATACAGGTAATATGTTTTTACTTTGTTCATATAAACATTAACATCATTATTTTTTTTAATTTCTTTAATTATTATTATTATTTTTTTAATTTAATTTATTTATTTTTGTACATGTATTATTATAATTGATTTATGATATTAACATATCTTAAAGCAAACGTAATAGTATATATTTTTGTTTTCATTTTACTTTCCAAAGAATTTATCATACCGTCAGTCCCCAGAGGAAAAAAAAAAAAAAAAATCTGCAAATCCCCCCCCCCCCCCAAAAAAAAAGGGGGGGTTACTTTTCTGCATTTTTAAAAAGATTTAATATCAGAGTTTTTAGAATAATAATTTTTGGAGTATTTAACTGTAGAAAGCAAATTAAAAACTGCAATTTGATGATAATATTATTTCTTAATCTAAGGTGAAAATGAAATAGTTGACAGCTATGAAATATTAATGTTGTGTAAGTTGTTTCTAGTTTAAAATTTTTATGATTACAAAATGATTTGTTTACATTTGTATTTCTCGAAAGTAGTGAAATAATTTATCTCAATCGATATATTTGCTTCTGAAAACTTTACTAATTCTTGTAATCATTATTTTATATAAAGTCTTTTGAATATGTTGGGCACATTTACTTTTCATTTAGTACTTTTGTGATGCAATTTTATATTAAAATATGATGTATCATTCACTTATCTGTATGTAAATTTGGTGTTTTCGATTTATATTATTAATCTATTCTAAAGCTTTAGATAACTATAATGCATTGCATATTAAAAAAATATATATATATATAAAAGCAATTGATATTAAAATAGTGTTTGTTTAAGAGATATTTTTGAAATCAATTATAAATTGAATACTTATCAGTTTTTTCTTTAATTTTTTTTTTTTTTTTTTTTTTTTTTTTTGTAATTTGCATGCTTGTATGTACTGTAAAAAATTATCTCTCTTCAAAGTAAGAAAAATTAAAACAATCTTTTAAAATTAATTTTCATTTTGTAAGTGAGTTAATTATTAGTTAATTATTAATTAAGTGAGTTTATTATTTTAATTTGCTCACTTTTCCCTCACTAAGAAATAAGATTCTTATTAGATTCTATTATATAGCTATTTACAAATGAAGTTTTGCAAGTGAATATAGAATTGACGTGTTGTATCTCAAACTTACTTAATTCAATTATAATAAAATTTAAAAAGGAAAATTTTAGTTCCAGGGAAAATAAATCTTTATCATAATTTTCCTTAAGCTTTTTTAATGTTTTATATTCTGGGACTTACATCTTTCATAGATATACTTTAAACAAAACTGTTAGTTTAATATATATATATATATATATATATATGTATGTGTGTATATAATTGCAGTTTTCAGTAAACTTAATTTTTAATAACATTAAACATTAAGGCTTGTTATTCTTAATAGATATGTTATTAATATTGTACATGATTAATATGAATTTTAATTACAGAAAAAATATATAGGTATTTATTGTAATTTTCTTTAAGTTTAATTAATTTTCAATAACTTTAAGTAATAAGAAATGTTATTCTTCATAATTTTTAAATAAAAATTTTAGTTACATATATGTATATATATAACAATTTTCATTTAACTTAATTTTTAAGATTTAAATATATTTAAAGCTTGTTCTTTCATTTTCTTGAATGACACCTAATGCCAAGATAGACGCCATTGGAACTGTGAATTGTTTATCTCCCGACGATTCCTCTCGGAAAAGACCTGTCGAAATTTCAGAAAACGATTCCGCCAAAAAATTCCGATAATGAAAGCGATTCGATAAGTTCATTCTAGCGAAATAAGAAAGGTTTCCGGAATGTGTCGTCACATCGGAGAAATTCCGATAACGAGAGGATTTCGATAAGCTCGATCTAGATTCCCAGGTTACCACTGCCTGCAGAAAGCTCTTTTCCGAGTACTTCAATTTGGGTATTTATCGACGGCTGGTAGATTTGTTATTATTTAACTACGATTTCAAAGATGGCTGTATCGCAGCATCTATTAAATATTTAAGTTTCATTATTCAGTAGCAAATTTTTCATTATTCGCGTGAAAATGTATTTATTTTTTAGTCGGAAAAAAAAATGAATTGGAAAACTTTTTTCGCAAGAATTAAATTTAAAATTAATATTTAAATGGTTAATTTTAAAGCTATAAATAAATTATTTTCATATTTTAATTAATTAAAAAAATCAAAAATCTAACAAATATAAAAAAGAATCTAGAATGTTTTCTCGAATACTTTTTGAAATATTTTGATTACTTAAAATATTTTATCTCTTGCAAAAGTGAAACATCTATATTTTTCTTTAAAATTTACTAATTAATAAAACGTTTATGTTTTTATAACCATGTCACTTCAAGAATAAATATTTATTTTGTGATTTTTAGGACTCCAATTTTTTTTTTCTTTCTTTCACTTACATTTTTATTTTGTGCGTTTCAGTAACTAAAAGAAAACTTAATAATAATAAGAATTTCTTTGGATACTTTAGACGATTACATCTTTTCTTTTACAATTGGCATCTTATCTATTAATTATCTGCAAGAGAAATAACACATCCGCCACCGAATA
Source organism: Salticus scenicus (assembly GCA_963930645.1). Taxonomy (NCBI): domain Eukaryota; kingdom Metazoa; phylum Arthropoda; class Arachnida; order Araneae; family Salticidae; genus Salticus; species Salticus scenicus. The sequence goes on from CAWVNO010000061.1 coordinate 276,436, forward strand.
CCGAACCCACGACCATCGCATTGACAACTTGACGCTTTAACCGACTAAGCCAGCCTAACCTAACGGAATCCTCACATTTACTTTCAAATGGAAACGTCTTGTGTTTTAGCGTGGCACGGAAACACTATGGCAAAATCAAAAAAAGAAAAAAAAACTGATAATTAAAAGAAATCTAATCAAAAATTCGAAAATCAGGCTTCGAGGTAAATCAAGAGAGGTCATTACGAACCTCCATGCAAATTTGTGTAACTCTGCGATCAGCCGTTTTCCTAAAATGCTCCGGACATACATACGCAATGACACACACACATACAAACACAAAAACATCTTATTTTATTATATGTATAGATAGATAGAAGAAGAAATGTTTATAAATGAAATAATCTGGTGTGTCACTCACACGACATTCTCTTACCCTGAAATTTAATACTAAAAATACAGGTTGGAGATTAAGAGGTAAGATAACGAGTACTGTTATGTAAACATATGTTAAAAATTCAAATTAGGCTTCGGAAGAGTTGTATATGATAATTAGTTCTGTGTGAGGTGAGTCTCCCCTCAACCCCATGTTTCATTAATGCACCTATATTTATATAGAAATTAAATCTGTAATTAAAATTAAAAGTTCACTTAAAATTATTCAGTCAACTTTCACAAGCAACATTACTTAAAACTTATTAATCTTACAATTGAATATTCTATTAAAAAAAAAAAAAAAAAAAAAAATTATTAAAAATGAAAAAAAACGATAACTTTATTTTAAATTATCGCAGATCGATGGTACAGCCATTTGTTTTAAAGCTATTGGCGAGCTCTTTTGAAAGATACCCATCATGAAAATTTTCTCCATCGAGGGGGGACTTTCCCCCCAGGAGGGGGAGAAGAGGGTCCAACATACTTAATTTTTTTTTCCCAGTTGACTATCTCTATTGCAAAAAATATATGTTCGTTTCATTTGGTTTAGTGCAGTCTATAGATGTTAAACTCTCCTTACCTGGAATTTACCCATAGACGTAATGTATTTGAATACTTTTGAGTGTCACTGTACACGAACCATTTGCTTCATCTCAACGAAAAGCTTAGTGTAGCATTCCTATATGATACACATTTAGAATGCTGAATTTGGAATTTCTGCAACTATTTGTTCTTGAGATATGCGGATAACAGACACACAGACAGACGGACACACACACACACACACACAGACCATTAGCTAAAAAGATGATTTTTATGTTCAGGAGACCTCAGAACATGTAAATATAACAAAAACTCACTTTCGAAAATTTGACCTTAAAACAATACTTTTCTACCGTAAGGATAAGAGAAAGTAAAATCTCAAAGAAATATCACTTTCCCTTTAGACTTCCTTTCGAAAGCTAACTTTCTTATCTCTCCTTCTTACAATCAGCTGTAAGGTTTCTAATTTATTATCTAAGGCTTTTTTAATTAATCAAGAGATAAGTACTGATCAATTTCGCCAGATTAATTACTGGGTATAATTGCTTGACGCTGTCTTCTTTTTTTTTAACCACTGTAACTACTTATCATAATCAAATCAGACAGCTTTTACTTGTATGTTATAGATATGTGATACAGGGCCACCAAAATATTTGTCAGTAAATTTGTAGACTTGATAAATATCTCTTATCGACAATGATAATTTACAGACGAGTTAAGAAGAGATTTATAATGCGTAATTGCAAGATCATTTATTAATGATTTATCACTGTAACTGCTAAATATTTTTATTCTTAATTACATATTAGGACTTCGAATGCTAAAAAAGCATTAAAAGATACTCCTAAAAGTACCTAGGTTTACGTCAGAAATATTAGAGTAATAATAATTGTAAATACAATTTAAGCTTAATAATTATATAATCTGTAGGTGGTGATTCTGATTAAGAATATGATGGAAATTCGTTGATTTGATAATGGTAGGTTACCTCATATTGCCCTTTTTATTTACCGAACACATACTGAATACGAAAAGATGGTAACTATTGAAAATTCTTATGTGAGATTCTGTTATATTTATACATTTTTTTATTTTAAAATAAAATAAGAGGAAAGACTATTATTTTTATTTTTGGGCAGAAAATCCAATTTTTTGTGTTGTTCCTGTAAATTTAAGTTATTCTTATTTTGCGACGGGATTTTTCCAAAAAATTTAGCAGAAACTCCCTTTTTAACGAAAGACTGAAATTGATTTTACGAGACTTCTTTAATATATTTACTGCCAAGGAATCCATAACTTAAGACGATTTTTTTTTTTTAATGGTATGTTACAAATAGAGCCTGAGTTCACTTTTGCTATTTTTACCATGATTTGTATATATAAAATAAACCTTGAAAATTAGTAGAAATGAAACGAATTTTTTATAAAAAACTTGAAACAGAGTATTTTTAAACCAATGGACAAATGCAGCAAAAAGTAAATATAAAACCAAAATAAATGAAAAAACTTATAATAAATGAAAAGTAATCCCAAAACATATGAGGACCTTCTTCAGGGAAGCATCCCTCCCCTCCCATGTAAGGAATGGAAAATAAGATTTTTCTGAAGAAACGCGTTCTTTTAGCCAAAAAATACGTTTAGCCCCCGACTTCTCATAGATAAAAGCAAAAATGTATATAGCAAATGAATTCAAGATTATAATTGAATTAATACAAAACATTGAAATAAGCAATTAAATTCATAAGGAAAGTACAGTAGTAAATCTAGCAATATAAAAATACAAAAATATATAAGGACAAATTTATATGACATGTAGATTGAAAAACATTGAAAAACCGCCTAATCAAAAAGAGAGAACCCCTTCGGAGGGTATGACCACTTACCAGTTCTTAAATGTCACCCGAGAAGAAGAACAACAAAAAAAAAAAAAAAAAAAAAAAAAAAAAATGTAAGTTAGATTATATTTAAGAAGATTGACATGTTTATCTAGTAGAAAAACAAAATAGCGGTTGACAGTTTTTAAGGTTTTCAAGAACTAAATTCAGGTCTAAATGGTTATTGCAAATCATTTTAAGTCTGTTAATTTGGGTAAACATAATATTTTTTTATACTCTATTACTATTAACAGGGAAACCAATTCGTCAGATTACAAACTTTAAAGCAAGAATTCTGCATTTTATCATAAATACCAATTAACCAGTTTTAGCTTTTTTTTTAAAATTATTATTTATTTATTTTTAAATCCAGGAAAGGAATTTTATCATCAGTGTCAGTTCGGTTTAAGTTGAGGTTGGAGGGATAGACTTCAGCAGCGTATTTCGCGTAATTTTCACAGTTTATCGCTATTACATCATCAATATATCTATAAAACTTAATGTTTCAAAAATTTCTCTCAAACATGTAAAGAAAAATGTTGGCGAAGGCACTCGATTAGCTGGTCCCCATCGGAATAACGGCGAATTTGTAAAAAATAATCCATACCGTTAAATAAAACATTTTGAAAGATACAAATTTTAATAAGATTAATCCAATGAATTTTTTCACAATCAGTTGCATGAGAAAAGTCCTTGTAGATTTTTTCAAAAATTTCTAAAACATGTGGAATACTACCAAAAATACATCTTCTGAGTTTTCTTTAAAATAGTTTAATATCTTGTAATTATTTTTTATGACAGTTATCGTCAGATCTAAAGTATTCAAGATATTATTGAGTAAAAAAAAAAAAAAAAAAAAATTACTTGCTTTGTAATTATAACTATAATTTCTGCAAGTAACTAAACAAAATTTAATGGGATTTTTATGAAATTTAACATTAATGGAAAATGTATGGAAAATTAAAACTGTTTTTTTTTTTTTTTTTTTAATACTAAGTTCTTTTTATCAAAAGCTAAAGGGGAATCATTTAACTTTTTGTAAGAGCAATTACCAGAATATTCTTTTGTAATTAACATTTTATTAAAAAAAAAAAAAAAAAAAAAAATGGCAGAATTATTTCCAGCTTTATTAACGGCGGCAATAATAAAATTTTTTCTTTAAATTTTCAATATTTTCTTTTAGGTCTGTATTGTAATCTTTATGAATTTTATTTCCAAATAGAAAAAATATTCCAAATATAAAATATTGAATCCTTTTCAAAATATTCCAAAATTATATTTGTATGAGAGCTTTAGAATAAAAATATCCAAATCTTTTTTTTTTAATAAAATCTATAACTTTCCTATTGGCATAAATAAAATTTAACCTAAAATTAGCACCTAAATTCATAAGATTTCTTAACTTAGTATTTTCAATTATATCTAGATTACCTGTAATGATATGTTCATGATAAGAATCCTTAAATTCTTTATAAAAATCTTGATTGCAATAACAATATTCATCTTCAATAGGATCGATATTTTACCATATTAATTATAATTTCAAATTAACTTTTTTAAATTTATGTTATAACTGTAAGCAATTCTGATATTACAAGAATTTTTCAGTGGAAAAAAATCATTACATTTTCTTATAATTTTTTTAATATTAATATATTCAAATATTTTATCTTTATAATCTAAGATCAAATTTTCAATAGATATTTCTTTCGATAAATTTTTCTCCGTTAAATCTTAAACTTTAGTTTTATATTTATAGAGATCAATAACGACATCTCTTTTGAAAAAAATATTTGTCCATCTTGTACTTAAAAAACCAATTTATTGCTTTATTTTTTAGACCTAAAATTCTGTTTTTTAACTCAAAATGTAGAAAACCTGCGTAAAAACTGCAAGGTGATACACACATTTCTAAAATATAAAATAAACCTTGAAAATTAGTACAAATAAAACTTGAATTTTTTATAAAAAACTTGGAATAGAGCCATGGCATAAACCAATGCGCAAATACAGCAAAAGGAAATATGAAACCAAAATAAATGAAGAAACTGATAAAAAAAGAAAAGCAATCCCAAAACACATAGGGTCCTCTTCAGGGGAGCCCTCCGCCCCCCCCCCCGAAATGAAAAATTAGAAGTTTTTAGCCAAAAATAATACCTATTGAAAAATTTGCTCTTAGATTATTAAGATAAAATATTTGACTATATTAAAATTAAAAGAATTATAAGAAATTGTATTGATGTTTTTTTCCACTTAAAAACTCTTGATAAAAATCTTACTATAAATAAAAATAGTTTTAATTTTCCATACCTATTTATTAATGTTAAATTTCATAAAATCCCATTAACTATCGTTTCATTACTTGTGGAAATTTTAGTTATAATTACAAAGAAATTAATAAACTTTTTTATTTACTTAATATCTTGAATACTTTAGAGTCTGACGATAACTGACATATCAATAAAAATAACTATAAGATAATAAAATATTTTATAGAAAACACAGAAGATATTATTTTACAATAATAATGATTTTGAAAACTTTTTTGGTAGTATTCCACCTACCATCCGAAATGCCCTACCATCCGAAGAAGGTTCTCTCTTTTTGGTGAGGGTTTTTTTCAATGTTTTTCAATCTACTTGTCATATAAATTTATCCTTGTATTATTTTGTACTTTTATATTAATATATTTACTATTGTACTTTATTTATGAATTTGATTGCTTATATTAATGTTTTGTATTAATTAAATTCTAATCTTGAATTCGTATATTTTTGCTTTCATGTATGAGAAGTCGGGGCCAAGAAACTTATTTTTTGGCTTTGAGCGCGCGTTTCTTCAGAAACTTCTCATTTTCCATTCCCTACAGGGGGGGGGGGGGATTCTCTATGATTTTTTGGATTACTTTTCATTTATTATCAGTTCATATACATATGTACCTATGTAGTACGAGCGAACCTGAACTTGATAGTTTCTAAACGCGGCAATCGATTTTGGTACGCACTTTACAGGCCACTATCACTGTCACAGAAACTATGACGCTTTTTTAAAGGGATACAAAGAATAATCCATATGCATTAAAGTCTAAGGACTAAAATCATTTGAGAGCGTTTTAGTATTGTTAAAGTACCTAAAATAGAACAAAATTGTTTTGGTAAGGTATGATATTTAGAAGAAATGATGTTCTCCTTTTAAAAGTAAATATTTAGTGTTTAACATACGTTACATAAAATAAGATCCAAATGTTTGAACTGCATCAAATTACTTAAAAGACCAGAAGAAAACTTACATTTTCTTTTAGAATTCTGTTACAGCTGCAACAATGTCGTTGCGGGAACTTACGTGGTTACCATTCATAATTATTTTACAAGGACGCACAAGGGAAAAAAAAGAAAATCTGATGTGGACAATACAACCATAGGAATATACATATTGTTATGAGAACATTGACATTTTTATGTGAGGTAACCGATTCTTAAATAAGCAGGCATGTTTCAGTCCAGGAACATTCCTTAAAAAAAAAAAAAAAAAAAAAAAAAAAAAAAGAAAAATTGCTACTCTCATCAAAAAAGTCACGTCAATACGATTATATATACCGCCGAAACAAATATAGTATTTTTTTCAAGAATAGTATGTCACGGCTTATTACAGAATCTATCATTGGCAAATTCGCAGCTTAGAGTTCAATGAAAATTATTCGAGTATAGATCAGTTTTGTTCTCTTTGGCAAAAGTTAGTGGCAAGAAACGATAAATTTTACTAAAACAATTAAGTTAAACAATTCAGTTAAATTTGAGAAATCTTTCCTGGCTATCCTGAAACAATATTTGCCGCAAAATTTTATTGTTAATCTCGCTAAGCTGCCGAGTTATTAGTCAGAGTAGATTTTTGGTCTTGAGATCGAATTTGGCGAGTTGGCTACCGAATTTGGCAAAATTTGTAGTTTACATTTGCCAAAATTAGAAGCTCTAACTTCATTAAGGACAGAGTTCTGGAGTTTTCCTGAAAAATTCATTGGTTTATAGCGCAGAACTAAATTCTTTGAAAGTTCTATAAATGACTCACATAAACAATAAAAAAAAAAAAAAAAAAAAAAAAAAAATCTGGAGTGACTCCACTCGACTTTCCGAACATTGAGTAATTAACAGTTTTGTAAATAAAGTAAAGAAAGAGGAGTTGTTAAACAAAAGAGAGAAAACCATAACAGAGTGTTTGAGTATTTTTCTCCATATATTACACGATGTTTGATTTAACGCTACTGAACTTTGAGCCCATAGATCATAATTCTATGAAATATGATAAAGAAATTTTCGTTGTAACCCTGTAAAAACCTATAAATGCTAGATTCACCAAAATGCTTATAATTAGTGCAACAGTGATTTATAATATTCATATAAATTTTCAGCTCAATTGAATGAGGCGTTTAAATGCTATTGCACTTTTAAAAATTTGGTCCCATAGGTCATAATGGTGAAGAATTTTTCTTTGTGTCCCTGTAAAAAAACTGTAAGTGCTAGATTCACCAAAATCTATACAGCTGCTGCAACTGTGACCTATAACATGTGTACAAATTTTTTGATCAGATTAATAAGGCGTTTAGACGCTTTCACACTGTTAAAAATTTGGCCCCATAGGCCATAATGATAAAGAATTTTTCTTTGTGTCCCTGTAAAAAAAACTATAAGTGCTAGATTCTCTAAAATCTATACAGATTGAGTATCTGGGACCTATAATATGTGTATAAATTTTTTGCTCAATTGAATGAGGCGTTTAGATGTTATCGCACTTTTAAGATTTTGGTCGCATAGGCCATAATGATAAAGAATTTTTCTTTGTGTCCCTGTAAAAAAACTATAAGTGCTAGATTCACTAAAATCTATAGGGTTCGTACTATGGTGACTTACAATATGCGTACCAACTTTCAGCTTATTCGAACAAAGCGTTTAGATGCTAGCGTGTTCACTCACAGACATACACACATACATACACACATACATACATACATACACACATACACACATACATACACACACACATACATGCACACACACATACATATATCATCGCAAAAATAGTGAAGATGGACTCATTGGACCTCGAAACGTATAGAAACATCAAAATGTCAAATTCGGATTTTTGACATGATTATAATACTTTCCTCACTATAGTGTTCGGAAAGTAAAAAAGAAGAGTGATTGTTGATGATTGTAGAATAGAACTTGCCTATCTTTATGTGCTACTTTCTATAAGTAGTAAAAGTGGAAACAGATGAAAGTGTCTTCATTTCCATGAAGTGTTCATTGAATTAACCTCAAATTAAGCATTCAAATGTGGCGAAAAGTGGTAATACGGGATTCACAAAATATGTAAACTCTAACCTCAATATGAGTCTAGTTCTGGAATTTTTGTAATGATGCATTGGTTTCTCACGAAGAACTATCTTAAAAAATCCCTAAACCACTGATAATACTCTAGTTGAATTCAATTTTCATTTAGACTTCAAAATATTCGTTTGTTCATGATTTATGAAAATTTATGCTCTGTAGTGTATTTAACAATGTTTATTTGATTTCTGTAGTCAATTAATATTCTTGAAACAATCCAATGAGAATTTCATTGGATTGTTTCAAGAATATTAATTGATTTTTGAAGCACACACACACACACACACAAAAAAAAAAAAAAAAAGATTTATTCAACTGTTTACTGAATATTAATTAAATTAAGTGCATTCGTCGGCTAGAACCTGCTTATTTCTTTAAGAATTACCTACTTTCTACACAGTAAAATGTCGAAAACATTTCTTATAAATATAATTACAGGCTCTATCTACAGGCTGGATATTCATTGAATGAAGTGCATTCGTTCACTAGAACCTGCATATCTCTAAGAATTACTTTCTGCACACAAAAATGTCAACAGCTTTCATAACAATATCATTACGGGCTCCATCTAAGCGCTGAATATTCATTAAATAAAGTGAATTTGTCGACTAGAACCTGTTTGTGTCTTTAACAATTGCTTTCTACACGCTAACATTTCGACAACTTTTTTTTATCATATTCATTACAGACTCAATCTACGGGCTGAATATTCATTCGATGAAGGGTATTCGTCGACTAGAACGTGCTCTCTTAAAGAATTAATTTCTGCATGCTAAATATGTCGACAACGTTCATAAAATAACATTACGGGCACTGTCTACGAGCTGAATATTTATTAAATAAAGGGTATTCGCCGACTAGAACCTGCTTATGCCTTTAAGAATTACTTTCTGTAAGTAAAAATGTCAACAACTTTCATAACAATATAATTACGGGCTCTATCTACGGGCTGCATATTCATTAAATAAAATGCATTCGTCGATCAGAACCTGCTTTTGTCTTTGACAAATTACTTTCTACACGCAAAAATGACTCCAACTTTCATAACAATATCATTACTACCTCTATCATTAGCTTCTTCCGAAATCTCTATGATGGTAGGTCATATTTAATGGCCAAAGCTTTTGTATTTTTGGTCATTATGAGCCTAATTTATATACCTAAGTATCATTACAGGCTCTTAATATTCCTTAGATGAAGTGCATTCATCGACTAGAACCTGCTTATGTCTTTAAGCATAACTTTCTACACGTAAACATGTCTTCAACTTTCATAACAATATCGTTACTAACTCTGTCTTTAGCTTCTTTTGAAATCTCTATGACGGTAGGTCATATATGAAGGACAAAACCTTTGTATTTTCGGTCATTATGAATATGATTTCCCTAAATATCTCCAAAACTGAAAGTCACAGGAAATCCAAAAGGGGAGGTGCACAACTAGATGTTATAACAAACCAATATACTACTTTGGAACGTTCTTCGTCCAATCGTTTTTGAGTTATGCAAAATACACACACACACACATATTTACATACAGACGTCACGAAATTTCGTGTAAAGTCGTTAATATCTCTGAAACGAGAGATCGCGTTAAAATTAAAGTTGTAGGTGTACCACTAGACATCATATCAGTCACATATGTAAATTTGCAACATTCTACGATCATTCGTTTTTGAGCTATGCGAAATACAAAATCCATTTCACAAATCGAGATTATCATACTTTCGTATAAAAAAAAAATCGAAACATTACGGTTTATTGAGGAAACATATGAACATTGAGAGAAATACTGCATTCCATAAAAAATAGATTTTTCACAATTGTTTAGTTTTTAAATTTGGAATTGAAAATGCAATAATTTTATTCAGAGATAAAAAGATCTTGACTAGAAGCCGGACGCGTATCTCCGAACTGTTGGCGCACGCAGAACAAATTCACAATTTTTCGCCAGAGAATGCGATTTTCGCCAAATCTGGAAGTGCAAAGAGAAACTTCACGCCGCTTAACCTGTATAAATAAATATCCGGCGTTTTTCTTTCTTTCTTTTTTTGTTATTAGTTTTTTTTCTTCTGATTATTAATGTAGGATTTAAGCATTGAGATCCGATTTCATGTATAAGGCCAAAAAGTTTGTAAAAATTGTTCAAACAAATTACAAATTCTTAGTAAAATGCATGAAAAATGTTCATAAGTCCAAATCAGTAGTACGCCATTTTACATTTCAACTATTTTTATTGTCATTTTGTATTAAAATTTTTAAAATGTACGACTTTATAAAATATCTCTCTTACGATGCAGTGCTTGAATTTTCATAAATTATCACCTTATATTTATCTATTATGTATTTTTAAAGAGCATCTTAATCATAATAAAATAGATATTTCGTGTTAAATTTTATGGTTGAAATTCATAAAATTTTCTAAGTATAATTTCCTCCTCGGACATGTCCATTTCTCATTCTTTACCCACCCCCCCCAACCCCTACATACAAAGTTATAAAATAAAACGTTAAACATTTTATTAATGCTATTCTATTTGTTTTTCAGTAATCATAAACAATCTAACTTAATATGTTATACAAATCAAAGTAATAATGATGCGCATAACCATTTTCATCCTATATTTATTGTTACTAATTTCTATTGAGAGCGAAATGTATTCATATTAAAAGGAATGAGTATGATAGAACACTCAACACAGTCGCAGACTGAAATGCCGCACCTCATAGGCTACCCTCTATCCGATTCGATAAATTTGATTTATCGTAATTAAATGACTAATTTTATTAGGATTGTTTTCGTACATTAATTTCCAACACAACTGATCCCCATATTGCAAGTTCGTGGGAAGTATTGGCCTAATTTGTCAAATGAAGGAAACACAATATTTAATTACTAAAGTTTCAAATTAAAATGTTCATATTTAATGAAGTGTATTAAAAAATATATTTTAAAATATTAGTCTGACATGTTTACGACAAAATATTGGCATAATGGACGTTTAAACGAAATTTTGCTCTATTTTGCCATGTTAAAAAGAAAACGTAAATTTTGAATAACATGTGAAGTTTACAACTTACATTGTTCCAAAGCAATATTGTCCTTATCAATGACATAAGTGATATTTAAAAACTGATGCATCCATTTTACAAACTCAATATCTGTAATACACACAGACAAGTCACATAAACCAACCACTAAAAACATAATTTTTGGATTCAGGAAACCTCAAAACATATAAATGTAACAAAAATTCAATTTCGAAAACGTGATCCGAAAACAATACTTTCGCGACCTTTTACGGATAAGATAAAGTAAATTAGAATAAGAGAATAATTTTAAATTAATTAAACTTTAATTGCATTTATTACATTGATTTTTATTTATAAAAAAGAAATGCTTTTATTTAATTTGGGGTAGACCTGTATATTTACTATATATTTTACAAACACAATATGGTGTACTAATTTAGCACAGAATTTAAAACACATAGCACGACATGAAATGACCTTTCAGCAATTCCATTGTATGAATATATCTGAATTCTTTTGTGGGGTTCTGTGTAAACTTCTAATAAAGGATATACATTCTACATTGTATACGAAACATTCTTTCATGCACATAAAATAAATGTTCAATTTTTTTTTTTTTTTTTTTTTTTTTTTTCATCCAAAAATATTAAATTGTATTTACCAGAAAATTCACACATAGACTTAATGAATTTGAATTCTTTTCTTAGTCACTGCACACGAATTACTTAATATTTCATCCGAGTCCCAATATCTATTCTTGAGGTATGGTGATAACAAACACACAGACACACACATTCAGGCAACCGCTAAAAACCTAATTTTTTGTTTCATGATATTTAAGCAAATGTAGCAAAAACTCAATTTCGAAAATCTGAATCAAAAATAAAACTTTTCTTACAATATATGGGTAAAATAAACTAAATAATGATGCGTAATAATGATAATCTGGTGTGTCACTCACACGACTTTCTTTTTCACCCTGCATTTCAATATTATAATGACAGATTGCACATTAAAGCTTAAGATCAATAGCGTAAGAATGTAAAGTTTAATGTACTTTTCAAATAATCTAAAATAGGTTTAGAAACAATTTTATTTGACGAAGAGAAAGTAAATAATAATAATAATAAAAATAATAATAAAACAGAATAAAATAAAATAAAATAAATGTATTTCAAGGATAATTTTAAAAGCTTTAAAATCATAATATTACAAATATACTTCTTCATTAATCTTGATAAAATAAATTTAAAGGGTTTTCTAATAAATTTTGGCATTAAATTATATTATCTAAAAATAACGATACAAAGACTCCATTGACACATTTTTAATAATTATGATTCGGGGAGCCTCAAAACGTGTATATATAACAAAAATTCAATTTCGAAAATTTGACCCCAAAACAATACTTTCTCTACCATATATGTTGGTAAGAGAAAGTAAAATAAATAAATAAATAAATAAATGTATTTCAAGAACAATTTTAAAAGCTTTAAAATTAGAATATTACAATTTTATTTCTTCATTAATCTTGCTAAATTAAATTTAAAGGGTGGAGGATTTCTAATAAATTTTTGCATTAAATATATTATTTAAGAATTACGATACTAAAACTCCACTGACACATTTTTAATAGTTTATTCTCTTGGGAAAAAAAAAAAAAAAAAAAAAAAAAAGATTGCTCGAATCCTTAACGAATCATGAATGAAGTGGAAAGAAGGGTTGCTTTGCGACAGAGAGGGTTTTGGCGCGAGCTACAAAAATTCGCCAGGTTGACCTGTATGCGCCAACATTTCGGAGATACGCAAGCCGGACACATGACCTGGGATCCCAGGCTTCATTGAACAGACACTGAACAACTTTCCCTCTAAACAAACATTCAACTATAAATTTATTAACTACTAAAGTTGAAAGAAAAAATTTAATTATTAGTATATATAACGAAATTCATCGAGATTGGTATTTTTACGAATTTTATTTCTATTTACTTAAATATATTAAAATATAGAATGGAAGAATGAACGATCTTATGCAAAATATTCCGGTCGGGATTTGCCTGGGATAACGCAGTAGTAGACAGTTTTAATTCTTAGTATATGGGAGAGTGGGGTTGAATGGGACGTAGGATGAATGGGACAATAGCTAGATTTTTATGTTTTGCAAACACCAGAAACTTGACAATTTTTCTCATATATGGCAGTACTGAGATCATTCATCAAGTGTAGTTTCAGAATTATACTGTCCATAGAAGGGCAGAAAAAAATTAAAGTGTCTTTTTCAGCTGGCAAAGTAAGTTTTTGCTGATTCATTAGATTGTAGTTAAGACATTAACTATCTGCTTAAAGTTAATATGACTCTTATATGGTGAAAAGGCATAATCTTTTATTGTGTTTATGATATTCATGAAGAATATTGATAGTTCATTAAGACTATTTTCTGTTTTATATGATCCTGTGATGGTTGGGATTAATGGGACACTCCCCAATATGTATTAATTTAAAATTTTACACAAGAATTATATTAAAACGTAAATTAGCACAATTGATTATAAGGATTCTTAATTTTGTGGACTTAAAAAAATTGAAATTAATTGATCTGATTTTTGTTTATAATAATTATGGTTAAAAACATTATAAGTTAGAATATTCAATGCAACTTAAATCAATAATTAAAAAAAAATAAATAAATAAACTAATAATAATTTGATTAAAATCCCAATTTCAATCAAGCTAATTAAATAAATCCTGGTGATTTCTAATGTAATACAGAATAGAGTGCTGATTTTCCCGATCAGTCGGAAACAAAAAATTATCTGGATTATTTGTACTCTATTATAATTATTTATCTCTTTCTAGTGTCTTATTTATTTATTTTTAGATTAGGTCTTATTAGATTAAATTACCAAAGCTTAGAGCACTAGGAACTGTGCGAACCAAAAGACTTTTGCTTTTTTGTGTTATTTGAGTCAATACATCAGTTCATGTTAATTTCAGTAAATTCACAGTGTCATAAAATCACATAAACCAATTTAACTTTAAAATTTATTTACTTTCCATTTTGTTTTATTTATATTTTTTTTTTTTGTTAATTCCAGTTCTGTCCTATTCATCCCCAATAATGTCCCATTCATCCCCATAGGTGTGGATGAATGGGACAATGCGCATGCATGTAAAAAAAAAAAAATATATTATTAATTAAAAATGGTCTTTTTATTAAAGTTAGTATGTTTACATGTAACTGATTACTGAAGTGTACTTATGAGCAATGTAACAAAATTCTGAATTACATATGGCCAACGATATCAATAAAAACATGAAAAATGTCCCATTTATCCCCACTCTCCCATATGTATTGAAATTCAGTGAAATTGGTATTTTTCATGGATTGTATTTCTATTCATTCTAATCAGTTAAAATGTAAGGATGAAATCGACTTTGAGCGAAGTTTGTAGGTCAGAAACTGTTTGAAATAATTATCAGTGGTAAAACATCGGCACGTTAATCCGTAGGTACCAGGTTTAATTTCTGGTTAAATCGTTTTTCTCTGTTCCTGACGATCTTGAGCGAAATACTTAGGTTGAGAATTGTCTTGAATAACCCAGTAGTAGAGCATAGATACGCTAAGCCGTCGTGGCCACTGTGGGGCATTTCACTGATATAGCCGGACAAAAATATTTCTTGCTGTAAAAATGGTGAAAAGTTTCTCGCTTGTTAGTTTTTCATAATATAATACTTTACAATAGTTTTCTTATGAAAGTATGTTTTTTTTCCTGTAGATACAGGGCTTATGAAAATCATTGTAGCACAATACAATAACTTTAATTACAGTAAAAAGTTAAATTATTTCTGTGTTTATGATTGTATTTATTCAATAAATAACAACGTATCTTTTCACCTAATGCAAATAAATTGTTAAAATTTGTTATGTCACATTCCTTAAAAATTTTTGGAAGTAACAGTGCTTATTTATTTATTCATTTTATTTATTTATTTTCAATAGTCTTTGAAAGTTTTTGATTCGATATCAAATTGCATTATATTAAATTTTTATTTTCTCTCTTCCATAGATAAGGTAGAGAAGGTGTTGTTTTTGAGTCAAATTTTCGAAATTGAGTTATATATATATATATATATATTCGTTTTGAAGTCTCCTGAATTAAAAAATCAGGTTTTCAGCGATTGGTCTGCGTGTGTCTGTCTGTTATTAACAGATCTCAAGAAATAAAATTGAAGCAGAAATTCCAAAATATGTATTCTATCATATAGGAATGCTACAAAAAACTCTTCATTGAGGTCAGGCAAACGATTCATATACTATAACATCCAAGACAAAATTCAATTACATACACCTATGGGTGAAATTTTTGTTAGGTTCAGTTTAAAAACTATAGGCAGCACTAAATAAAATGAAATGAACATATATACAAATATATTTTATGTGCATAACAGTATATTTTCTGTAGAATATGGGCTGAAAATCATTCACCTTTTATATACGAGAATACTAGAATACTGTGGGATTGTACATGAAAATTACTGGAAGTGTATTTTAAAATTGTGCTGTGTGTAATTAATATAAAACTATATCTAAATGCATAATGTGGTGTGTACACAATTTACAGAAGATACACAGGGCTACCAATAATTAAGCGAAAACATTCTTTTTTAAAATCGTAATTGTTAGAAGTGCTTTACTATATTTTACTATATTCTGAAAAACCACTCAGGAATGAAAATTAATTCCATATTCACATACGGTAAATAAAGTATTATTTTAAGTTAAATTTTCAGCGCTTGGTTTTTGTATACTTATGCGTTTTAGCGTACCCTGAATACTAAAATCAAGTTTTAAACGATTGATCTTTGTGTATGGCTGTTTTCAGAGTAGCTTAAAAGCAAATAATTGCAGGCAATTTAAATGCTGTGTTTTGAAATTCACATGAGGTTGTTACTTGAAAAATTTGATCCAGATCAATAAATTTGATAGAGTGATGCAGATGAAAGTTTTTCGAATAATTTTGAATATAATTTTAAATTTAATAACGACCTTGAATTCTATATATTCATTCATTACTATATTAAAACGGCAGCAGAGGGTGGAAGGTCGTTGGCGATCTCACGCAGAATCATAAAACTTTTACAAAACCTATTATTTTGTTTTTAACGCAGGTTTTTATAAAGTACTTGTTATCTTGCCTCTTAATCTGAAATTTATCTTTATATTACTAAAATGCAAAGTAAGAGAAATTCGTCTGAGTACCACACCATTATTGCTACACCATTATAATTTATAAGCTCTCTCTTTTAATACTGGCACAGATTTAGTAAAGGACACCCTTAGCGAAATTTAAAATTTCGTTCCGAAGTAACTCGGACGTTTCTTGTCAAAGTCTTTACTTACGCAAGCACCAGAGCTATTTCAAATGATCGCAAAAATGGCAAAAAATATTTGAAGTCTTCAAGGGTGTCGATGTTCTACAAAAGGGACATTTTACTGCAAATTGTTAGATAATAACTTAATAGTATTTGGGGAAATTAGCTATCCTAGAATAATTTTTGAAAGGAAGGAAAATGAAAAGATTGTCATTTTCTGAAGCACATAGATTTGCATTTCAGTGAAGCTTTACTTTAATAGAAGTTACTAGCAGCTAATTACTGCAAAAGTACTTAGTACACATCTTGAACGTTCCACTGATGTAAATAAATAAATAAATAAATAAATGAATAAAATAAAATAAAATAAAATAAAATAAAATAAAATAAAATAAAGCTTTGTAATGCAATACAATTAATACTTTAAAGAACAGTAAAACTAAAAATAAATTATCTTAAAATATAAGGTACATTTCATGCCGCCTTATCACGTCTTTAAGTAAAATTATTATAAACATTTTCATGTGGGATATTAACAAATTTATTTGTTCTTCTATAATCAATAATTACATTATTGCAATTAAAAATTTAATAAAAAAATTCCCATTGAAAAAAGCCGTTATAAAATTGATGTTGAAAGTAGACATATTCAAATTTTTATTACTAGCAACTTTCAGCCTACATTGTGAACCAGCTTGTCGAAAAAAATTACACATATATCGTGATTACACAACTATTTACCTACACAATTACCTAGATCTTTGTCTTTTTAACTGCATTTCGAACTATGGGTTTTTGGCCGGCTAAATGGCGAAAATACCCCACAGTGCGTCGGTCCAACGTTTGATTCTTGGTCAGGGCATTTTGCATCCTGAATAAAATGACTTCATTTTCAAAAAAAAAAAAATTATTAATTATGCAAGTTGAAGTGAAAAATTTATTTTTAGTTCCCCATCATACTATAGGTATGGGGAACTTAGGTAATCGTGAAAATTTTCGACCTCGGTTTTTTCACTTTTTTATACGTTTTCAGGTGTGAGGAATCCGAAAATGAAAAAAATTGTATGGTGTCTGTCTGTAGGGTGTCTGCTAGTGTGTCAGTTAGTCCGTTAGTTTGTTAGTCTGTTAACACGATATCTCACGAACAAATGATCGCAGAGAGGTCAGATCAGTTTTAAAATATTACTTTCGATACTGGCAAGAACCCTATTCATTTGCAACATTCGAATTAAAAAACTTCGTAAGTTATGAGAAATTTACGATTTTCTTAACATGGGAGAATAGGACAAAATTTCACTTAAACGTGCATTAAATGGAAACTTTTTACTGTAAAAATGTCGGACCAGTTTTAAAATATCAGTTTTGATGCCGGAATGAACATCAGTAACTATAAATATGCTACTTTGAAAATTTCGCAAGTTATTGGAAATTTACGAATTTCTTAACATGGCAGTATAGGGCAAAATTTCACATAAACGTTAATTTTGAGAGATATTTTCATCGTAAAGATGTCAGACTACTTCTGAAATATTATTTAGGACACTGGTGTGAATATTAATGGCTATGAATTTCCAATATAAAAATTTCGTAAGTTATTGGAAAATTACGAATTTCTAAACATGGCAGAATAGAGCAAAATTTCACATAAATGTCAATCTTGAGGGATATTTTCATCGTAAAGATGTCAAACCACTTTTTAAATATTATTTTGGATACTGGCATGAATATCATAGACTATGATTTTTCCAATTAAAAAAATTCGTAAGTTATTTGGAATTTACGATTTACTTAAAATGGCAGAATAAGGCAAAATTGAGCATAAACGTCCATTTTGAGGATCATAAGTACATTAGAAAACTTCAAAATTATATTTATGATGTTTGTTTGAACATGATTGAATACAAATATTCTAATAGGAAAATTTCGCAAATTATTCGTAATTTACAATTTTATCAACATAGCGAAATTGTAAATTTTTCATATAAATATGAATTTTAAGGATTATTGCATTGGAAATAGTAGCATGAAAACTAAACAACAGAATTGACCCTGATAAAATAAATTAATAGATTAGAATAAGATAAATATATCGAAGTGAACGGTGGATAGCCTATTAGGCGGGGATTTCATTCTGTCACTGTATCAAGCTTTGTTCAAATTCATTTCTTTTATCATGATTATAATATGTCTCCCACTAGAAGTTTATGAGAACATAAATATGATGGGGAACTGAGCAGAGTCCACCTATGCCAACTAGTTTTGTTTATATATCATAATCCAATCAGCTTGTTGTTTTTCAAGAGTTTTATTTCTTTTTGTTCAAATATGTTAGAATGTAAAAATGCGAGATTTAAGTTGACCTTCAAAGAAATATATGCCGGTCGGTAACTATCTGGATTCGTCCCGTGCCAGAGCATTGGCACGATAAGTCATAGGTCCAGTGTACGATTCTTAATCAGGGCAATTTTATCTTTCAATAAAATTGTTAGACTTTCAACTTCAAATTTACCTACCCTATCAGTGTCCAAGTGGTTCAACTCTCGAAACTGGTAAAAGGAAAATGCCCTGTTTGCTTTCAGGTTGCGCTCGTCAAACTAGCCATTTGGATTTTTCTGTGGTTTTCTTCGAAACTCGCGTAAGTCCGGGCTTAGGCACCTTAAAAGGCAATCACGGAGGGCAAATTTCACCCATATGTCTAGAACCCATATTTAGTTAATAGGCCTTAACCTCTACATCTACGCCAGCACACTAAATTTATTAACTATATATTTCTAATACAATTTTCTCTTTCGTCTATTTACTGCATTATTTAAAGATTTAAATTAGTTTAAACATTTAGTAGTTACTAAATAATTTCAGTAAAATTCCTGTATATTGTAAACTAATGTTTGCTCTGTGTATGTTAAAAAATATAATTGTAATTTCTAATTAGACATGATTTTTTATTTATTTATTTATTTATCTCTTTTTTCATCAATAGTTAAATATTTTTTAATCACGTACATTTTGTCAAGAAAATTTATATTTTTGAATGACAGAGGTGATTTTAAATACAGAATGTTGTTCACACTTTATAAAAACATTTTTTAAAATGACTTTTTGCGTATGAAGAACAAAATTCATGCAGGTACTTGATTCTATTTCATAATCTAGGTTTTTAGTTATAAGTTCTGCTTCGGGTTTTCAAAAAAGTAATTTTTTTGTTTTTTTCCGCATGTTATTGCTATGATGATTTTATCCCACAACTATTATTCCGTTTTAGTTTATTTATATTTAGTTTAGCTTAGTTTAGTTTTAGTTTATTTATATTTAGTTTATATTATTTCAGTTATCATTCAGTTATCATTCATTATTATTCATTCAGTTGTGATATTCTTTCAGTGTTTCTTTATGCACTGAAGACGGTACGCTTAAGGCTACCGAAACAGCTGTATGCATTGGAAATATTTTTCTTTTGGCGTTTCTGACGCAGTAGTTTATTCGTGTTTTAATATTCCAACGCCAAGTCTCCTCTTATTATTCTTTTAGTGTTTTTGGCTGTTTCATTTAACTAAAGTTTGTTGAAACATGTCGAAAGCGATAAAGCCCTTAAGAAAATCGTCAATATAATTTTATAGGTATTTTATAAAATGAAACTTGCTTAATTCTGGTTTTTAATTACCACCTACCTTTAATAAACGTCAACGGAACTTAAACATTACAACTGGAGATGTTGTTTTATCATATAATGAGGGAATTGTTTTTTAAAATTTCTTACTTGTAGAAGAGTAAATTAATTTTAGCTATACTTGAACTTTTTTTTAATTTCTCATTGTAGTACAATTATGCCATTGTCATGTTTCCCTTTGGGAAATTCTCTATATGCAATGACAAAGCTATTTTCCGTAGTCATTTTCAACAAATGCTTCTTAAAAATTTACTTATATATGATTACTTATATATTACTTATATTACTTATATATTACTTATATATTACTTATATATATATATATATGTATATATATATATATATATATATATATATATATATATATATATATATATAAGTAATCAGTTAAATACACTAGCTAGGTGCTTTTCGTATAATTTTTTAGGTTGATTTCTTTAGAAATCGACCTATTGCCATCACTTCGTTTATCTATCTATCTATAATGAAAAATTTTCATCACGATGACTCCCGAAATAATACTCCAAATGAAACCAAATTTGGTCAGTGAACTTGTCTTATAAATATGTTGGACGAGTTCGTTAACCAAATTGCTCCGACGTTTTGTTTTCAAGTGGCGGCCACTTGAAAATTTCAAATCCACAATATAAAAAGCGTATTTAAAGTCGGATTTTCTTGAATTTTTATGTAAAAACAGACCACGTAAGGATCTCAATGAAGTTTATTAATGAACTTTATCCGCCATTTTTTACAAAGTGGTGGATATCTTAAGTTAAGCAGGGCCACTTGATATCTAGCTACCACTTAGAATCACAACTTCCGAAATGATACTCCACATCGAACCAAATTTGGACATTGAACTTATCTTGGATGAGTTTGTTAACCAAGTTGCTGTGCCATTTTGTTTTCAAGTGGAGTGGAGACCACTTGGAAATTTCAAATTTACATTATAAACGTGTATTCCGAATTTCTTTGAATTTTGAAGTATATATAGACCATATAAGTTTCACAATCAAGTTTATTAATGAACTTTATCCTCCATTTTTAACAAAGTGTCGGATATCTTAAGTTAAGCGGTGTCACTTGAAATCAGGCTACCACTTGAAAATTTAAAATCACGATAACTTTCGAAATAATACTCTAAATCGAAAAAATTTGGACAGTGAACATATCTTATAAATATCTTGGATGAGTTTGCTAATCAAGTTGCTCTGCCATTTGGTTTTCAAGTGGAGGACATTTGAAAATTTCAAATTCACACTGTTAAAAGTGTATTTAAGAACTGATCTAATTTAATTTTGGTGTATACATGGACTATATAAGTCTCACAACTAAGTTTTTTAATAAACTTTATTCGCAATTTTTAACAAAGTGTTAATGTTATAAACTAATCGAGACAACTTGAAATTAAGCTACCACTTGAAAATTTATAAACTTGATAACTTTTTAAGTTCTGATTCAATTCAAACCAAAGTTGGACAGTGATATTATCATATAATTATCTTGGATGTGTTCACTGAGCAAATTGTTTCGACATATTGTTTCCAAGTTGCGACCACTTGAAATCACGCTGCTACTTGAAAATATGCCATCACGATATCTTTTAAAATACTAAGCAAAAGTTAATTATTGAACTTTTGGCTCAAATATCTTCGATAAGTTCCCTTGGTGACTTGATCCGCAATTTTAATTCCAAGTGGCGGCCACTTGAAAATTTGTCATAATGATAACTTTTGTAATACTGAATCAATTCGCATCAAATTTGGGTTGTGGATTTATCATTGAAATATCTCAGATAAGTTCGCTGGGCATCTCTCTCTGCTTTTTTCCCCAAGTGGTGTCAACTTGAAATCATGGTGCCACTTGAAAATTTCTTATCACGACAAATTTTGAAATACTGATTTAATTTGAACTAAAGCTGGACAATGAACTTATCATACAAATATATTGGATGATTTCGCTTTCTTCTTTGTTTCGCTGTTTTGTTTCTAAGTTGCAGTCACTTAGACTGCCACTTGGAAATTTGCCATAATAACAACTTTTGAAACACTGCAGTGATTCGAACCAAAGTTGGATAGTGCACCTATGCTTCAAATATATTGGATGAGTTTGCTAAGCATCTTGCTCCATTATATTGTTTCAAAATGGCGGCCACTTGAAATTTTTTTATCACGGTAACTTTTGAAATACTTAATCAATTCAAATAAACGTTAAAAAATGAATTTATCATTCAAACAACTATGATTACGGTGGGCAAGATTGTTTCCAAGTTGCGTCCACTTGAACGCTGCCACTTGAGACTTTGTTATCGCGATAACTTTTGAAATACTGAATTTATTCGAACCAAAGTTGGACAGTGGACTTATCTTACAAATGGCAGTTAGTTTTTCAACACGATGAAATTCAGATTCTGAATTAATTCGAACTAAATTTGTACATTTGACTTATCTCACAAATGCATTTGATATATTTCTTTGCCAACATGGCCCACCATCTTGTTTCTAATTACCGGCCACTTGAAAATTTTAAATTCACATAAAAAGGTATTTATGAACCGATTTGCTTAAAACTCCATATGTACATAACCCCTATCAATATTTCTACCAAGTCCATTTATAATTTGTAATCTCCATTTTGGAGCAAAATGGCGACTACTTGGTAAGACAAAGGAAATCGACCTAACCTTACGAATAAGCTGGAAGGACTTTTTTTTTTTCAAATTTCACGAAACTTTCGGAAATCATGACAACGTATGTCTCAATCATTATACTATAATTTAAAACAAATATGTGTAATATTCAAACAGATATAGACAGTTGTAGTAAATAATTTATTACTGTGCATGCGCGGTCTGTAGCATAAAAACTTTGACTTAGTTCAATACTCAACAGTATAGAACATCTTTAAAAAAAAAAAAATCCAGTTGAATATCAGAAAAATCCATAGAGATATCGGTGACCATATGAGCTGTTTTTCAGCTGTTCCCTAAAAAGGTATTTTTTCTTTCAAACATTTTTTTTTTTTTTTTAATGGGTATGTAGTACATATCTATATAAAAAAGAAAAATGAATCACAAACATTCTATTAAGTTTCATTCTGTAACATAGTTTTTTCTGATACGAATTTTCATTTGTGTATGACCCTTATCACAAAGTCATTTTTATAAAACAGCTAAAAAACAACTCATTTAATCACCGGCATTTCTATATATTTTCATGATATTCAACTAGGTTTTTCTAATAAGATGCTTTATACACTTGAACATTAAACTGTGTCAAAATTTTTTGCTACAGTCCGTGCATGAGCAGTAATAAATTATTTGCTACAATTGTCCATATCTCTTTGGATATTAAATATATTTGTTTTAAACTATAGTATAATGATTTAGACTTACGTTACCATGTTTTCTGAAAGTTTTCTGAAAAAAACAAAACAACAACAACAACAAAAAAAAAAAAACTTTGGAGTTGTAAGGTAAAAACTTGCGAGAAACTTTTACATTTTTTAATAAAATATTAATAACTCATAAATGTTAGAGATATCTTCATAAAAGTCTACACACGTATAAAATATAACATTTATAACCACATCTGGAATCTGCTTAATCATTGAAGCTTTTCCATATACAGGGTAATCACAAATACTTTTTTTTATTGCATTTGTTGATCGTCCCCTAACGACCATCGTGACAAAACCTTTCTTAAAAAATGTGAGGAAACACGTGTTTACCTCAGTCCCAATATTCAAGAGCAACACGTTAAGTATTTTTCAAGATATTCAACAAAACGTAAAAAATCGAAAGTGTTTTTATTATTTTGTCCAACACCTGTATATAGGGGAGAGTGGGGATGAATGGGACATTTTTCATGTTTTTATTGATAACGTTGGCCATATGTAATTCAGAATTTTGTAACATGGCTCATAAGTACACTTCAGTAATCAGTTACATATAAACATACTAACATTAATAAAAAGTTATAATTTTTAATTAATAATATTTTTTTTTTCTTTTTTGCATGCATGTGCATTGTCCCATTCATCCCCACATATGGGATGAATGAGACATGACTGGGGATGAATGGGACAGGACTGGAATTAACACAGAAAACAAAACAAAATGGAAAGTAAATAAATTTTAAAGTTAAATTGGTTTATGTGATTTTATTACACACTATGAATTTACTGGAATTAACATAAACTGAAATATTAACTCAAATAACACAAAAAAGCAAAGTCCTTTGGTTTGCACAGTTCCTAGTGCTCTAGGCTTTAGTAATTTAATTTGATAAGACCTAATCTAAAAATAAATATATAAATAAGACACTAGAAAGAGATAAATCATTATAATAGAGTACAAATTATCCAGATAAATTTTTGTTTCCGACTGATCGGGGAAATCAGTATTCTATTCTGTATTACATGAATAATCACGAGGATTTATTTAATTAGCTTGATTGAAATTGTGATTTTAATCAAATTTTATTAGATTATTTATTTATTTTTTAAATTATTGATTTGAGTTGTATTAAATCTGTACTGATAAGTATAAAGGATTTAAGTCCAAAAATGTCGATTTTGAGTTAAGTACATAGTCAGATTCAGAAAAAAATTCTCTATCGATTGGTATAAAGGATTTAATTCTATGTCATTTAGTCTTTCAGAAAATCCATTGGTAAAAAAAGGACCAATTCAGAAATTTACCATTCATGTATGGTATAAAATATTTAATTCAATTTTTCCCGTTATTAAATGAAGGTTGACAACCACTGAATGGTATAAAGGGTATAAATCAACGAAATACCTTTTTATTAACCGACTTCAAAAAAAGAAGGAAGGTTCTCAATTCAAACCGTATGTTTTTTTTATGTTTGTTAGCTCATAACTTCTGAACGGATGCTCCGATTTTGATACTTTTTGTTTTGTTGAAAAGGTCTTGGTCTACAATAGGTCCCATTGTAATATCTTTACGATCTAAAGAAAATACAGGGTGCCCAAAAAAATCAGTCCCAACTCTTTTAACTGCTAAACGGCTGCAGCTATAGTGATAAAAATGGTATGTAAGTCTAGCAAAGTGGCCATGCTGTACAAGGTTAAACCGCTTGCAGCGCCACCTGGTGGAAAATAGCGGAGTTAGTGTTCCTATCTCGAAAACGGTTCTAAAGAAAAAGTGAATTACAAAGCTGAAGAGTATCACCGATTTAGTACAAAAAGATTGTTTAGACATTCATGCTAACGTTTCTATCTCGGAAACGGTTCAAGACAGGGGGAAAAACTGAATTATAAAATTGCAGAGCATTATCTCTTTAGTACGAAAAGATAGTTTTGACATTGATGCTAAAAATACAAGGCTATAAACGTGCATTTATTTGCTCGCAATTTCTTACTCTATACATACTTGAGCTACATTGCTCACGTTGTAGCGTAAGCTAGTGAGACATATGCTATATAGTTCAAAATACGGTTACTTGATACTTTTTGGTTTGTTGTAAAGATCTTGGTCTGAAGTAGGTCCCATTATAACTTCTTTACAATCTAAAGAAAATAAAGCGCCATTTGGTGAAAAACAGCGGAATTAGCGCTCCTATCTCAAAAACGGTTCAAGATGGGAGAAAAGTTAATTACGAAGTTGTAGAGCATCTTCGATTTACTACGGAAAGACAGTTTTTAGACATTATTTCTAAAAATAGAATGCTTAAAACGTGCAGTTGTTTCTTCGCAATTTCCTACAATGTGCACACTTGAACTACGTTGCACACTTTGCAGCGCAGCGGATGACACGTATAATCTGTGGTTCAAAGTACTGTTACTGTAAGCGGTCACATCGATTAGCGCAAAGTCGTTTTCAACCAACTTCAGAAAGGAGGGTGTTCTTAATTCAAGCTATGTGTTGTTGTTGGTGTTTGTAAGCTTATAACTTCGTAAGATATGCTCTAATTAACCGACTTCAAAAAGGAGGAGTTTCTCAATTCAAAGCGCATGTTTTTTGTTTTTGTTTTTGTTTGTTAGCTCATAACTTCTGAACAGATGATCCGATTTTGATGCTTTTTGTTTTATTGTAAAGGTCTTGGTCTGAAATAAATCCCATTGTAAGATCTTTACGATCAAAAGAAAATACAGGGTGCCCAAAAAAGTTAGTCCTGACTCCTTTAACTGCTGAACAGCTGCAGCTATAGTTATAAAAGTGCTATGTAGGTATAGTAAAGTGGACATGTGCTACACGATTCAACCGTCTAAAGCGCCACCTGGTGGAAAAGAGTGGAGATAGCGATCCTATCTCGGAAACGTTTCAAGACAGGGGAAAAAGTGAATTATACAATTGCAGAGCATCATCGATGTAGTACGCAAAGATAGTTTAGACATTAATGCTAAAAACGGAACGCTTAAAACGTGCATTTGTTTATTCACAATTTCCTATTTTGTGCACACTGGAACTACATTGCATATGTTGTAGCGTAGCGGGAGACATTTATGCTATGTAAAATTCAAAGTATGGTTATTGTAAGCGGTCACATCGATTAACGCATGGACGTTTTAAACCGACTTCATAAAGGAAGAGATTCTCAATGCAAACCATGCTTCTCGTTGTTGTTGTTGAAATTTGTTAGCTTATAACTTCGTAAGAGATGATTTAATTTTAATACTTTTTTTGTTGTCGTAATGATCTTGGCCTGCAATAGGTTTCATTATGATTTAATTACGATATAAACAAATTACAGGATACTCACAAAAGTCTGTTCTCACTCTAACTGCTGAACGCATGCAGCTACACCGGTAAAAGCAATATGTAAGTATCGATGTTGAAACTTCTGTCCGTCAGCTGCAATGCATATTCTGCTCTTTGTTTGAACTTTACGCTGCACAATTTCCAGCGCAGCGGGTGACACGTATTCACTGTAAAGTTCAATATATATGCCTAACAGAATTTTCGGTTACGAATACAGCGTATCCGTCCTTTACATTTCTAAAGACTTTTTAATTTAACGTATGTTCGTTCAATAGATAGTTTTTTGCTCATATCCGATAAAGGCAAGAAAAGTAGCACAACTTAAAAATGCAGCATTTGAGAAAAATCAACTTAAAAAGAACTTGACTATAATAAAACTGTCACAACTGTCTCTCGAGTGGATAACTTTCTAGATGGAGATGTAACTTTTTTGTTCACATTGGGTGCATTTTATGTATTTTTCAGTGACATAAACTATTTTTTAAGTAATGTCACTTTTCTTGGAACTTGTGATTTGTGAAACTTCCGTCGAACGTCTTCTGATGCTCTGCTATATAAATAAGTTTTCACTGAAAAGAGAAAAATAAAATCTTTTTGTAAAAAAATAGAACCGACTCCAAAAAGAACTACTATTCAAACAACTGAAAATGAAAGAAAATTGGCAGAAAATGGAACTGTAAATTGCGCCTAAAAGTATAAAATAATTTCCTTCGCCAAACAACCTATAACACTACAATTAATCATAACTTTTGAAGTCGGCGCAAAATTAAATAAAAATTGATACCTTTATTCAATAGAAAAATCAAATCCTATTCAAAATACACATCTCACATTGTTACCTGCAAAACGCAACCGAGAACTAATTTGATTCAAGAAAACAAATATATTTCGTAAGCAGCAAAAGTTGGCGAAGATGCTGGTATCTGACGTCCTTGGTGAAAGAAAAATCGCAAAATTATCTGGCAAACATATATAATTTCTTTGGGATATCATGATTATTTTGCTAAGGTATATCAAGAGAGAAATCAAGAATATGAAACAACACATCGTGCAATATATATTACGAAAATATACATCTTGCGTGTATATTTTTGCCTTACGTTTTGATCACCAAATCCAAAAGCCATCCAGGATGATAGTTATCAAAGCTATACCAAATTTGCAAAGGAAACTCTAACTTCGTAGAAACATAAATACCGCATTGTGAAGAATGTTCACTGTTCTATGTAGATGCTACTAATGGACCAATTGTATACAGTGATAAAATAATAAAGGAAACATGAAAATGGATCATTCGAAACAACAGCATTTGTTGCTACCGATCTAAAGACAAACCTTTAAAAACTAATTAAATTTTCTTTGATTTTGCGCCGACTTCAAAAGTTATGATTAATTGTAGTGTTATAGGTTGTTTGGCGAAGGAAATTATTTTATACTTTTAGGCGCAATTTACAGTTCCATTTTCTGCCAATTTTCTTTCATTTTCAGTTGTTTGAATAGTAGTTCTTTTTGGAGTCGGTTCTATTTTTTTTACAAAAAGATTTTATTCCTAATCGATTCTTCTGATTTGTTTTTAGCTAGTTAAACTTTATTTTTCGTCTCCTGAAAAATCAAGAATATGGACTTAAATCCTTTATACTTATCAGTACAGAAATATATTAACTTATAATTTTTTTAATCATAATTATTATAAACAAAAATCAGAACAATTAATTTCTATTTTTTTTTTTCGAAGTCCACAAAATTAAGAATCCCTGATAATAAATATGGCTAATTTACGTTTTAATGTAATTCTTGTGTAAAATTTTAAATTAGTACTTATTGGGGAGTGTCCCGTTCATCCCCATTTAAACTGTCCCATTCATCCCAACCATCACATGATCATATAAAACAGGAAATAGGCTTAATGAACAATTGTCAATATTCTTGAATGCCATAAACAGAATAAAGTATTATGCCTTTTCACCATATAAGAGTTACATTAACTTTAAGCAAACAGTTAAAGTCTTAAATACTACGTGATTGAATCAGCAAAAACTTACTTTGCCAGCTGAAAAAAACACTTTAATTTTTTTCTGCCCTTCAATAAATAGCACAATTCTGAAACTACACTTGATGGATGATCTCAGTGCTGCCATATAACAGAAAAAAATACAAGTTTCTGGTGCTTGCAAAACATAAAAATCAAGCTATTGACCCATTCATCCTGTGTCCCATTCCACCCCACTCTCCCCTATATATATATATAATTAAAAAAATATTGCTGCAAAAAATTACAGTTTCATATAGTCTTATTTCTAGATGAGAAATGTAACACTAAATATAACATTTACATTATAATTAATTAAGATATTAATTAGAACTAGTATCGCCCAGTGGTCGAAACTCGACCATTTTTTTTTTTTTCAAAACGAGGCAAAGCAAAGTTATTGCCTTGACCTAAACGGAATGCAATTGCAACACAGCTGCGGCAATTGTTTGCCGATATTCACTCTAACTGAATCAGCAGAGTTTTACTTAATATAACTATTTCTCTCTGTTGCTGTTAGGCTTTCCTGAAATGAGAGAAAATCGCAACGTGAAAACGCCCCTTGTTGTGTGATACAGCCCAGAAGCTAATAGGTACCATGTCAAACCAAGGCCCAACCAAGTATCAAATTCTGTTAAATTAATTTGATTGGTGTTTAAAGTACAGTGTTTGAACAAAAAAAAAAAAAAAAAAAAAAAAAAAAAAAAAAGATATTTTTCAAAAATGGTCGAATTGAGTTCGGGAAATTTCAAAACGTGTAACTTTATCGAAAACCGAAAATCTAAAACTTTTCTGAATCTTATATTTTCTACTTATATATGCAGAGGAAAGAATAATAAATCCACTTTTAAAAAAATAAAAATAAGTAGTGAATTTCACTTAATTAAAATGCAAGGAAATCTCAAAACGTATAAATTCATCGAAAACCGGAAATCAAAAGTTTTTATGTATCTTCTACTTGCTTCTTCTACCCACAAAAGCTAGCAATAAAGACACTTTTTAAAAAAATAAGTAGCCAATTTCAGTTAATTGAAACGTAAAGAAAGCTCAAAACATGTAATTTCAGCAAAAAACGGAAATCGGAATTTTTTCCTACTTATACATGCAGCAGTTAGTAACAAATCCATTTTCCTTTTATTTAGTATAATAGTTGAATATTTATTGTTTAAATATCACCCTTTGAAATGAAATGTTTATGTTTACATTCGAAACTGGAAGTTTGCCATTTTTTTTTCTGGAGTTTTGTGATTTTAAATTAAAATTTTATGAATTTTACAGAAAAAATAACTCAATCAAACACATGTAGACAGTAACTTATATATAACTATACCCAAATATCGGAATTAAAATCGGAAGATAATTTCCGTTATTTTTTAATAATTTTTTACAAAAAATCCAATGGACGATTAACATAGAAAATCTTTTTCATGGCTCCATGGACAGACAGTGACGTCATCACTTCGCTTGCGTATAGTGATGCTACATTATACAAATTACTGTGTCTATGGTTTTATTTGAGCTTTATGAAATTGCCAGATTTAACAACTGTCTACTTTTAGGTATTTTTTAATGAAAAGGAATACGTGTATAAAAGGGAAAAATGGGGAAAAAATCCTAAAAAATAAATGTATTTTTAAATACCTTCTTGACATCGTAAGAAAATAATATTTGTATTCGCACCTTCCGGCTAACCATACCTTTCGAATGATACCATTTTCAACCCTCTACTCCCATAATTAATATGTTAAAAAGGGACTACAAATTTTATGCTTGCCTATTAATATATAGATTATTAATTAATTGTTGAATTTCAAATTAATACTCCTTGCGCATTAATTTTTAACAGAGAATTTCAACTTTTTTTTTTTTTTTTTAGGTAGCTTTAGATGATTGTAACAAAAGTTTTTATTTTCAATCATATTTTTGGACTTACAATTATAATTACGGGAAAAGAAAAAAAAAAAAAAAAAAAAAAAAAAAAAAAAAAGAAAAAATCAGGGTTTTTTTTTTTTTTTTTTTTTTTTTTTTTTTTTTCGAAAACAAAAGAAAAATATCATTATTTATTTATTTTTATTTATTTTTATTTATTTTTTTCAAATTTTAATGTTTTAAAAACAAAAAGTAGAAAATTGTAACTAGGTTTTGTGGAAAGATATAAACAAACCATTAAATAAAGCTTCATGCAGATTCAACAAAAAATAAGGCACATAGAATATTTTAAATTTCACGCATTTACTTAAAAATTAGTTTTGAGAAAATGATGCTTAAAGTTTTCATTTTACAATGGCTTCAGTATTTGTTTACAAATCTGTACTCCAGATGAAGGTTGGTTGGTTGTAGGATTTAAGGCCGATTGACTCCTAATGTGTCCTAGGCCTAGGGGGGGGAATGCCCTCCATGGGGGTCTTTCTAAGGGGTCCTAGCCCGTATTTACGCGAGTTTCGGAGGAAACCACGGAAAACTCCGAACGGCTAGGTCGATGAGCGCGACCTGGGATCGAACCCGGCACCTCCCATCTACCAGCTTTGAGCGCAGAACCGCTCGGCCGCTGGTGGGCCCCCAGATGAAGGACACCGTGTCACAAAAAAGCAATTTTTTAATTTTTTTGAACTTAAAATACATTTTTTTGCAACCAGCAGTAATCGTTTAATGATACTTTAAGGCATTTTTAATGACGTAATGTGCTAAAGTAATAAAGACATAAAAGACACGTTGAAATTAAAAGACATGTTTAAAAGACATGTTGAAATGAAAAAGACATGTTCTTTTCATGAAAAAATGGACATAGTGCCCTTTACTTCCGGGTACACAAATATAAACGCTTATAAATCAGATTATGGCAATTGAAAATATCTTTTCGGCACTCAGTTCATTCCTACTGTTATGCAGTTCCCTATTTTGGTAGATCCGCGGTAGCCCAGTCGATAGAGCGCCGGGCTCGGTACTCGAGCCGGCCAAAGACCGTCGCGTACACTAATGGTGGCTGATGCACGTAAAATCTCTCGTGGCCACAATGTCCTCCTCCATGTTCCCATCAAAAATTATACTTCTGTGGGTCACCGAAGCGGAACGGATCAAAATTGTGATGGCATGTCTCCTGAACACCTCTAGAGATGAATCCCAGACTGTCGCCAATTGCCCATTGCGCAGTACTAGTGCGACGTAAAAAACCCATCCATCCAACCAACCAACCGACCATATTTTGATAAAATTGATTATTAAATTTTTAGTTTATTTTTGAGCTTTCGAAAGTCCGCTATCATCTTAACCCTTTTTCTACCGCGTGAGGAAACAAAAAATGTATTTTAAACGAACATTTTTAGTTATTTAAAAGTATTTTTTAAAGATATTTGCATTAAAAATTATGCATATAACCTCATCATAGTAATTAATGATGATTTACATAGGCGGTACTTTAGTATACCATTGGCAGATAGAAGTCGAAAAAGATATTAGAACTTTAAAAAAGTGTAAAATAACGTTTAATTTATATATTTCTTTTATGTTTTCTAAGATTAGAGGTAGATTGTAAAGATAATATAAGGATTAATTATAAAGCAGTTGAAGATCGTAAAAAATTCCAAGCAAAAACGGCAAATGCACTCGATAAAATTCTTTCTAAAACAAAAACAACTACATGTAGCGTCTAGTTTCCTATACTGAGATTAAAGTGAAATATATAAATATTCAATTCTTAAAAATATCTTTGACATGTCTTTCATAAATTCGATTTTAATTAATTTTACGGTACTTTAAAGTACCGTCCGTAGATAAAGAGTTAAAGTCAAAGTCGTAAAGCAGAGGTCGATCGATTTTGCACTCTAGAATACATTTAAAAGATACTTAACAACTGTTATACAACACATACCATAAATATTAGCTAACATTCTCTCCAACATGGCCTTTTAACTTATTTACACTTATTTTTTGTAATTTTATTAATTTTTAGTTTTTATTCTTTAACTAGTTATAAGTAGTCATGGGCATAAATTAAGATAACCATGCAAAAATTGTATGGAACCATACTGAAAAGGAAATTATGTAATGCTCACCTGAACGTAATATTTTTATGCAGTCGAGGATTTTACTTAAAATAATCGTAAAAACGTTTAAAAAAAAAAAAAATGTTAATCTCATTAGATTAATGTCGTCATTTTTTCTTATTATATCATTGAACTGAGTCCGCGATCTTAAATATTGTCCATTTATAAATCTTACTTTATTTTTTATTTCATTTTGCAGGCGCGCTTTTTATTTCCTGATTCAAAATTATTAAAAAAAAAAAAAAAAAAAAAAAAAAAAAAAAAAAAAATTCGATACTGTCCGTTACGAAACTGATTACAATTAATTTTCTTTTCTTTTTCTTAAAAGAAAAAAAAAAAAAAAGTTTTGATGACATTTTGGCAAAAGCAGAATTTAGTTTAGTACGGAGGACTATTAGTTTTTTTTTTAATATTGCTTTCAAATTATTCAATTATATTTTCGATAATTTTTTCGATTTCGATAAATGTCCAACTATCGTAAAACTGGTATCGCAAAAATCCGTAGATTGAGACTAATAATCCTCAGACTTAAAAAAAAAAAAAAAAAAAAAAAAAACAGAATGATTATTTAATACCCTTGTACTAATTAAAATTCGGCGAAAATGTTTTTAATTATTATTTTGGAAGGTTTTGCAGCTAATAACCACAATATGCTCACCACAAACTTTTTTGCTTCCCCTAGTATAATTAACAAGTACGACATTAAATTTTCAATTACTTAATAAAATAAAACTACTGTATGGTAGAAAGGGTAAAATCACCATATAATTACATCTACAAATATTAATCTTACAGGCTTAAAACATACGTTTTTCGATTTTGCACTCACGCATGCATTTAAAAAGATAGCAATAACTCTCATACAACATAAAATGAATATTAATTAACATTTCATCTAATATACACCTTTAACTTACTGAATATTATTATTATTATTTATAAATTGCTATTTCACTAGTTATAACTAGTCATAGCATAAATTCAGATAATCGTATAGAAATTGCATGTAGCCGTACTAAATTTGAAATATTATGCTTACATAAAACTAATATTTTTATGCAGTGGAGAATTTCGCCTAAAAGAATCACAAAAACATTCAGAAAGTAAGATGATTGTTTAATAGTCTTGTCTGTGTCACCGCTTGGAAAAAATTGTTTTTATTTGTTATGTCAGAAAGATTTGTAGCTAATAACTATAATACGCTGACCAAAACTCTTTTGCTTTGTTTTGCACATTAACTAATATCGCTTTCAATTTTCAATTACTTAGTAAAATGGAACTACTGTATAGTAGAAAAAGACAGGCATACTATATAATTGTATCTTAAATTAATAGTCTTAATGTCATAAGATAGACTTTGCTCGGTTTTGCACTGAGGCATATATTTAAAATGATAGTAATAACAGTTATGCATCATAACTTGATGGATCTTTCTAGAACCTTTTGCTTCAAAAAATTATTTCATTTTCTTTAATGTGTTTCACTAATGCAAAGAATAAAAAAAGAAATTCCAAAGTACAGGCTCTTGAAATTGAATTTATTAGTACTATAATTTTACATAAAAAATAAACTGATTAATTATGCAAATAATACAGACGCTTCGTAAAAAATATATTTTTAAATAATTGTACACGGTTCTTTAAACACTAGAAGGAAAAAAATATATATAAACACTTAATGAAAATAGTGTAAGAAACACTTGCTATATATCATTTGGATTAGTAAAAAAGCACCAAGTTGCCTCAAAGAACTCAGAACTCAACTTTGGTCTAATGGAATCTTTATGTAAGTCTAGACATCAAATAACTCTGGTAGGGTGTGCCGTGTTCTTTTTTCTTGGGTGTGGACTGTCCCGGCCGCTAATGGTGATGACTGTAGCTCCTCTAGTGTCAAAATGTACTTCACCAGGTTCATGGAAAGACTTCTGCTTCTTGCGGGATTTGTCATTTGTACGATATATTGTATCAGGAACCTGCAATTCATATTGGAAGAATAATTATCTTAATCATACGCTTACTTTCACTAAATATAAAAAAATCTATTAGCTGTCTGCAAAGAGTTCTTATCACCTAAACGTGTTTTAATACTAGATTATAAAGACAAAGATAGGAATGGAATGCTCGTTTCGTACTCGGATTACACATTTTCAGGAGCATAATAATACTGCTAATTATTTTCTTATGTGAGCATAACGCAGCCTCGTTACCTAATTCTGAACGCTGATTTTAATGCTAGAAGTTTGATTTAATTGTCACCTTGATGGATCTTTAACTATTATAGCATTATGCATGTATCACATAAGGTAAAATTCATTCACGCGTATTACACGCAGAATAATTTAATTTTCCACATTAGTTTACTAACATCATTTGTCAATAGCGATATATATGTTTTATTTATGTATTAGATGGTTGGTTGTGTGAATTACGCTACAGACCTAAGCCTATGGATGGAATGCCTTCCGTATTTACACGCATTTCGGAGAAAACCACGGAAAACTGCGAACGGCTAGGTTGATGAGCGTGGCTTAGTATTATACTACTCATCTATCAGCTTTGAATACAGAACCGCTCGGCTTGTGGTGCGACTTTATGCGTTAGAAAAACTCTAAATTGACCAAATTTACACTGGAACTTCAAAGGTTTCTTTTAGGAATAGATAATGATAATTTTAAATAATTTTTAGAAGTACCTATATTCATGGTATTATTAATAATAAAAATATGTTTTATTAATGTGAAAAAAAAATATTTTGACAAAAATTGCTAAAGTGTGATATGTCAAAGATTTCCTCACACATAATTAAGTAATTTAAACAATTTTGTAAATGCAAAAAAAATTTTTTATATCAACTATAAAATTAAGAAAATATTTTATTAATGTGAAAAAAATTCTACTTTGACCAGCGTTACATTTACCGAGAAATGTCAAAAATTTCTTTTAAGCATAATTAAAGATCGCTTTAAGCAAAATTAAATTTATTCACATAATTAATAACAGTAAAATACAAGCTTTATTAATGAGAAAAAATTCTACTATACATTGCATTAAAATGTCAAAGATTTTTTTAAGCATAATTAAAGGTAATTTTAACTAACAGAATTCATAATATTAATAATAATAATAATAAATACACTTTATTAAAGAAAAAGAAAATTGCACTTTTACCAACATTACATTAACATGTCAAATATTTTTAAAGGTGTAATTAAAAGTAGTTTTGAACAACTTTTAAAAATAAAATTATTCAATGAATACATGCTTCATTAATGAGAAAAAAAAAATCCACTTTCGCAAACATTACACAGAAATGTCAAACATTCTTTTACGAATAATTTTAGGTAATTTAAAACATCTTTATTCATAGTATGAATAATGACATTAATAAACATGTTTCATTAACATGAAAAGGATTTTCACTTTGACTAACATTACTGATTATTTAAATGCCAAAGATTTCTTTTGGGCATAATTTAAGTCCCGACGTTATTTCAAGCAAGTTTTAATATGAAAGGTGTTCTTAGTTTTAATAGCAATACAAAAATTGGCGTATTAAAGCGAAAAAAAAAAAAAAAATCTGACCAAGATTGCATTATGTCAAAGGTTCTCTTTAGTCATAATAAAAGGTAATTTAAAAAAAGAACTTTTGAAAGTAACAATACTTTCAGTTTCAATAATGAAATGAAACAAGAAAGGTAAATAATGCGGTAGACGCATTGATTATTAACATTTTCTAATTGTATGTACTTGTTGTATCGTATAACTTTTAATGTTCTTTGCCGACATTATCACATACCGGACAGACAGAAGGACTTAAAGGCATACAGATAGACTAATTAAATTCATAATCACTCTTAAACATTGTTGGAAAGTGCTAAAAATGCTTAATAAAATAATAATAATAATAATAATAATAATAAAAACAGCTATTTAATTTTAATTGCATCCCTTAATGTATCCGAATATTTTAATGTAGTCTTATAAATCTGAAGGCTAAACCATATCATATTCTATACAAAACATTATTTAAGCATATTATCAGAAAATTTCCCTTTCTTTATGATTTTTTCAGTTGAATCGTAGAATGTTATTTAAATGTGACTTATAAAAATGTCTGTCCTAAAACGGAATGCAATGGAATTTTTGGGGGTGCCTGTGCATAAACCAGTTAGTTGTACAGGACATATTAATGACATTTTAAATAGAAAACAATCCATAGGGAACTCGAATAACCTATATAATTTTTAAGAAATTCTGAAATCATTTACGGTCTTTCATTGGAGATAGGCTAACGGATAGATAAACAGATGGATAGTCACACAGACATGATACACTAATTTAAATCACATTCACTCTTAAACATTGTTAGAAATCGTTAAAATGCTTAATTTAAGCGAAAATTCAATTCCAGTAAATTTCTAGTATTAGCCATTAATGTAACTCGATATTTTTGTGTGACGTAGTTAATCTTAAAGCTAATCATGCTATATTATATAGAAAACATTGTTTTGTACATATGTATAACATATTTCAGTTTCATTAAATTTTGTGCAAAGTAAAGTTATTAAAATTTGGTTTATAAAAATACCTCTCGTACAATGCAATGCTTTGTAATATCTTCGAGTGTCCCTGAGCACAAACGAGTTGTGTTGTTTACTTCATTTTCTATAAAATACATCCGGTTGTAATCTTGAATAACATATTTCAATTTCATTAAAACTTGTGTAAATTAAAGGTACTAAAATATAGTTTAAGGAAATACCTGTCATAGAACACAATGCTTTTGAAAACTTTCGGGTGTCGCTATACACAAACCGCAAGAGGTATTCATTCCATTTTCAATAAGGAACATCCGATAGTGAATTTGATTAACATATATCCGTTTCAAGAAATTCCATGAATATTAGAGCGCGGGCAGAGAGACAGACAGACAAACCGAAGTCTTTAATATTTTTCAACCTTGTTGGAAAGTATTAATAAAAACATGCTTTATTAATGGAAAAAAAACAAAAAAACTCGTTTAACCAGAATTATATTTTCCATGAATCATTATTTGAATTTCGTATTATTTTGCTATAGGAAAAAAAATT
This sequence comes from Salticus scenicus, assembly GCA_963930645.1. Taxonomy (NCBI): domain Eukaryota; kingdom Metazoa; phylum Arthropoda; class Arachnida; order Araneae; family Salticidae; genus Salticus; species Salticus scenicus. The sequence goes on from CAWVNO010000061.1 coordinate 314,607, forward strand.
GTAAACTGATATTCGTTCAGTTTTCACCATGAGTATGTTTTTGGAGAAACAGAAAATTTAAATGATTATAGGAAAGAAAACTAAATGATTGGTGATGCTATAGGTGTAATACAGATAGAAGAAGGTGCAGAGACTTCCAAAAATTAAATCAAAACTTTTCTTCTTTTTATCTGTTTTTTTTTTGTTGTTGTTCATTTCTATATATATTTCTTTTTTAATTAATTTATTTATTTTTGTATACGAGTAACTTTTAAAAATATATACACACTTACTTAAAATTTGGATAAGTTCGCTATTATAAAATTATTTATTGAAATTTTTATTATTCTGGTGATATTTACAATTTACAAATAAATAAATTAAATATACATATTATTTTTTCAAAAAATTCATAATGGAAGATTAAAAAAATTAATAAAGGAGAGAGAAGAAAAATACAGTGCTGAAATTTAAAATTTTGATGTATCTTTCTTTAACTATAGCGCATTCTTAGTTTTGTCTTTTATTTAATTTTCTTTTCTAAAATCATTCATATTTCCCTTTTCTTTTAAAAGAGTCTTTTAAGAGTGAGTGGATTTTACGTCGCACTAGTGTCACACTACGGGAGTTTAAGAAAAACTGATTTAATTTTAATTTACATATTATTCCCAAAATCAAAATAATCTAAAATATACAATTAATAGTTTGATAACGAACATTCCATCAAAATTTCATGTTCATATATAAATTTCGTTTATTTAAGAATTAAGAGCGAAATAAAGCCTCAAGAAAAAAGTTGTTGCATAACTCAGTATAGTCCAGTCAATAGGTACGTAAAAAAGAGCTTACCTAGCAAAAGGTGGGGTAGAAAATTTTTCTTTATTAATTTGTACATATTAGTGTCAATATGAAAAAAACGATTTATTCAACATGGTCGACCCCGGGAGAATTTTTGTCGGCTGAAAAACCTCGAAAATTTACTACCTTTTTGGCTTTTTTTGAAACATCTCGGAAATGGCTGAATTTAGCAATATTTTTCTATTATAAAGTTTAAAGAAGATTAAATTTCCTACAATTTTCTTCATTACAACTTTTTTGTAGTACTAATAGCAAGCACGTTACAGCCTCTTGAAAGTCGGCATTTTTGCTCAAGCTAATAAAATACAACTCAAAGAAATGAGTCGGTGCATGAACGTTTATTAGAAAACGGAAAAAAAAGAAAGGACATATTCATCTGTCTGACCTTAGGAAATGATACCTGCTTCGTAGCAAAGGAAGTAAAAAGAAAACTGCCCCCCCACCCCCCCCACAAAAAAGAAAAAAAAAGCTCTCCCTTTCCTCCCGTCTCTTCCCATCTTGTAGTACGCTGCCTCGGCTGAGCATCTACCTATATTAATCAGTTCAGTTAGAATGTGTGAAAATACTTTTTCAACCCATGAGCGTTTTCCATTACAATAACCGGAGTGTTTGTTTTATTTACGAAATCAGTTTGAATAAAGGTGAAATAAAGATTCTGAAGGAGAAAGGTATACAAAAAATCTTCAAAAGTGCAATGCAAAACGTCAAAATGAAGAACATCGGTGTTTTTTGATGAACCTACAACAAGTAAGAATTCACAATGCCTGTCACAAACGATACATCAATGGGCGAATGATTGCAGCATATGTACGGCGTCATACAACTGGTGATAGAGCTGGTCCAAACTGTGCGGCTCCATATCTTCCATCAAGAACTGAAGGTTTCAGTTTTAAAGATCAGTGTTTCTCGTGTGGAGAGGGGATACTTGAAGATTTCTTTAAAAAGCAGGAACGACTTCCTGATCATGAAAGAAATTTTATGCACCATGCTATGAAACTGGTGTGAAAGAAACACTTGTAAATGGTGTCGAAAATCGTGGGGATGAGAGAAGAAAAAAAAGTACTTGAATGCATCGGAAATGTAAAAGGTTTAGTTGCTATAAATGCTGGGTATCACAGATTTTGTCATCAAAAACTGTATTGGAGGCCTAAAAGTGAGATGAAACGAGGATATTACCGTGCAAGTAACACTGATGAAGCAATGGAATCAATTTACTCCTACCCTGAAAACGACTCGGACGAGTGCCAGTCTTATAAAGTATTTGGTGAATAAAATATAGGATGATTTTCGTCCTGGCATCAGATCGGTTACATCGCGCTTTTGCAAAAAAATATGGTGAAGATGTTTTAATAGCCTAATCTGCCAACAAGAAAGCAGTTTGCTTCCAAAATGTTGGCTATAAAATACTCAGTGAAACTGGTATAGTAACAAGGACTCTGATCCTCAACAGGAAAATGTCGAACTAATTTCATCATTTGACGAGGCTGAAGAAGATAAGCTATTCTAAGAGCTTATATAATTACTGCAAGACGGAGAGGAACAATTTGAGGACGACACACCTTCCTTCTACCTCTGATGACTATTGAAATTTAAGAACCCGGGTTTCAAAATAACCACGAAGAAAATAAACATGTATATTATACATTAATGTACGTTTCTTTATTTGTTTCAAGGCTAAATGAATCTCCCTATAATTTGCATATAAAGTTAAATTTCTACAATTTACCTTTGTAATTATTTGCTATTGTTCTTCAAACAAGTTTGCCTATTTGTGAAGTTCATTTAAAATTAAGATTGTGTCTTGTTATTATCATTAATATTAATATAGCAGTTATTAATGTTTATTACATTATGTATTATATCTAAATATCATTAACGTTTTATAATATAATAAATAGTAGAATTAAAATATTTATGTATTAATGCACTGAGTTTTTGCTTACTAGCCCCCTAATATTTATTCATTTACATTTATATACAAATATCTTTTATTTTAATTATTTTTCTTTGTATCTCTTTGTGTGTGTATTATGTGTTCCAGTGATAGAATACTATACATTGGCAGTTATTGAAGTCTGATGATGACTAATGTTGTTAGGTCAGAATTGTCAGTTCGTAGCCAGAGGGGAGAGAGAGAGAGTTAGTAAAAAGGAGAAGGGAAAAATTAAAAGAGAGCAGATTTGTTATCTGTCGTCCTTAGTGAAGAAAAAAGAAATGATCGCCAATTTATCTGGCGAACATATTTAATCCCTTTCAAAAATCCCGATTATTTTAACAAGGCATATGTTAAGAGAACAATCAAGAATATAAAACAGTATTTCTTACAATATATATTGTAAAAAAATACATCTGACGTGTATATTTCCGTATTACGTTTTTTATCACCAAATCCAAAAATCCCAAGGATGACAGATATCACAGCTATACCCTTAAAAGTTGTTAAGCTTTCTGTAAATAAAGCTTCTAATTCTAATAATTACTGTAGATTATTTATAAGGAGAAATGCGCTTTTTTTACGAAGTTGGGAAATCTGTTTATTTTCAAGAAGCTGTTACGCGCTTGCTATTAGTACTACAAAAAAGGTGTAATGAAGGAAATTGTAGGAAATTTAATCCTCTTTAAACATTACAATAGAAAAATATTGTTAAATTCAGCCATTTTTGAGATATTTTGAAAAAAGCCAAAAAACTAGTAAATTTTCGAGGTTTTTCAGCCGACAAAAATTCTCCCGGGGCCGCCCATGTTGGATAACTCGTTTTTTTGCATATTAATACTAATATGTACAAATTAAAAAAACAAAATCTTCTACCCCACCTTTTGCAAGGTAAAATGTATTTATTGACTGGACTAGTAGTGTAGTTCCGAAGTATGTTAAATAATAATAATAAAAAAAGAAGAAAAAAAAAAAAAAAAAAGAATAGCTTTATGCAAAATATTTATGCTTATGTTTATTTGCTTATATATATATGCTTATATATATATGCATTATATATATTGCTTATATATATATGCTTATGTTTATTTATTTATATTTATGTTTTTATTCAATTACACTTTTTCATTTGAAAAGGACAAATATTTTGTCTTATAGCGGTATTGCTTCTATGCAAATCTGATAATATAGTATAATATAATAGTAGGAAGTGTAATTAGTAGAATTATTTTTAAAAGGTAATAATCTAATAATAATACATAAAAACTGGTACGTTGTAACTATGGCAAAACTTTCTTACATATCATTCTAATACAGTATTTATTAAGAAAATTACGCATAACTTGAAAATGTCAGTATACTTGTAAGAGTTTTTCCAGCACCCCCCCCCCCTATAATCCCTCATTTTGACTGCAATTGTATGAAATATAAATGAAGGAGAAGGAAGTAATAAGCCCAATCTTTCATTAACTCAATTAATGGGGTGTGGGGAGTTGACTGCCCAATGGAATTCGCGCAGACACTTTTCGTCCCAACCTATCAAATAGCATAGAAATCTGGGAAAAATGGGTGCTAGTCGTTTTATAATTTAGCGATTACAACATTGGAAGAAAGAATAGATATGTGTCCCTATGCATAACGACTTATAGAATATTTCTTCAGGATGTAGGGACGAATTTTCACTTCGTAGGGTCTTTTGGAGGTCTTTTGTAAGACTTTATATATATATATATATATATATATACAGGAGGTCCTAAAGTCTGTAGACATTTTAAAAATTCAAACTATTGAATGAATTGATAGAACTGAACACAGTTTGCGAAAAAAACATTCTCGTGAAGGGAAATTTTTTTGGTAAAGAAAAAAGATATAGTTAATTTCTTTTGTTGATGATTGTTAGAGAAATAGTTAAATTTTCCACACGGATGTGAAAGAAAAATATGCAAATGAAGGTCCTATAAATTGCACAATTTTGCGATTAGAACAGTTTATTTCTTATTTTGCCTTCTACTTGTGCATACATGAAGTTTTAATTGCGATGCTGGCTTGATGGATAAAGCGTTATTGGTGAAGATGTTTTCCCTCAGGTAAGAACCGCCAACTGAAGCCGCACTTAGCAGTGTTATAACTCGTTTGCAAACTGTAATTTGTGATGACGACGAACACATGGAATAGGATTTATATGCCTGTAAACATTTGCTTACCAATAAGTAAAATTTTTCACGAAAATGTGTGATCTGGTTACGCACAGCGCCCTCTATCAATAAATAGCTTAAGTATTATGTTTTCTTCACAAAAAAAAAAAAAAAAAAAAAATCCCCTTCACGAAAATGATTTTTTTTTTTTGTAAACCGCGTTCAATTCTATCAATTCATTCAATAGTTATGAATTTTTAAAATGTCTATAGACTTATGGGATACCCTGTATATATATATGTTATCAACCATTTCGCATATCAAGTTTGCCGTGTAACTCTACTCCGTAAAAACTGAGATATAGCCTTCCCGTTATGGGAAGTAATTGCAGCATAGCAGTACTACTTTTGTGCTTTAAAATTGAGCTGTAAAATTTAAGCTATAAAGCCACTTGCTGAGCACCAAAAGTCAATGGTCACCAACTTATGCAAAAGTGCATCTAAATATATAATTTCGTACACTTAGTGTAATAGTTGTTGATTGATATCTGTCACATAGTTTTTGTTAGACACATACAGGCAGACTGATACGCAGATAGAGATATCATTCCAACAATAGTCGATTTTTTTTTTTTTTTTTTTTTTTTTTTTTTTAAGTGCTGACCATTGAGCCACCTGTCAACAAGTATGCAATAATTTATTTGCAGATTCATAACTACTGAAAATATGCCTAAATGAAATTATTTTTGATTACAGATTAAAATTTTTAAGCGTGTGAATTTTTAATTTTTCGATCTAACAATCCAATATTGTCTCGAAGAATTTTTTTTCATTAGTTCAAAAACCCTTGACAACCAGTATTGTTGTGCTTGAGAAGTTAAAATTTAACTTCTAAAATTCTCAAATAAATAAATAAATATTATTATTACTACTAATAATAATGGTAAATATCTTGGAAAATCTGTGCAGCAGATTGTTATTTTTAGATTTTTTTTTAGCTGAAAACAACCAATCAAAGACAATATGAAATCTTCGACGTTAGATGGCAGAAGAAGCGTGTCAAATTTTCTTAGAAAGCTGCACTCTGACTTTAGACGCTTTTTAAATTTTGCGTTGAATCGAGACTTGAAGGTAATGGTGAATATGGCCGTGGCCTGTAATTGGAAGCTGTTAGTTTAAACAGCTTCCCAATTAGATAAAACAACAGAAATTCGTCGCAATACTTTTTATGAATCTTGGCACATTTCGCAATAACTGTAAATTGATGTCTTTGTCAAATACATTACTACCCATCTATATTACTAATATATTTTTAACGTTAAAAATTTTTTTCTGAACTTATAGTTAGGCTTAAATAAATGAGAAAAAAAATGTAATATAGATAATAAAAAACAGAAAAAGCAATGAAAATAAAGCTGTAATTTTAAGCTGCTAAAAGCTATAGCTGCTTAGCAGCTATAAATATATTTAAAGCTGCTAATATGAAACCTAAAAATATAATTCCTGAATGCTTTGTATATAAAAGCTAAAAGCTTCGAATCTGAATATAATTTAAAAAATGTTTTTAGTTAAATATAATTTTAATTAACGTGTTTTTATTATAAATTATAATTTTCTGATATTAATATTTAAAGCAAAGTTTGATTAAAGGATGCACATAATTTTAAATTACTCAGTACGCTTTCAGAAAATTAATGACTGTTAAATTATGTCTTATTTCTCAAGAACTGTTTTATATATATATATATATATATATATATATATGTATTTTAAAGTTGTAAATACAAAATTATTCTTTACTGAAACTTTTACATCATTTTACAAATTTTAAGGGGGTCCGGGACACAAAATTTTTGTTTTTAATATTTATTGATGAATTGCTGTAATTATTTTTTCTGAAATTGAAGTTTTTTTGACGATGAAATTGAGTAAGAAATAAACTTAAAAAAAAAAAAAAAAAAAAAAAAATTAAATTTTTTAAATTTTTTAAAAATCTAAATAAAATTTTAAAAAATAAAAAATAAAATTTTTTGATAAATTAAAAATTTGTTATATCTCATGAACTAATGGTTCAGTTTACAAACTTTTTTCACCTTTATATACAGAAAGGATTTATCTTCAATTTGTCTTCAGGAATTCTGATAATAATAATAATTTTTTTAAATATTAATTTTAATTTGAAAAAAGTACTTATTTCATGCATAACTTTTGGATTACAAAAAAAGTTTTGCCCCTAATTAAAAATCCCGAAGACAAATTGAAGATAAATCTTTTCTGTGTATAAGGGTGAAAAAAGTTTGTAAATTGAACCATTAGTTCATGAGATATAACAAATTTTAAATTTATTAAATTTTAAATTTTTGAAATTTTATTTAAATTTTTTTAAAGATTCTTTCTTGCTCAACTTCATCGTCAAAAAAGCTTCAATTTCAGAAAAAAATAATTACAGCAATTCATCAATAAATAATAAAAGCAAAAATTTGGTGTCCCAGACTCCCTTAACTCATTTCACAACCTCAAAATTACATATTAAAAGTTTAAATAATCAGTTTGTTAAAAACGAGATATAATTTACTAAGAGACATGAACTTTCTGACTGTGAAAACGGTATTTAAAAATATGCATTATATTATTAATAATAATGGAGATTATTTTTTTCATAGGTTAACATGGGATGTGGATAACCTTGACGCTCACTGGCAAAGAGCTTCATTTTATCTACCTGTAGATAGCTGTCAGCATCATCCAGTTCTGACTGCACACTAGCATCTTTTACGTAAACTATCCTTTCCCCAGTCAAATCTGTTGGAATTTCGTAATCTGGAGTTATGAATGTTTCTGGATAAACATCTGTTGGATCTGGAGGTGGAGGCTCTACCATTCCAACTTGCCAGTACTGGATGTTTTCAAAGGCACAAACAAGTAGAAGCACAATATCTACAGATATTATAACAATCTGAAATGGAAAGCTCAAATTTAAATCTTCTAGTCATATCAAAAATAAATAAATAAATAAATAAATAAAATAAAATAAATAAAATAAAATTACATTTAGAAATTATTATTACAGGTTGGTCTATGCATTTGTCGATTTTTACATACGTATTTCCAAATTATTCCTCCTCGCAATTACTAAACATTCTTTTACATGATATTTAAAACAAATGACAACATGTTTTACGTTATAATACGTATATGTTTTAAAGTTTAAAATGTCTTTAATAAATTTAAAGTGACATCATAATCCTTAAATTCTAATTTTATAACCACGTGTCTATGTTGTTATTTATAAAATAAATTTCTCGTAGCATAAATAAATTCTACACCTTTATTTATGATTATTATTTTCTCGTGACATAGGAAAATTCCGCACAGCAACGAAACGAGTTTATTCTAAAAAAGAAATCTTTTTGTTTTATTCAAACTTTGTTTTGTAGATGAATAAATACTGGAAAATATCTAGTTAGTCAAGCTTTGTTTTCTGCAAACGAAAGAACATTGTTATATACATATTGTTACGAAATTGTATATAATTGTGTTTATTTTTGTATAAATTCTTTCAAAGAGGCTTAGTAAGTTAATAAAGTGCTAATTTTGTGCATTTCTAGTCGTTTTAGCGTTGAAATAGCCTTATTGTCCCTTAAAAACGCATTAAAAAGCCCCAGTAATGCAGGTAATGGATTTGGCGCCAAATTTGGCGACTTTTTCCCACCTTGGCGATTTTTTTGGCGACCTTGGTGAGAAAATCCTTATATGGGATATACCAAATATGGAAGCTGTAAGTTGATTGGTTGACCACTTTCTAGAGTTTTCTCGAAAAATCTGGGTTCCATGGAACAGCATATAAGGAGCGCTTCCTCGCCAAGGCAGTCAGTTCAGTTCAGTCTTCAGCCAGCTTCGCTAGTGCTTGGATTGCTCTTGAGCCTCTTTGAGAGAGACTTGCTTCAAGTGTTATTGCTATACAGTTTGTGCTGTGGATTTGCTATTGACAGCTGTTGTTTAAGCTGTGTTTACTGGTCGAATTGAAGCTGATACTTGGTTTATAGACCTGTATTTTTCTGGAACTTTCTGTGAATAAATTACTGAATTTTTGTACGTTTGGCCTTTCATTCTCAGACAACTCACGAACCCCCAAGTACGCAACATTTCTATTTACAGTCAAATAAATCTCAACGAAATTAATTTAAAATTTATAAATTATTATTATTTTTTTAATAAACTGCAAACGAAAGAACTATAATATACTTATATATACTATACTTAAAAAAAAAATTAAAACTAGATTTTCTCTGTAAATGAATAAGGAATTTTGTATTTTTAATTTCCAATTTAGTATTTAAATTAATAAGTAAATCTCCCAAAACCATGCAAACCAAGAACAAAACACTATTTTCTTTTCCTCAATACATTGTTGCAGTAGTGATGGAATTTTTTTCTGTTTACATTACTGTTTACATTCTGTTTACATTCTGTTTAAATTACCTTCTCATTGTTTATTCATTTGAAAAGCATGCATGGGGACCATGGATAAAACTTTACTTTAATTATTGCAATACATTTTTGAATCTGTGACAGTAGTAGTGAGTGTTACACTGAATAAACGTGAGATTTTATTATTAAGTTAATATTTTTACTAATAACACTAGTATTAACATTGACTGGAGTTATTTTTTACTGATTGCCTTTCCTAGTGAATGATTAAAAATTCATAAACTATAATAATTTTCCTTAAAAATGATGAATATTTATAAAGTTTTAATGCGTGTCAAATTTCTGAAATAAATGTTATTTACCAGTTTGTATGTTCAGTGACATTATATTATAATTATATAACAAAAGTAAAAATTAAAATAGCTGTTTAATGTTACAAATTATTATTCAACTAATTCTATTCAAATGTTATACATGTGAATAGAATTAGTTAAACATTAAAATATTATAGAAGTAAAAAATATGTCATTACAAAAATTATAGAATACAGCGAGTATCACAACAAAATAAAGGTAAATTAATATATGATAGTAAATCTTAACCCATTTTATCCCATTGTCCTATTTAAACGACAGCTGAAAAATAGCATATAGAAATCAGAATTTGCTTGGTGAGAATATTTTGTAAGCTGGAATATATAATGGTATATATAAGCTTCTGCTAGCGTGTTATGTGTCTCACCTCCTCCTCCTCCGTCTGTAATCTTTGTTTAATCATTACATTAGGGGGCGTGGTTTATCTTCTCTTTGCGGTTGAAAATCTTCCTGGAGAACTATAATGTAAATAAGAAAGTATTATAGAGATAAAGCAAAACTTTATACTCGGAAAGCACTTTTCACTAATGAAGAGAACACTAAAACATATAAGTTCAAATTTCATCCTCTTTATTTCAATGTCCTGCGTACAAGGTGGATAAGATTTCTTATGCAGATTATCTGTATATATATATAAATTACGTGTCACGATGTTTGTCCGGGGTAAACTCCTAAACTAAGGAACCGATTTTAATGAAATTTTGCACACTGTGTGCAGTTTGGTCCAACTTGAGAGATAGGATAGTTTTTATCTCAATTTATTGTCAAAATATTGTTTTATTGCAATTATTTGTTAATTATAGACCTTTATTAAAGTTACTCCAAAATATCTGTGAGTTCCATAAATTTAATTGTTGCCAATAAAAAAAAAAAAAAAAAAAAAAAAAAAAAATACGAGTTTATTTTCTTTCGACATAAAAATAAATACATTTAACCAAACGTGAACGTTAAAAAATTATAAAAAGTTAAATTATGCATCTAACGAAAACTGACGTCATATAATCAATTTAAAGATTTTATTCACATTGATAAAGTGCTAATGTAGTTCTATCACAGAAATATTAATATATATATAGACCTATCATCCCCATGTTATCGTACAAAGATTTTTGATGCCGAAAAAAAAAGCTTTGGAATTAGCCATTAAGTGGTATTGAAAAAAAAAAAAAGAAAAGAAAAGAAAGAAATATGAATTTGAAACTGTATCTGGAGTTTTTCGTTCCCGTTTAGTAAATAAATTATTCATAAATTTTATTTGCTAAAATATTCGTATGTATTCCCGTGTGTATGCACTCACGGAAAGACGGCCATATTTTGGTAAAAACGTCGTCTTTTCCCAAGTGAAAAGGAATAGCTTTTTTCTCCCCAATGATCACTTTATATATACCATATTATATCTATGAGTTCTATACGCAAGCGAAGTGTGACTCACTGACCGTCTGTACAGCCAAGAAAAAGATTTCCTATGTTAATCGCCCATTGGATTTTTTGTAAAAAATTATTAAAAATCGAAGAAATTTATTTCCCGATTTTAATCTTTATATTTAGGTATAGATATGTATTATTTATCGCGTGCGTTAGATTAAGTTATTTTGCTGTCAAATTGATAATATTTTAATTTTAAATTTCAAAACTCTGTCGTCCTTGGCTTTTTTTTTTTTTTTTTGTATTTGGCGATCAAAAGCGTAACACGAAAATATACATGCCAGATGTATGTATTGTACGAAATGTAATATGTATTATTCATTGCGCGTATGTATGACATGTAATATGTATTGTACGAAATATTGTTTCATATTATTCATTACTCTTTTAATAAAAGTTGTTAAAATAACCATGATTTTTGAAAGGAATTAAATATTTTCGCGAGATAATTTGGTGATATTCTTTTTTTCGCCAAGGATGACAGAAATGAAATCTATTCCGCTGCAACATATTAGCATCTTATATCAGATATTTTATTTAGACATTTGAAAACAAATTTGACTTCAAACTATGATAGAATATTTATCATTTTCCTTTTATTTAGTATATTATTAGTATATTAAAATTTAAAAGCATGGTATATAAAAAGTTTTTTTTTTTTTTAATCATATAATTATTCTTATCTTAATCCTCAATGTTTCCCATATTTATTAACTTGAATTTACTATTAAAATTTTAACATAATCAAAATCTTCTCATCACTTCGTTAAAATATACTAAATTTTTCCAAAATATTTTTCTATTTAAAATGATTCATGTATTTATTAAATGTCCAATATTTCATAAGATGTCCTATTTTAAAGTTTTAAAATATTTATCAAATTTACTTATTTTTCTGGTTTAGCCATATTGTTTTCCTTTTTATAACTACAGCTGTTGAGATCTTTAAAATATTTAAAATGATGAGGTCATTTTACAGTAAAGTTATCCATTATAGCATACATTATATTACACTCCTCCATAAAAATTGATTTTAAAATCGTCTGCTTCTTTTATACTTTTATTTTAATTGAATTTTAATAAAAATTAAATTACATATTAGTCTTTTTAGCATTTTAATCCAAAGTAGCTTTAGACATATTATATTTCACACATCCATAAAAATTTATCTTTAAAATCTTCTGCTTCTTTTATAGTTTTATTTTAATAGAATTTATTATAATTTAATTTATATCTTACAAGCAAACATTCATTTTGGGAGGATGGAGTTGCAGGATGGGGGTGGGTTCATTCGAAAGAAGAACAAAAGGTGATTATCTTGTATAAATCTTAGCTGCAATGGACCATCAGGTCAAAAGTTAGAAGGCTCCAAATAGTTAGGTTAGGTTAGGTTAATATGGAGCAGGGAGACGAAATTCGGAAAATATTAGTAGAAATTCTTAAAAAAAGTGGAGAAAATCCATGAAAAATGAGATAATGAGAGAAATGAAGACAATACTTTGAATAAAAAGGTTTTATTTAAGTTAGACTAAGCAGAAGTAGAATCGAGATGAATCTCATTAACAAATGCATGCAGTGCACAAAGGCTCTTTTCACAATGTGCGCACTTAACAAAACTCATCTCATTACATTTCAAGCATTTGTCAAACATATTTGCATCGAAACAAACGTCCATGGGTGAAATCCAGGGTTCTGGTTCTTCATCCAAGTATCCACTTTTGTAGAATGCATACTTAATCATGCTCCTGAATCTCGGGTCGCTGAATTGATAAATAGCAAATCCTTGCATTTGTAGAAAATTCTTTCTTTGCCACAGTTGTATCGCGGAATTGGCAATAAGAGTATCAGTGATATATCTAATGAATGCTTTATATGGTCTGAAAAAGTAAACATCCAGTGGTTGTATTAATCCTGTACATCCGCCAGGGATAAGCTGCTTTATTAAATGTCTACAAATAGGACATGTTCCACTTGAAAGAGAATCATCGCGATTTGCACGCCACGAGTCCAGGAGCAACAAGATTTTGCCACGATCAGAGGGAATACTTTTCCAGAAGGCTTCATTGTAAAATCGCTTGAGATCCTCCCTGTTCATGTTTGTAGTTCGACCAGCAAATGAAACAATGTTTGAAGGATCATGTTCTTTAGAATTTGGAAATTTCCCGTTTGGTTCAGCAACAAGAACATACATCGGTCTCATGATCTCTCCATCCATTGAAATTACGGGCATAATCATGTAAGAATGAGTTGTTGCGCTCTGCGACCCAACAACAGTTTGAACATTTTTTGTTCCTACTTGTCTTAATGTCCGATAAGAATGTAATTCCTTCTCAAATCGACTTTGATCAGTGTTAAAGATATTTTTCGCATCTAATCCTTCATGCTGAATAAGTGACTTCACAGAGATTACGAAATCATTGGCTAGCTGATGTGTTTCTCGTTCGTTTTCCTTCCAGTTCTTTCTCACCTTGAGTGTGATCGCTCGACTAACAATATTGTTTTTCTTTTTAAATCGAAGAACCCATGAGGCAGATGCTTTGAAGTTATTAAGATGTAGATGTTGAGGATCCATATTGTCTTTAATCTGCAAGGCCGAAAGACGAAGGTTGCGATCATGAATGACAGCACATTCTTGAACTTTTTCTCTAAATATGTTGATTACTGCATCATTGACCTTCTTCATCGTTGGCTTGTCTCTAGACTTTCCATACTTATAAAGAATGTTCATGTTTTTAATTCTTTGGAACCGATTCATAACCGTAGTGGCCTTTCTATTAACGTTGCGTAGAGTGTCATCATCGTTTTCAGTAAGGAATTTCCAAGCAGCCTTCTTGTAATCATCATCCAAAATATTTCTTTTTTTAATAAGAGATCCTTCATAATCTGAATCTGATGTTGATGCTTGTGATGAATGAAGCACTTCTGGTGTAGTTGCAACCAGTCCTTCCTCTTCCTCTTCTTCTTCGATATCCGTATCCGAATCGTCGTCATCGCCAAAGTTCATTTCCATGTCACTCCCATCATCACCAGCAAAGCCAAGCGTTTTTACCTCTTCGATTATTTCTAATCGATTCTCAATGATACCAACGATATGATCAAACAATGCGTTCTCTTCAACATTCATGTCCTTCTCTGCTGAACCATACTTCAGTTTTAGGGCATGAACGACGCTGCGAGCATCCATAACTGCCAGGGGTCGAAGAGTCCTATGTTTTTAATTCACTATCCCGTCACCATTCGTAAGCTAACACATTCCTTATATTTTTGTTTCCCAGATTTTCAAGAAAGTTATCAAGTTTATATCTTAAGAATAGTGGTGGGAGAGTGATTTTAAATATCGGGCACTTTGACCTCTGTGACTACAGGAAAAAGAAAAATAATTTGTTTTGAAGAGGTCCTGTTCCTCTCCCAGTGGGCCACAGCAGGTAAAATTTGTACAGTATACTCTTCCCAACATCCTCTTTCAAATGACTCCTCTCCTGACCTGCAACTCCATCCTCCCCAAATGAATGTTTGCTTGTTAGTTATTTTAACATTTTTATCCTAAGTAGCATTAGAAATAATATATATCACTTCTCCATTAAAATTTATAAAACCCTACAGTAAAATTAATTTGTGCTTAATATCAACTCAACGAAAATTTTTATCAATCGCTTCCAAATTTTGACCTAAGGTTCAAATCTCAATCCTGTGGGTTTTTACATCGGCTACAACATTTTAGTCTTTATTCGTAAATAATAATTTGACTGTATTAAATAGTTTACTGCAATATAATTAAACGTATAACTTAGTCACAGCAACGCGTGGCCGGGTCTGCTAGTATATATATATATATATATATTTCAAATTTTGTTGTATTTAAATTATTTATGTTTAATTAACCTTAAAAAATATAATTTTTTCTTAAATTTGAGCAAAAAAAATAAATTGGGATAAAATGGGTTAAAATACTAGGGGGCTGTGCCTCCTGTTCGCTCCGCTCACCCCGACTAATTTCCCTTATTAACCCCTGCGCCGCTGTGGCCGCCTATTCGCTTCTTTGCCATTCACTGAATTGGAAAATTGATAGTGCATGGCACAAGACAAAAAAAAAAAAAAAAGTTATAGAAATCCCCATATTCAATGTCAAATCGAAATACGTAATATACAGTCGGCAGCAAAATTATTCGAGCGCTAGCAAAAATTCCTGTATAAAAAAAGTACACTTAATACTATTTTGTTAAATAAATCCTTGCCGAATCATGTTCTTAGACTGACTAAGAATCTATAGAAATTTTATACAACAAAAATTCTTATACAGTGAAACTTGAATAATTCGAACTTGTTTAATTCGAAATTTTGGATAATTCGAATATTTTACACAGTCCCTTCAATTTTGTATTAAAATAATGTTAAAAAAACGTGGATAATTCGAATTCTATTTTGGATAATTCGAATTTTTCATACGATTACCTATAAAATATTACAGTAAAATTTGTTCCCGAGATTTTACTCATCTGAAGTGCATTATCTATTTTTTCAGTCTTTCAAAAGAAGGATAAGGAAATACAATAGAAGCCCCTAGCTAGTGCACCAAAAGATATGGTGCATAGGTATGAACTTCGAGGTTTTTGTGAGTTGAAAGTCATGTGTAATGTAGAAGATTCTATTTTTGTAACAGGTCATACTCTATGACACAATGATTCTACTTAAAAAAGAAATAAAAAATATATTTGACTATTTTTTAAAAAGTGTTGAATAATTAAGCTCGTAAAAAATATTGATTTCCTGGGTGGGAGGGGGGGGGGGTGTTAAAGGGGTAATGTAGCAGTATTCTTAGATATAAAGTTTATGTGTTAAATCTCTGATCGTAAAGTTTTAATTTTTTAATTTATCACTTTTTTTGACAAAATAGTATATGTAATTCGAATTTTGGATATTTCGAATTTTTTTATGGTCCCTTCAACTTCGAATTATCCAAGTTCTACTGTATTTTTATATAGGAATTTTTGCTAGAGCTCTAATAATTTTGTTGCCAACTGTATTTAATACCATTTTTTAAAAATAAAATTTTAAGCTAAAAATCAGCTTTTTATTTGCAGAATAGAAAAAAATGTGTAATATATGGACCATTTTGCGTTACAGCTTTAATATATGAACGCCTTGGCGACTTTTTAATTTTCGATACTATTTGGCGATGAATTTTTTGGTTATTTTGCTTATTAAAAAATAAAAAATCTACCATCTACTTTTTGTAATGCCTGTACTTTTTACTATTGAGTTTTTTAGTTAATTTAGGACAGTATATAATACTCTCTATATATTTTTAAGGTGCAGCTAGATAATAATTTTACACATTCGAAAATATCTGCAAGGAAAAAAGTTTATTATTATTATTTTAATTTTGAAAAATGTCATACAGCTTCAATTTTTAATTCTCTCCTATCTACCTCTTAAATTAATGAAGAATAAAATGAGCTCAATTAATTATACGAGCTTTGGGAGATTTTTTTTTTTTTTTTTTTTGCCATAATTAAAAATATGAAATATGTCATGGTTGTTTGGTTGGAGGATTTTTAAGGCCGATTAACTCCGTATGTGTAATAGGTCTATAAAGGGAATACCCGGATAAAAGGATCGAACCCGGCACCTCTCATCTACCAGCTTTGAGCGCGGAACTGAAATATATCATGTAAATGTTTATTTCTGTAATGTTAAAATATTACCAGTGCTAAATTGGAAGATTCTGTCCATTATGAGTTTGAATTTAAATCTGAAATATTTCTTTTAATGCAAAAATATATCCGAAGTATTTTAAAATATGTTCTTAAATGAAAAAAGATAAATACACTTTAAAGACAAAAAGAAACACGGTCAATTACACAGACACGATATTATTTCTATTTTCACAAAAAAAAAAAAAAAAAAAAAAAAAAAAAGAACACATAAAAAAATTATGAGTAACATATAAAAAACTGTCAGTAAGAAGTTAATTTTCTAAAAGTAGGAAAGAAATAAAATAAAATAAAACAATATTTGCAAACAACAAATTACAATCCTAAATTCATTTTTTGATTGAAACAACAGCAACAATGTCATTTATTTTATTTTAATATATAGATAGAATATATATATATATATATATACACCATTGATCAGATTTTAATTTTCCAGTGGAAAATGGCGTCATAAGATTGAAAGAAAAGCGATTTCAGAAACTTTTTGTACGATAGCAAACAGAGTACCTTATTAAACCCGATATTTTTAATTAATAATTTCGTTAATTAAGATGATAGAAATTTATAACTAACTGAACCGTCTTCCTTGGTGTCTTCGGAACGCATGGATACCTCTCATGACACGGAGAACCTTACCATCCGCTAGGAGATGCGGTTGCAGACAAAAAAATTTGACGCCAGCGACAGTAACTTTTTTTAAATATATAGAGACGCACCAAAAATTGGTTTAAAATGCATGGGTCTGTAGAAATCGTAAATATTCCAATTTAGCATTTTAAGTAGGGTAACTGTTACTGAATACACACCATCTTTACTTTATTATTTTTATTTTTTTAATTCAGTGGTATAAATACATTTTCATTAACTAAAATAATAATAATGCATATACTTTTAAACCCTTGGAAATTCGTGACAGAAGAAAAATATCATAAGGGAAACATTTTTCAAGGTGGCAAATAGAATACCTTTATAAACCCGTCGTTTTTAGTTAATAACTTCGTTAATTAAAATGATAGAAATTTCTAAGTAGGTAAAATGCTTTTTCTAGGAGTATTCGGAACACATTGATACCTCTCATGACGCAAAGGATTCTGCCCTCCACGAGAAGGTGCGGTCTCAGACAAAAAAAATTGACGCCACCGACAGTAACTTTTTTTTTTAAATATACATAGAGAGGGAAAAAAAAGATAAATACACTTCAAAGACAAAAGGAAATATTGTCAATCATACAGACATGACTTTATTTCATTATTCACACTCACACACACACACACACACACACACACACACACACACACACACACACACACACACACACAAAGAATTATAAACAACATAAAAGATTGCCAGTAAGAAAATTAATTTTCTAAAAGTAGAGAAGAAAAAAGTTATTAATAGCAAGATTGACATTTATTCTATATCTTTTTTACAACCATGGATCCGAGACGCGGTACCCCAGCCGGTAAAGCGCCGAGCTCGTAATTTGAAGATTGCGGGTTCGATACTTGAGCCAGCCAAGGACCGTCGTTTACGCTAATGGTGGCTGGTACACATAAAATCCGCCGTGCTCGCAAAGTCCTCCATGTTCCCATAAAAATTATACCTCACCGAAGCGGGTAGCCATCCCCTCCGTGTAGGATCAAATTTGTAACAGCATGTCTCCGGAAAATCCATAGGGTGCGTGACAGACCGTGGTCAGTCACCATAATGCAGTACTGGGGCGACTTGAAACCCAACCTACCTACCTACCTTTCTATAACCATGGAATCATCTTTTAATTTTTCCGTGCAAAATGACTTCATGACAGTGTTGGGCATAATTGATTAAAAAGTAATTAAATACAATTGAATTACGATTAAATTACAATTATAATTATTTTACTGTCAATCGATTAACAAGTAATTGATTACAAATAAATTGAATTATTACAAATAAATTGAATAAGTAATTCAATTTATTTGTAATCAATTACTTGTTAATTGATTGACAGTAAAATAATTGTAATTATAATTTAATTGTAATTCAATTGTAATTCAGTTACTTTTTAATCAATTATGCCCAACACTGCTTCATGACAGAAAAGCAACGTCATAAGAGAAACTTTTTTCGAGGTGGCACCTTGAGTACCTTCATAAGCCCGTCGTCGTATCAACTTCTTTAATTAAAATGATAGAAATTTCTGAGCAGCTGAAATGTCTTCTTTGGAATAGTTAGAACACATTGATACCTCTCATGACACGAAGGACCCTGCCCTCCGCGAGAAGATGCGGTCGCAGACAAAAAAAAAAAAAAAAAAAAAAAGATGCCAGCGACAGTAACTTGCGACAGTAACTTTTCTTTGAGATATAGAGATAATAGATTAAAAATGGAAATTATCATACTTATAAAACTGCAATTTTCTCAAGCTACCTCACAAAGTATGCGTTTTCGTTACAAAGGAAGAAAGAGCGAATTGAAGTACCGCTCACGTAGGAAAGAGATTAGAGATGGCTCTTATGTATTGAATGTTTCCCAATAATCTTACTTGTCAACTTTAACGTTTTTTGGCTGCCAGAAAAATTGAATAGAAATTATCAATTTCACCAGGGAAAACTATTATAGAAGGTATATAGAAAATGCATGGCAAAATTTTCGGGAAAAGGGCGAAAAAACATAAAAGTTGACAGATATTTAATAATAAATAGGATGTTTGAAAAAAAAAAAAAAAAAAAAAAAAAAAAAATGAAAGAAAATGATGAAAAAAAAAATCTGGAGTGACTCCATTCGACTTTCCGAACATTGAGTAACTAACAGTTTTGTAGATAAAATAAAGAAAGAGGAGTTGCTAAACAAACAAAAGAGAGAAAGCCATAACAGAGTGTTTGAGTATTTTTCTACATATATCACACGAGGTTTTATTTAACGCTACTGAACTTTGAGCCCTTAGATCATAATGATAAAGAATTTTTCGTTGTGTCCCTGTAAAAATCTATAAATTCTGACAAACTTAAACAAATTTTCACATTTTACCCACAATTTTGTCAAAGTCCCACTTTTTTTTTTTTTTAATTATTGTTACTGAGTGAATTTGTATAGGAAAATATAGAAGAAAGTCTCGTGGTGGCCACAATTCACCAAAATGCTTATAGTTAGTGCAACAGTGATTTATAATATTCATACAAATTTTCAGCTCAATTGAATAAGACGTTTAGATGCTATTGCACTTTTAAAAATTTGGTCTCATAGGCCATAATGATAAAGAATTTTTCTTTGTGTCCCTGTAAAAAAACAGTAAGTGCTAGATTCACCAAAATCTATAGAGTTGGTTCAAATGTGACCTATAACATGTGTACAAATTCTTTGTTCAGATTAATAAGGCGTTTAGACGCTATCACACTTTTAAAAATTTGGCAAAGAATTTTTCTTTGTGTCCCTGTAAAAAAACTATAAGTGCTAGATTCTCCAAAATCTATACAGATTGAGTATCTGTGACCTATAATATGTGTATAAAGTTTTTGCTCAATTGAATAAGGCCTTTAGATGCTATCGCACTTTTAAGATTTTGGTCCCTTGGCCATAATGATAAAGAATTTTTCTTTGTGTCCCTGTAAAAAAACTATAAGTGCTAGATTCACCAAAATCTATAGGGTTCGTACTATGGTGACTTACAATATACGTACCAACTTTCAGCTTATTCGAACAAAGCGTTTAGACGCTAGCGTGTTCACTCACAGACATACACACATACATACACACATACATACACACATACATACACACACACATACACACATACATACACACACACATACATACATCATCGTAAAAATAGTGAAAACGGACTCGTTGGACCTCGAAACGTATAGAAACATCAAAATCTCGAATTCGGATTTTTGACATGATTACAATACTTTCCTCACTATAGTGTTCGGAAAGTAAAAATGAAAGAAAAAATATTTAACACTAATGTACCACTAAAGTTACACTAAAAAACTAACGTTCCGTTGAAATCTATATGTTTACAATATATCATTCTGGATATGTTACCAAGCTGTTTGAATTGCAATTCTAGTGATAATGCTCTCACAAGTTGCTATTGCAATTGCAGAGGGATATCTTTCAATTTTAGTTTCGTCTAATCGAGACACAGAAAAAACTGAAATTAAATACTATATTCAAGCGTACACTATGTTGCTGTTAATTTATTCAAAATAAAATTGCGTATAAATCTGCTTGTCGATTTGCTTCTTTTTTGATAGAAACAAATTAAATTCTTGCTATCAACGATATCCTTATGATTTTTCAATGTATTTTATTATTGTTATTATTATTATTTATATTATTGTAATAGTAGTTTAATAAATTTAGCTATTAATTATTAGAAGAATTTTTCTGCTATTAGCGCATGTGCAATTAACCCATTTTATCCCAATTTATTTATTTTGATCAAATTTGAGAAAAATTATATTTTTTAAGGTTAATTAAACCTAAATAAACTAAATACAACAAAATTTGAAATATATATATATATATATATATATATATATATATATATACATATTCTGTATAAGAAATGTTATCCACCTTGTACGCAGGACATTGAAATAAAGAGGAGGAAATTTGCACTTATATATTTTAGTGTTCTCTTCAATAGTGTAAAGTGCTTTCCGAGTATAAAGTTTTGCTTTATCTGTATAAAACTTTCTTATTTACATTATAGTTCTCCAGAAAGAATTTTCAACTGCAGAGAGAAGATAATCCACGCCCCCTAATTTAATGATTAAACAGAGATTCCAGATGGAGGATTAGAAGGAGGTGAGACACATAACACGCTAGCAGAAGCTTATATATACCATTATATATTCCAGCTGACAAAATATTCGCACCAAGCAAATTCTGATTTCTGTATGCTATTTTTCAGCTGTCCTTTAAATAGGACAATGGGATAAAATGGGTTAAACATTATTTTAGCAAAAATGTCCATAATTTATGAGGCATTTAAATTTATATACTCTGATTAACCCGCGTGTTTTAAACAGAAAACGACAGAAATTTTTGGATTTTAATAAAGAAACCTTTATATCCCCATGTATAATTCCGACCATAAATCACATTGCTCATTAAAAAAAAAAAAAAAAAAAAAAAAAAAAGTGTTAAAACAAAATAGATAAATAAGTTTTTCCTACATAGAAATAAAAATAAAAAGGTGAACTACAGAAATTGGATATTCCTGATTTCAAATGTGTGTTCAATATTGCTCTGTAACGTACCGTTTTTGAGAGAGACAATAAGTATTAAAATGAAAAACGCTACATTAATTGAAAACATTACAAAGCTATAAAAACATGGAAAATGAAATTTCCCATGGAAATTTTCATTATCTTGTTTCTGAAATAAATCAGGTGCATCACGAAAATGTCATTTTGCGGATCATTTCCCTTTTAAGACTGCGCATCTTTGAATTCAGATCATAGGCCTCCAAAGGAGGGTTCGCAACTCTTACAGAAAACCTTTTGGAATGTTTTCTATAAAAACGTGGAATGAAATAAGGTGAAAGAAAATAAAAAATAAGAATAGCAATCTGATAGCTCTAATTCTTTAGCAAGAGAAAACTATTTTACTTTTAAATACAACCTTCCCCTCCCCCCTCCCACCCCTGTCATATATTGGTTCAATACTTTTAAATTTGTTACAATCAATTATCACTTTTACACAGAGGATTTTGATGCAGATCAGTGTAGTCTGAAGAACTATCACAATTACATACTATTGTTACAATACATTTCAAGCATGATTGTAATAGGGTAGGTGATCCAGTGATTTACATGCTCCAGTAATTGACATCTATCCACAAATAATTAATAAATAAGAAAAATAATAGAATAATATATTTTACATATAAGAATTTTAACATTTTATGCCAAACACTGGAGCATGGGGTGCTAATAACTGGTAAAATGAATTACTAGCAGTGTCAAACACTGGAACACAGGAAGCCAATTACTGATAAAATGAAAAACTGGCAGTGTCAATTACTGGAACATTGAGTGGGTGTCAAATAAAAATTCATTAAAAAAAATAAAAGAAAAAATTGTTATCAAATGTATATATTTTAACATATATGTGGTTCTGAATGTCTTTCATACCATATGTACTAATTTAAGATTTCTAAAAATATTTTCTGATGACCAGACCATTAAAAGCAACAGAGATTGCTCTAAAAGTATCAATCACTGGTGCACTAACCCTGTATTAAAGTATAACGCTTCCTTTATATCCCAGAAGTTTAGAAATTGCATTTTTTGAAATGTAAAGGTAGAAAACAAAGAAATGTTAAATTTCTTCGCTTGAGTCTAATAATTTTCACATCTTCCAAGTACAGACTTATTCAGATCGTATACAGGCTTTCTAAAAAGAAGTATTTTTAAAAACAAGTTTTTAATTTTTAAACGAACTATTTCATTATGATTTCTTATAAGCCATTAGGGACTGAAACTTCAAAATAAGTATGGAAATAAGAATCAATATGCCAATGTTTATCAAAAGTGATTTAAGGAAACGAGTTTTAAAGTTGTAAAATGAACAGAATATATTTTGAAATCACAATTAAATTAAAATTTTTAAAAATTTGAAAGAAAGACTGTATTTAGTACCTATGTGATTTTTTTTTAATCTCAATTTTAAGACAAATATATATATATATACAGAAAAATTTATGTAAGAGTCCCCTTATGATTTTTGCTAATCTGATTGTACAAGCAATTTAAAATACTATCGCAAACAGATTATTTTTAGAAAAGGGGAAAAAATACGTTTTAAAAAGAAAAAAAAAATATCGATTTTTAAACATTACTATTGGTTTTTAAAGAGATCAAATAGAGAAGTAAACTTCCTAAACTTTTCCCCTTTTTATTTGTAATTTATCTATTTATTTATTTTTAAATTGTAATGATTTTGCTAAAACTGCAAACATAGAACATTAAATAAGCAACAAAAATAAATTAAAATTAAAAATAAAATATAGTTTAGAATTTTTTTCCGATTGGTTGCAATTTTTTTCCGTATGAAAAGTTAATTTATACGTTATTCTCTCTCTCTCTCTCTCTCTCTCTCTCTCTATATATATATATATATATATATATATATATATATATATATATATACAATCGGTAACAAAAGTGTCCGAACACTAGCAAAATTTCATATGTGAAAAAAAGTACACTTCATACGGTTTTGTTAAATAAATCCTTGTCGAATCCTGTTCTTAGTCAGTCTAAGAGCATGATTCGATAAGGATTTATTTAATAAAACAGTATGAAGTGTACTTTTTTTACATAGGAATTTTTACTAGTGGTCGGGCACTTTTGTTACCGACTGTATATAGGTAGATAGACAGACACACACACACACACACACACACAGAGAGAGAGAGAGAGAGAGAGAGAGAGAGAGAGAGAGAGAGAGAGAGAATATTTAAATATTATAGCTATTGACATAACACAGTAAGTAAATAAGTTGGATAAATTATAATTCTTAAACTATTAACAAGTTTTTAGCCAAAGTTATTATTATTCTTATTCTTATTATTTTTCAAACAACTCTTTAACGTAATATATTTTTTATTAGTTTCAAGTAAATCATCTAGTAAAGTTTTTTTTTTTTTTTAATGATACGTCCAGATAGATCTTTTCTCGCTTCCAGCTTGATTTAAATTCAAAATAACAGTGTGAAAACTTTTAAAACAGTCAATACACTTGATGCTTATTGCGTCCTGTGTACAGGACTGTAGCTAAAAATGGGTTAAAGCTGATTATGTAATTACGTTATTTGCCTTTGTTTTAATATTGTACAATTGCAAATATTTAACATTAAGTAAATAAAAATATAAATAAAATTATTACCTGTATCCAAAATGCCCATCCTTTGAATACATTGAACTGTCGGAAACGCCCCTCACCAACACTTGCTAATATTGATACACATATGGACAGTACGACTGTAAAAAAGGGGAGGAAAAAATATAAATAAAATTAATTAATTAAAAGTGGAAAAGTACATATTTAATTACATTATGAAACAGAAACAAGTCATTTGCATTTCATATAAATTTATTAATTTAATCTCAAAATTCCGTAAATTTATGCGTATAATCCGCAGATCTGATAATTCAGTTTTACATAAAAAATTTGAATTAACAGAAAATGCTACGTCCCTTCCCCGCCTTTGTTCGACACACACACAGAAAAAATACTTCGAACTAATATAACTTTGTTTATTAATTAAAATTTCTGGTGTAAAGGTCATTTATGTCACCAGCAGATTATACGGAAACTCATGTTAAGCTTGAATATTATGCTAAGCTTGCTAAAATAATATTTTTTTTCTTCTTTAAACTAGTGGGTAACATGCAAAATAATAAATTTTAATGCAATTTAGTTTTTATGGGAAATTTACTCGCATGGCTAATATAATTGTTTAAAAAGTACAAAATTTAATCAGAATGTGTCATTATTAACATTTTATTTGTCCTTTTTAATGTACAGGGTTCACGGAAACCACATCTTTCTTCCTGTATCTAGGGCACGTGTCAGAATTTCTAAAACCATTAAAATTGTTCAATCAAAATGAAGGGACCTCGTTAAATTAAATTAATAACAATAATAATAACGGTACGGTGCAAAAAATAAAACAAAACAACATAGTTTTTTATATTTAAATTTTTTTTTCTTTAAATCAAGCACTTTTTTGTTTGTTTGTTTGTTTCTTCTTTATAAAACACATTTTCTTGATCATCGCTTTTGACTGCCCCTTCTCTCTCTCCCATCTTTCAAACTGTACTACGGAAGTATCTTGGAATGTCTAAAAATTGTTAAATAATCTGGTGTGTCACTCACATGACTTTCTCTTACCCTGAAATTTAATTTGGATATTAAGGGGTAAGTTAACAAGTACTGTTATGTAAACCTATGTTAAAACAATTGATATTAGGCTTCGGAACAGCTTTATTTAACAAATAATTCTATGTGAGGGAGGTGGCAGCCCCCTCAATCCCATTTCATTATTGTACCTACATTTATATAGAATTCAAATATGTCATTACATGCAAAAGTTCATTTAAAATTTTTCAGACAGCTTTTCCACGCAGCATTCCTTGAAACTTATGAATCTTTAATCTTTTCTAGCGATGAAAGTATTAACTTCAAAATATAACATTTGGATCGCCTGGATTTATTTGTTTTTAATTTACTCTAACAGACACAAACAAAGATCAAACGTTAAAAAGTTGACTTCGGTATTCAGGAAGCAAGCCTGAAAACGTGTAAATATACAAAAAACCATGCGATGAATATTTAGCTTACACATTATTTATCATATGGCTATGAGGAATTAATTTCAATTACTAAGCAGCTTTCCTGGACATGATAAAATATTATCGTAAAGCACTTCCATTAACAATAAAAAAGAATGCTATGGCTTTAATATTGGCAGCCCTGTATATCTGCTGAAAGTTATGTACACATCACGTAGTGCACATAAATATAATCCTATATTAATAACACACGGCATAACCTGAAGTACACTATCATCAATTTTCAAGTATTGTCGCATTATAATCTAGTCCTTTTGTGTAGTCCTGTAAACAAACAGTGAATGATTTCTATACCATATTGACATGAAACATGTTTTTACGCATATAAAAAATATATATTCGTTTCCTTTGGTTTAGTGCAGTTTACAGCTGTTAAACTCTACTTACATGCAATTTATCCCGTAGACGTAATGTATTTGAATTCTCTTGGATGTCCCTGTACATGAACCATTTGCTTCATCTCAACGAAAAGTTTAGTGTAACACCGCTATACACATTTAGAATATCAAGTTTGGACTTTCTGCTATTATTTGTTCTTGAGATATGCTGATAACGGACACACACGCAGACCAACCGCTAAAAATATGATTTTTGGATTCAGGGGAACCCAAAACAACCAAATTACGTAAATATAACAAAAACTGAATTTCGAAACTTTGACTCAAAAACAATACTTTCTCTGCCTTATAAGTAAGTGAAAATTAAAGTAAAAAAAGTGTTTAGTCGGTTTAAGGGAGATTTTTGACAAGACAGGCGGCATCTAGGATGACAATAATTTCATATAAAAAGAGAGGGGGGTGGGGTAAAACTTTCGAAAGCAAACATTAAAAAAATAATAATAATAATACGTTTTGTTTTACGATCCTTTTGAAGAATGTTATATTTGATCAAATATTTCGTAAAAATATTTACCCTCGCTCCTGTATTACGAGAACGCATCCAAATTTCTGAAAACTTAAAAATAAATAAATAAATAAATAAATAAAACAGGCAATGAATCTAAAAGGGAAAAAAAATGTTTGATATATAAAAAAAAAAAAAAAAAAAAAGAAAAAGAAAAAACACTGTATGGTATAAGAGATAATTAATGTGGCAAAGTCTGGAATTTTAAATTGGAGTGTGTCTTTTAACCCAATAAATGCATTTTAACACGTTAATCGCCACGATAATATCAGAAAATTTTTCACATGGGCCATGGTAACTTTATTAGACAATTTAGTTAAAAATGCGTGTTAAAAAAGCGTCAGGCACATATGACTGACATGACGATTAACGTGTTAATAATTACTCGGCGTATATCATATTCCTTTTAGGGTTATTTCCTAGTTAAAAATGCGTGTTAAAAATGCGTCAGGCACATATGACTGACATGGCGATTAACGTGTTAAAGACAATCATTTGAAAAGTGCCTCACGGTTGACGATAAAAGTTCGCTGTAAAAGTCTCACCTTCTCCATCTATCTTGGTAACTCGTCGGAATTTTTGAAAATTCTGAAAATGTTCCTAATCAACTTCAATCTCTTAGAAGACTGTTTTACGACCTAAAACTTCTTTTTGAATAGACCTTGCATAAATCCTACACCCCCACAGGCCAAATTTATTTAAATCAAACGAGACCTCCTTCAGATTAATTGTCCGTGTTTTTTACTTTTACTTTTACTTTTCTTTTTCTTTTTCTTTTTCTCTTTCTTTTCTCTCTCTCTTTTTTTTTTTTTTTAGGACGGAGGACTATTAGTTTAAATCTGGATTTTTTGTAGACCAGTTTTGTGTAACACCAAAATAAATAAGAATTATCAGTTCTATCGTTACAAATTCGGTCCCAAATAAAAGAAGCGATTTTTCTGAATCCAGGGGTGCAAGCAAAATTTCAACACGAAAATTAGATTTTTAAAAATTAATTAAAGTATTAGGTGGCAATACTTCATTATTTCATTTATCAATTCTTCAAAGCCAGACATATTGGCTGACTGTTCTTCCTGTCGGGAATAATTGCTTTTCTACCACATAACACAGTACTGGAAATAAAAAAAGTCATTTTTGAATTTTTAGGATGGAGGACTATTTCTTTGAATCTGGATTATTTGTAGTCCAGTTTTATTGAACACCAAAATAAATAAGAAATATCAGTGCTATAGTTACAAATTCGGTACCAAATGAAAGGGGCGATTTTTCTGAGTCCAGGGGTGATAACAGTTTCTTGATACGACAGTTAGATTTTTCTTTAAATTAACTAAGGTATGAAATTTAGGTGGAAACACTTCATTTTAATTCATTTCAGTCATTTTAAAAAATACGTGGTCCAGTTTTACGGTCAAAAAATGAGATTAAAAAAAAAAAAAAAAAAAAAAAAAAAAATGGGTTTAGGTAAGTTCAGGACCAAAAGGAGGGAGTCGAGCAATTCCATGGTTAAATTCGGGATCGACATTTGGTCCCGAATTTACCTATGCTTTTTAGAAAGGATGGGAGAACTTTTTTTTTTGCTTCATATAACGCGAAGGATCAGTCACAAGTTTAAAAGGGGATCTTCGCTTTTCAAATGTTTTGTCGCATAAGTTTGGTACAGTATTGTACTGTTAGTTTGATACATGCATATGCATAAAATAGTGGTTCTGGTTATATTGTAATCTATTTCCATTTCTTTTTAATGTCCGTAATTTAATTTTGTATTCATCTTGTGCAGTGGAATAAAATAAAAGAAAAAAAAGAGAAAAAGAAGAAGAAGAAGAAGAAAGATTCGATTTAATGATAGAATTAGAAATGTACTTAAAAGATAATTAATTAGATTTTTTTTTACAGGCTGTTGTTGCTGATAAATACTCGCATTCTTGTCCAGTTCCGGTACCTTTGGAGATAAAGAGATGACCTTTCATCCTGTTAAAAATCAAATAACTTTTCTCTAATCAGAAACCATTCCGAACATTTTAAGATTCATCACTTGAAAGAAACTGTCCTTTTATTTTTTGTTGTGAACTTTTTATTTATTTATTTATTTATTTAATCTGATGACTCTGAACATTTTAGTGACAGACTGACAGAATTAGTGGACTTTTTTATGGTAACCCTTCCTCTTCGAAAATAAGGGATGAAAATATGTAATAGAATGATTTAGTAGCTTTATTACTTCCAGTTTATGTAGTATCTGTTTTAATGTGGTGTAATAGTTTCCTATTTGTCTTGTACCGTGGAATAAAATGAAAAAAAAGAAGAAAGATTCTCATTTCAGGAGACCGGGGTAAAACTGACCACTTTTGTAAATTTTAAATTCTTACTCATAAAGTAATGATTTTTGGCTGTTGAAAATATTTGTGCATAGTACATATTGGGGTACATATTGCACTAAGCCAAAACTAATAATTATGCTTACTTTTTTTATATAATTTTTTAATAGTATCTGACAAAGTGGACCACAGGTCCAATTTAAAAAGTATACTAATGTAGTGTGTTGTAATGAATGCAGACTTTTTGCGAAATTTTTAATCTAGTATACTCTCTTTAAAACTCTCAGACAAAACATATTTTTTAAAATGTTCGTTTTGAGCGCACTTTTTTTAGAGTTGTAAAGACCTCTTCTCATTTGAAATTTTTAAAGTCGACACCTAAATCCCCTTATGATCCCAATTGGAAATTTTGCTGGAAGCATGAGATTTTATGTTTAAGGCAGGACTATATTACACACAGTTAATACTGTGCTTCTTTTTCTAAAAAGTTTTACTTGATTGAAATCCTAATTAAACATGTATCTATGAATGCTAAAATTATCTAATATAGTGGTTTTAAATTAATATATATATACAATAACTTGGAAAATATAATAACTTGTTAAAAGTTAGTCAAAGAAATAGTTTAGCAATTTTCGATTGTGTTCTTTAGTAGTTTCGAGTATAAATGAAACGAATGGCAAAAAATATAATGTTATGTAAAATAGCAATTTAACAATTTTTATTTTAAATGTAAGTCTCTGTCTTACAGTAATTATTTGTTGTATTTCATAAGCCAAAATAAGATATCTCTACATCCAAAAATGAAAGTAATATCTATAAGTATTAAATAGTATCACAAAATAAATTACTATTAATTTGTACCATGAAATCGTTTCAAATGTTGATCATCATACTATTTTTTATTGATTCACTTCTTCTATGTTGCGTGATAACTTTGTCCTTGACATTGCTAACTAGAAATTCTGAAACATGTTTTTCTCCACTCCTAAGGCAACATGAACGTAATTTTGCACCTGATATGAACATTTGAAATACAATTAATACCAATCATTAACTGGGGGAAAAATGAATACTAGAAAATGAATAACCATTATATATTTGAAATTCTGCTCCAGTCACCGATTTTTTTTTTCCCAACCTTTATAATGGAGACTTAGATACACATAATACCCCTTATGTAATCATTTCAAAGTATAAAATGACAACAGTTGTAAGTTATTTCGCTTCTAAGATATTTTATTAAATATATATATATGTGGCTCTTAAATTATTTTCTCTTACCTACATTGCTAGAGACATATCGCACACCGGAGAAAAAAATGACCCCAGCCAACAACAACAACAACAAAAAATGGTAATTCTGAGTTGATGTCATTGAAAAATGTATTCAAAGTGCCTCAACATACACAAAAAGCGTCACATGTCTATCTCGAAAATTATCTACCTGAAAAGAAGTTATGTTAGTTTTATGTCAATGTTGTCTAACAATGTTGTAATGCATTTGTGATGTAGATTATTACATATTATAAAATTTGTTTTCTCTCTAAAAGATAGGTAAATTCTCTAAATAAAATTAAAAATAAAAATTTTTAATTTTAAACAGCTATTTTAAAATATAACGATATAACTATTTTTAACCTATAAATAATAAATTTGCCATATACTTTTTCTAATTTTTATATGTTCCCTTTCATATCTTTTTCAATGTAACTCACACAAAATATTTGATCGATTCCCAGTATTCACTTAGCAATAATAACATAATAAAAATTCTTTTCGCGCTGGAAAGGATATATTTTGACTTATTTCTATACTTTTGTTTTGTGAAACCGGAAAATAATTAATTCGGCTTCTTTTAATCTTACATAGAAAGATAACAAATGTGCCCTCGTGTCGCCTAATTGCATTATATGATCCAAACAAAATATTTGCTTAGCTGGTTATTTTCCAGGATCTAAAATCTTGGCACAATCATGCCAACATTCACTAGCAACTCAATAAATTACTGGTCGCCTTTACAAAAAAAAAAAAAAAATAATAATAATAATAAGAATATTTGTAACGTACCGAAACCATTCTCTATCTTAAAATTTGAACTTGACGTGTATAAAATTAAACGCCAAGTACAATGTCATTTTCGCTCCAGTTTTGGATAGAACTTATGATTATGATGTAGCTTAAGAAGGTTTAGGGCCTCGTACCCGGTGCTGTTCCCCTACGCCATACTGTTATTGTCAAATGGTCACGTTACAAATTATCTTCTTTGGAATAATCAATAAATTTACCTGAACTACTGAACGAATATATTGTCTCATGAATTCGTTCTTGGTGATCTACTTTCATCATAATTTTTAAATTGACTGTTTTACAAAATATCCTGAAATTGTCAACGCAATGTTTACATCTTTTCGACAGCAAATTATTCTTCGTCAGAGCATTCTTAAGCTTTTTTATGCCCGTGTACATGAACTATTTGTCTGATTTCAACAAAAAGTTTCAAATGACAAAGTTTAAGTAACATTGCATGAGATTCAGATTTAGAATTTGGACTTCCTGCTAATATTTGTTCTTAAGGCATGCTTATAATAGTCTCACCCTTTCACATTCACGCAGATATTAACATAGATACACTCAGAAAGAGGAAGAACCCGCCACTGAGCACTGAAAAATTTTCGGTATAGGAACCTTAACCCATTGAGGTAAGAGCTGTCTATTCTGATGAAATTCCCGAGGAGTTTCACAGTAATATTAAGTCGCTGATAACAGACATACAAAAAATCAGCCATTACATATATATATATATATATATATATATATATATATATATATATATTTAAAAAAAAAGGCGCGATAAGTTTTTCTTAAAAAAATTTATTTATCGTAATGGGTACGGGGAATTACTTTTCAATCCTGCGCCCTTTTGCTGGACAATAATAAAATATAGTTAAGCACTTCCACCATTAACATTCTTTTACCGTTGATTAGTAGAGCCAGGTTCTGTTTTCATAAAGGCCGGATCGTAAATATGTGGAAAATAATGTAGAAGTCCTTACGTCTAAATAATCAGCACACAAATCATCTTTACTGTTTTTTTTATTGATGTAACATTCCAATAATTATGTCCTTAGGCACAAATAAATTTGTATTTCATCATTCTATATATATGCAAGGACGATAAAATGTTCTACCCCAGTTATTTAGACAGAGAGGGAGGAGGAGACCAATAAAAATCACGTCTTAAACCAACGGAGTCAAAAGACAAAAAACTTAATCAGATCTGCCAGTCTCAGAGTCGTAAAGTGCAATCCCAAAAGGTTGGCATTATTAAAATTCAGCCAAAAGAATGCCAAGCTGTTTCTTTGTCTTTACAATATTTTAATACAATATTTTGAATATAAAAAATGTCGTTACAAAAGTCAGATCGACTTGGCATTAAAAAGCATCGCCAGGTGTCAATCATCTTTAACGTACCAAAACCTACGGTTTTTATAGACGCCATTCAGGCGGTGAATATCCATTAGAAATCTATTTTTAGAGCTATAATGATTTGCTCGAAGTAATAATAGCTTTTAATGTAAACACAAGCATAATAAATATGAACTGAAATGACTATCTTTTATTTTATTAATAGCTACATATGCTAGAAATACGCTGATAACGACTTTTAAATTACATTCTCAAAATAAATAATTATAGTTAAAATGATTTAATTCTTTCGGGGAAGAAGTATAAACACAATTACTTTTCAAAAACACCGATATAAAAATTGCTTTATTTTATTCCGAGAGCAATGTGTTTGTAACTATTAAAAGACAAAGACGCTATTAAATGAAACATTTTTGATTTGTAAAGAAAACGGGAAATTCTATATAATTAATTAATTGAATTACATAAATTTAAAAAGATTTTTTTTATTACCTATATTAATCCCTCCTTTTGTTACATATTAAATTTGAATAAATAAATAAACTTTTAAAGAACATATGTGTGAACACTCACACATATATCTCCCCTTCGACTGGCAAAAAAAAAAAAACCTCTTCCTCGCCTCCTGTATAGAATTGCATATACAAAACAATAATATGTGTAAAATAGAATAACATTCAAAAACACTTACCAAAGACGTACACTTAAAAATGATATTAGATTACAAGTAAAAGATTATACGAATGCTTAAAAGAGTGAACAAACAAGAGATATGCAAAACATAAACACTAATTTAAAAAACAAAAAAATTACACATATTTCAAAAACACCAGTGCAACCAAAAGCTTAAAAAAAAAATGTCATGACATAACAAAAAATCACTTGACGTCATAAATGCGCAAAAATGTGGCTTCTAGAATATAATATAAAATGCAGTCCAAACAGTCTATTGCCCCTTTTATATGCCACAAAAACTTTCAGCTGAAATATTTTTCTATGTAAGAGTCTCTTTTATGTCATGATCATCAATATCTATTTGTATCAACATATACAGTTTTTTCTTGAAAATAATGCCAAAGTTCCAGTCACTAACGTTAGATTCATATATTCAAAAATATTAAATTTTCACACTAATATGCATAGTGAAATAGAGAAAAATAATATATATTACATATATTTATATATATATATTGTTGTCATGACCAAAGATTCCAGCATATATTATTGTAATATTTATTTGTCTAACACATTGGTTACACACATTGGTCAACGTTAAACAAAATTATGTACAAAAAAAAAAAAAATAAATAAATAAATAAATAAAAAGAAAGAAACAGAAAAGTTGTTCTGTATATCACACAGGAAAGATTTTAAAAAGGACGCCATTGGCAGTCAAGAAAAAAAAATCCTCCCTTAATCCTTACAAAAATGCAAATGTTAACTTAAGGCTAACATCCTAGCGGGACAGGGCGTGTTGAAAGACCTGCACTGTTAGGCACAGGCCTCCGTCCCCCAGCAGAGTCCACAGACCCCTGTAGTGACACCTCACCAAACCAAAAAACAAGTGTCATAAATGTTGAAAAATAAATGTCAACAAAAATTATAGATTCTCATCACATATCCAATGTTGCTCTCCTGCGAGAAAATTTTTTGAACGAGACAACATATATATAGGATAGGGTAATAACTAAGTAAAAAGAAAACAAATTGACAAAAGTTTTGAGTGATGAGAGGGAATGCCAAAATAAGGGAGAAATTTAGACTGCAGAATGAACAAACCAAACACATGTTGTACACCAAAAATCAATTGCCAACTAATAAAATTTAGTTGTATGTATATTATTATTACTATTATCATTAACCCAACAAAAATAGATATTAAACATTAAATAAAAAAATATAACACCTTGATTACTAATTTAGAAATTCAAAATATGATCCACAAGCATTTATATTATCATCAGAATCATTTTTATATATATATATATATAGGCATATCTTATTTATAAATATTATATATATTATTCAACAACACTGCAATGCAAGAAATAGTCTTTACATCAAAAGAAAAAGGAAACAGTGGACCAGCCACATAAAAAAAAAAAAAAAAAAAGTTGCACTTCGGGAGTGCCGACAGAAGTGAAAACGTGAACAATTACGTGTGTATTTCTTGAATCGTCAGGAAATATTTTATTGTGTAGGAAATACTTTTAAATGAAGTGTTTTTTTATTCATTAATATAAACTACTACTACAAAAATTATATTACAATTTTATTTAATGCACTAACTGCAATAGAGACAGTATCCGGAGATGAGAGAAGTCGTGTAGAGCCGCACCAGATTGTAAAAACGTGAGAAAAATGGCGGCTTTGGCCTTTATCACGGTTTCGTGAGGTCTAACTGGAGTAGAGACAGTGTCCGGAAATGAGAGAAGTCGTGTAGAGCCGCACCAGATTGTAAAAGCGTGAGAGAAATGGCGGCTTTGGCCTTTATCACGGTTTTGTGAGGCCTAACTGCAACGTTTCCGGCTGAAATCTATAAGAGACAGTGTCCGGAAATGAGAGAAGTCGTGTAGAGCCGCACCAGATTTTAAAAACGTGAGAAAAATGGCGGCTTTGGTCTTTCTCATGGTTCTGTGAAGTCTAACTGCAACATTTCCGCCTGCAATCTTTAAGAGACTGTGTCCGGAGATGAGTGAAGTCGTGTAGAGCCGCACCCGATTGTTAAAACGTGAGAAAAATGGCGGCTTTGGCCTTTCTCACTGTTTTGGGAGGTCTAACTGCAAAAGAGACACTGTCCGGAGATGAGAAGTCGTGTAGAGCCGCACCAGATTGTAAAAACGTGAGAAAAATTGCGGCTTTGGCCTTTCTCACGGTTTTGTGAGGTCTAACTGCAACGTTTCCGGCTGCAATCTTTAAGAGTCAGTGTCCGGAGATGACAGAAGTCTGTAGAGCCGCACCAGATTGTAAAAACTTGAGAAAAATGGCAGCTTTGGGCTTTCTCACGGTTTTGTGAGGTCTAACTGCAATAGAGACAGTGCTCGGAGATGAGAGAAGTCGTGTAGAGTCGCACCAGATTTTAAAACAATATACAGTATATAATTACTAATATTTCACATTAGCAAGTTAATTGTATGATACATTATTTGTATCATACAAGGATGGAAAGCGTTTCGATGACGCGAATTCAATGATTTTTGTTCACCCAAAAGTTTTCACTTCGAATGGAAAACGTCAGCTGACGATGACGGGAGTTCAAAGATTTTTCTTCACCTAAAAGTGCTCAACGCGCCTAAAGAAGTTTTCACTTCAATAAAGACGAGTTCCTGCACCGCAAACAAATACATTCCATGGCCATTTGAAAATGCATTTGTGATGCAAAATATATTCATCAAACTTTTTGAGGAAAAAAAAAAATACTAATTGCGATTTCTTAAATTTTAAGAATGGGTAGAATTATTGCTAACATTATGTGTTACATTGGAGTTGGGCTCAGTAAACAAATAGTTACGTCGAGGAGTTGCAATAAGGAGTATATCAATATGGACTCTGAAAACTTTATTATCAGGTGCATGTAACCTCTTAATGGAAAAGGAAACGGGCGAGTATTTTTGTACAACAATAAATGGGCCAGAATACTTGGGTTTAAATTTATCTATTGATTTCAAGTATACAACATCATGAACAGCAACAGGCCTCAGTTTTGCACGTTTTTTAAAATTTTGATATCTTTTGTCTTGATTTTCTTTAATGTTTAGAATATGCTTTGTTATAGATGTTATCTAAGTCGTGTAATAATTTATATATGTCTACATTTATATCTAAAAATCGTTGATTTATAAATTGGTCAAATGTATCAAATATTAAAGAGAGTTCCCTACCAAAATGAAGTAGGTTAGGTGAAAACAATGTGGATGAATGTGTTGAACCATTATAAAGTGATTTATGTATAGCTAATGAATTTTCAAAAGAATACCCCTCAGAAAGTAAAGTATTAATTGAGTACTTTATAGATTTATTTACCTCTCGGAAATCGAGTTACTTTGGGGATGAGCAACAGATGAATGTAGAATTTTTATGCCAAGTTTATCATTGAAAATATTATAAATAGTTGATGTAAAATGTTTGCCAAGATCTGATAATATTACTGACGGTCTACCAAATGTTGTAATGTAATTAAATAAGCATTTAACTATTTTTGATGCGGAAGTGTCTTTTAGTTGAAATAATTCAATGTGTCGCGAAAAATGGTCAATCACAGTCAAAACTGAATGTCCATCTATAAAAGAACCAACCAAATCGACACTAATAGTATGCCCTGGATGTGTTGGAGCATAGGTGGGTTGTAGAAGAGCTGGTGGTGTGTTATGATGTTTATTTTGTAGTCATAAAGTACACGAAGCAACAAAATTTAAAGTGTCTGTGTACATACCTTTCCAATAATATCTATTTGATAAAAATTCGTATGTCTTTGTCAAACCAAAGTGAGAAAGATGTGAAATAGTTAAAAGTTTAGATTTTAAAGAATGCGGTACAACAATGAGATATGAAAAAGTATTATTATGCAGATTTCGTTTCTTGTACATTAAAACTTTAGAATCCGGATGAATAAAAAAATTATTATATTTTTTGAAAAACCTTTTCTTAAAATCTGTTTGTAAATAATTGACAATTTTGGATCATTCTTTTGCTCAGATACAAATGTATTGTTTGAAATTTCCAAAAGGGGATCTTTATTGTCAGTATTACCAGACACAAGAAAATTACTGAATTGATTTTGTTGCACAGACTGAGTAGAAGTGGTAATTTGATTAATTGAATGTGTGTCATCTTGTACAAAAGGAAGAGGTTGAGAACTGAATATTAATGCTGGATTTATTTTTAAATTTTGTTGATTATTTGAGAAGTCTGATCTTTATAAATAATCCGCTAAAACATTTGTAGGGCCAGGAATATGTTTAAATTCAAATGAGTATTCAGACAATTCTAACAGCCATTTAGTAGTTAAATCAGCAGACTATTTGTTTTTCTATATGTTTTCAAAGGAGCACTGTCAGACAAAATGATAAACTTTCTATTGTATAAGTAATATTTGAAAGCTATTACAGATTTATAAATGGCCATTAATTTAAGTTTGATGGCCGGATATCTTTTTTCAGACGGTTTAAATGATTTAGAGAAAAAAGCGACAGGTAATAATTGATTGTCATACTTCTGCATCAAAACTCCTGCAATAGAGATACTTGACGCATCAGTGTTCAGAAAGAAAGTTTTGTTCCAATCAGGTAATCTTACCATAGGTGGGTTTAAAAATATATCTTGAAGTTTCTTAAAAATATCCTGATGATGTTTATTCCGAACAAATTTTGTCTTTGGTTTAGTTAATTCAATAAGTGGTTGAATTAATTTAGAAAAATTATGAATAAGAGACTTATAAAAGGTTACAACTCCTATAAAGCGTTTTAATTGTCTTTTTGTTGTAGGTGTAGGGAAAGAGTTTATTTTAATGATATTTGACTCAATTGGAGAAATTGAATTATTCTCTATGTGAAATCCCAAATAATTTACAGCACTCTTATGAAATGTACATTTACTAGGAGCTAACGTTAAATTATATTTAATTAAAATATTTAGAATTCTTTCAAGTTTAACACATGTCTCTTCAAAACTATTTGCACCAAAAATTAAATCATCCTGATACGTGTAAATTCCATCGATGTTAATTTCATCAATCAAAGAATCCATAAGTGCTTGGTACTGAGAGACCAAAGTTTTTAAGACCAAAACAGAGTCTTTTAAATTTGAAACTGCCAAACATTGAAGTGAAAGTAATTTTATCCTGTAAATGTTCGGGTAAATCAATTTGATGCTATGCCTGTTGTTGGAAGTCAAGACAAGTGAAATATTTATACGCAGATAAATCAGCTATTATGTTTTGAATTTTAGGTAATGGATAAGAAGAACCTTGAATTATAGAATTTAACATTCTTAAATCTAACGCGAGTCGAAATTTCTGTTTACCAGATCCATCTCGTTTTTTCTTTACCAATAAAATTGGGCAAGCCCATTCCGAGCAGTTTCGCTCATTAATCCCAGCTTCTACCAATTGGTTAATTTGGTCTCTAGCTTCCTGCTGTAAAGCCTGAAGAATGGGAAAGGGCAAAGTCTTAATTGGATAGTCACTTAAAAATTTTAAATCTGGTACAACCTTGTCAGTATGACCAAGGGTTTTCATATTCTTAGAAAATGCCGCAAAATTACTTAGTAAAATTTGTTTTAACTTTGTTGCATGAGCCCCATTGAGATGTTTAACATCAAAGTCCATGGGTGTTAAATCTTGTTTTCTCATGTTTAATGCATCACTAGAAGGTTGAATATAATTAATAAATTGCGAATTCTCTGAAATTTCAACATTATCGTTTTGTTTTGAACCATAGTCAATAATTTGTTCGATTTCTTTTATTGTACCAATATTTGAATGTTTGTTTACATGCATACTTCTGTTAGTGTTATTTTTAACATATAACTGAAATTTTACTCTATCATATTTACTGTTGCAATTTTGTTTCTGGGAATGATTAATATTAACTATTGAATCCAAAAAAATTAATTTTGAAGAACTCTTTTTACTCTGAAATAAATAATCACCCGAGGAAACTTTGGGACAATAAACAGCAATAGAAGACTCCTCTTTGGGTTGTAAAATAAGTTTTTGACCAGTTTTTAGATATAGTGTCTTAATTTGAGTATGCATATAAAGATTTTCTTCATGGTCGCTATATGTGTTTGTTATGGGAATACATAGGTCTTTTATTTTTAACAGAGACCTCTGCATATCTAATATGACATGATAGTGTTGAATAAAATCATAACCCAAAATAACCTTAAATGCAGAACCTTCAGGAATATCCACAATAAAAAATTTCTGTGAAAAAAACTGATTTTGAATTTTGAAAGTAGTTTGTAGACAAGATGAAAACTGCACATTAGAGTTCACCGCTTTAATTGTGACATGGGAAGATAGATGTTTATATTTCAAACTATGTTTTAATTTATTAAATGTACTTTCAGCTAACAAGCTGACAGAACTACCAGTGTCCAAAAGTGTGTTTACTTTTTGTTTATCTAACAAAATTTTAATCAGGGGTAATTTTGGTGAATTTACATGAACATTAGAAATGTTCTCCCCTTTATCACTAGTAGTTTGAGTAGACTTGGAATCAGAAATTTTTAAGATTTGTTGGGTATGAGAAGCAGTAGAATTTACCAATCTGTCACTAGATAATTTAGGTAAATTAAACGCATAAGAATTATCCAAAGAAAAATTTTGTGCTGATGCTCTAGTCAATTCTTGAGATGCAATTGCATCAGCTATACTACATCTCTGCGCTCGTTTAAATTATCTTTTCTTTTATTATAATTACTCCTGTCATAATATTTACCCTTAGTTTGATTTCTCTGCCATCTAAAGCACCTAGTGGCAACATGTCCTTTTTTACTGAACAATTGGCAAATAGGGGAAGAATAATATCTGTTTTATTTTTTTATTTTTTTTTTTATTACCTTTGAAATTTTGATTTCTAACTTTATTGTTTTGTCTTAGTTCACTTTGCCTACTGTTTTTAGACCTATCTTGCACTGGGGATTCGTTTGTATGGTTAATTTCATTAGATTTATTAGCAAAGGACAGATTATTTATTTTATCTGTTAATTCAACTAACTTTTCATAAAGAGTGTTTACAACAGGATTATTTAAACTTAACTGCAATAAGGACTCATTGGCATTTATATCCTGCAATTTTTGTGCTCTATTTACTGCATTTTGATATTCAGAGATTCTCTCTTCTTGAATTTTAACTCTGATATTTGAAGAAATCGTTGAAATAAACTTGGTATATTTTATAGAATTCAAAGCAATTGTATCCTTAATTTGAGAATACACAACATCAGCTAAAATATTTAATCTATGCGAAAAGTTTCTAATTGATTCTTGTGGTAAAAGTATAAAATTGTTAAATTCCACAAGAGCCTGAGTACTGCTTATTGGAGCAAAAAAATTCTTAAAATCATCCTTAATAAATTTTAAGTCTGTGGATTTATATAGTAAAGGAGATTGAGTCATGAATTTTAATGCAGGGCCAGTTAATTTACCTTTCAAAATTGCCACTGCCTCTTCTGAATTTAGTTTATTTAATTTTGCATATGACTCAACCTGATCGAAAAAAAAAACTCAAGTAAGGATGAATCACCATCAAAGCTTAAAATATTAATATTAATATTTTTTTTACTAGCCATCTTAAGTATGTTGGCACAAATTATATACCAATATACATTTTAAAATTTTATGAGTAAGAAAAATATAAATTACATTAAGGTCTACAAGGGCAAAATACTATCCATTTTCCGCAAGCAAAAAAAAAAAAAAAAAAAAAAAACTATATATATGATAAAATACCTTACAAAAATACTATGTAAAAAATTACCATATTTCAAAAGTATTCCAAAACATAAAAATAAATCACAATAAGTTGTAAAAAAAGTTGTAATAATAGCTGTAATAAATCCCATAAAAATAAATCACAATATGCAAAGAAAAATACTAATCATCATGAAAAACAAAAAAAATATACATATATGAAATGAAATACCTTATTAAAATACTATGTAAAATTAACTAACCATCCCGTGAACCTTCTATGTATCAATACTCAATAACATCACAAACAAAATGAAAAGAAAAAGAAAATTTAAAAAAAAGAAAATCTCGCTTTTTAGATCAAGTGATATTTGTTCTACTCATTTATCTTATCAGAATTATTTCAAGAATTTTATCTATCTTTATTTACATGAACTAAAATGTCAACAAAATGTCAAAACCCAATTTCAAAAAATTATATCCAAAATATATAAATTTAGATATCATATCCAAGAATCCTTGTTTTTATTTCTTATTATTATTATTATTATTATTTCTTACTGAAAATGAAATCTTAATTTTATACTAAATAACAAGGACCCTTGGTGAGGAAAAAAAAATATAATTTCAATAAAATCTGTATATTATATATTTTATTTAATAAAACAAACAAAAACTTCCATTGAAATATCGAAAATATAAGATGTAATTAAAACTTACCACTTCCTGAACATAACTTGTAGTCTAAGAGCTAGCAACGTTTTCGAGAGAGAATTTTAAGAAAGCTGGTTCTTTAATATATCTTTCCCTATGCTCTCTCGAACAGCGTGCGGGCTATCTTGCTGCCAGTAAACGTTGCGTTTATTAGTGCGCATCACACATTTACAGGTAAAAATATTGATTTTTAAATCATTTTAAGAAGAATGTTTTCTTTTTCACTAACTTCTAAACACTATTGGAAACATGAATTTATTATTGCCAGACATTTTTGTTATTGACAATAATGTGCCAGATGCCATTTTTTATAAACAAAAAATAATAAATTTCAAATCATTTTAGTATGTCTGTCATTTTAATATTATTTTCTTTATACATAAATAAGTACAAAATTAATTTGCCAGACATTAATTCGGTTGTTTACTCAAACGGCAGACCGATTAATTGCTGTACAGTACCGCGCCATTGTGCCAGTTGTTAGAGAGAGATAACGGCAAAGTAGATAGGCGGAAGAGAAACAGGAATAGATTACACTATTTAAAGTATCCTAAGTAATTTTTTTTTTATTTTCAATTCTTCGATTATGATAATAATAAAACATTGTTATTAAAATTCTTATCAAGATAATAAAAGATAGCTAAACAAATTATTTTTAAAAGACATGGAAAAATTACGTTTTTTAAGTATCAAAATTTGATTGTTTATGGATCATTTTTAAATAATAAAAATCAAATTGTAACTAAATTAAATAATTTCATAAAAGATACAGGAAAAAATGGCATTAATGTAGTATCAAAATTCTTATTTTTATTTATAAATATTGTATTTGAATAATTACAATCTATTTTTAATTTTTAACTGAAATAAGTATTTTTCAGTCCACAATTGTGTCTCAAAAAAGTGATGCATCTCCATAGTCGTCATCATCGTCACTGCTGTCATTATTATAATTATCATCATTATCATCTTGCGTAGTGTTTTCCTTGTCTAGTAGTGTATGTTCTGTAATTAAAAAAAAAAAATCATTATTAGGTTACTCTTTCTATTTGTTATTTTATAAATTTAATACTTTACCTTTTATAATAATGTCAGCAACGGATGATGAAAACTGCTCCCCAGCAAACCAGACAAAATCGTATTTATCATCGTTGATGACTCAAACAGAAGCTAACAGCGACAAAGATGTAGGATTTTTCAAATGAGCGTTTCTCTAAAACTTTGTCACGTACCGCACTGACAATAAATGCTGATATAATTCAGTTTTACATGGAAGCTCGATGAATCAAAATTTCGAAATTTTTTTTTCAAAATTATCATTGCATTTCTTCGATTGATAAGTTTTTGAAAATAGATAGAAGGGAACATCGTTAACATTTGAACAGTTAGGCAAACCATACATGTGACATATAAATTTTCTAACCTGGCAAATGTACGTTCAAGTACATGTTCATCGTCTGTTGTAATCTCTTGACATGCCAACTGGTACTCAGCAGATTTCT
The DNA here is from genome assembly GCA_963930645.1 of Salticus scenicus. Lineage (NCBI taxonomy): Eukaryota > Metazoa > Arthropoda > Arachnida > Araneae > Salticidae > Salticus > Salticus scenicus. Next base: position 358,086 of record CAWVNO010000061.1, read on the forward strand.
CGAGCAACATGAAAGGCCTTAGTTTCCCTTTCCCGAAAAAAGCTGGGGTGTAATCGCACCCTGTCATTGCGTGGAAACATGGTAAAGCTTTTGATAAAGAAATACCAAGAACTTGGTATAATTCATTGACGTTTATTAGACGTTCATGGTTTCCTACGCCCCATTGAATCCAAAGCTTTAAAGATGCAATCAGGTGATCCATGTTGCTGAGAAGTATAATCAAAATATCGGAATCTGTGCAGCGTATAACAAGTTGAGCGTCAAAATGTATCTGGCAAATATGATATATTATTCGAGTATCAGCTTCTTCATGTTCTTCACATGATAATGATTCTTCAATGATTTGAATAACTTGGTTATTTTCAACATGATACGAGTAACATTTATCAAAACTCAGATAAATAATTTTATTCCCAATAAAATGAAACATGTTATTATTAGCCCAATGATCAATAAAAAAAATTACGAGGGCTTCCTTGAACTGTGTATTTTTGAGTTCACCAACAAAATTATGATTCCGAATTTGATTAGGTCTGATGGAAACTCTACTGGTTGATTCATTGCGACGTAAACGCTCACAATCTTTTATGGAAGGTGTGAAGTACTGACCAAACACAATGTCAATGCGAGATGATTTAAATTGTGAAATCATTTTGAGAAATTTCTTCGATATGCCATCGAAAGTTTGCGGAACTTCTTTCATAAGGTATAGCATGAAGAAACCGTCTAAAATACTGATATCAAAACATAACGGTTACTGATTGACGTTGCTAACTTTCTTCTGGAACACTTTGACTAATTGTGCTTTATCTGTTTTACAAATACTATCATCTGCATGACACATTGATGACGGTACCGGAGGTAGGGGAAATCCCAGCTATATCAGCCTTGTTGGTCATAGATATCCCCAACAGTCGACCGAATAGATGTCTTTACATTCTTAGTTCAATAATTTTGTTACCAAGAGTTATTATTTTCTTTTTTGGAGCACCAACAAAGTTAAGCACTTGATTTTTTTTTTTTATTATTGGTTTATCAAATCTATCATGGTCTTCAGCACATTAATTTATAAACTGTTTTCGTAAATCGTAACCATTTTTTTTCAATGTTCAGCAAGAAGTCAGCGACAATTTCAGGTACAGGTTTCGCAGTAGCAATATTGTATAAATTATCTTTGTCTAAGTTTTGATCAAATGGATTAGTATTTTTCTCAAATATTTCTATGAAATCAGCGATTTGTTTGCCATAAATTTTGATTCGATTTGGTTGTAAATCTGCAGTCACATCTTGTAATTGCCTCAATCCACAAACATCGAGAACGTGACATATTAAAACAGCTCTAATACTGTGACTTTTTGTCCAGCGTTGACGGGCAGCTATGGAATTGGTAACATCTGCAATACCACTGAGACGTCTAGCCGCTTCGGCATTGATAGTCTGCTCCAGTGTAAGATCAAATGTATCCTCGAGAATGGTTTGTCAGTTCTTTTTATTCCAAAACACCCGTTCATGAAATCATCTTTGAGTCCTGGATGTGTTTCCTCTACGTTATTCAAATTGTCTAAATATTTAACACACCATCGAGCATAATTTGGTTGATTTACTATGAAGAACAAGTTTGTCATTTTTGGAATTACATACTTGAACATTTCGAAATCACCCATGCGTATGCTTCTTGATAGGGTAATATAATATTTTACAAGCTGGATGTAAATCATATAGAATTGAGCCGTTTTCCCATGTTCACCTTGTCTTGTTTCTGCTACGAATCTCTTATATGTAAATAATTGTCTCGATAATATATGATTGGGTAATTCAATTGTCGTAGATGAATGAGAAACTTTAACCTCCTGGTAATGTAAGAGATCGTCAAAAACTTGTTCATTTAGAAAATTGTATTCGATATTTTCCATCTTTAAAAATTGATCAAAATGTAACATTTGTAAGCCAAGAGCCATCAATGGATGCAGACGTTTGCAATGATTAAAATGTTTACCTTCAATTATCCCGTTCACTGAGCCAGGAGCAATAATATTGCTCTCAATCATCATATGAGATAGACCACACTCATTAATAAAAACTCCTATGGCTTTGAAGAAAGCCATCATTAAATGAAATGAACCAAGATGAATGAAAAGATTATTAAATTGTGGCTTTGATGTTGTTTGGATTTTACATGCTATTTTAGCTATTGCCAAATCATAAGTAACTTGCACGTATCTTTGATTACATTCTTCACCAACAATTTGGGCCTGTTCCATTGTATTTTTAACCACCGCTACATTTGTTGGTGAAAAATTAATAGGTGTAAAATAAGATATTTTTTGTTTGGGGCTAGTATCAAATATCATCCTTTGAAATGAAATGTTTATGTTTTCAATCAAGTATGGAAGTTTGGCACTTTTTTTTCTACAGTTTTGAAATTTAAAATTCAAACTTTATCAATTTTACAGCAAAAACTACTTAATCTAACACATGCACACGATAACTAATACATATCTATACCAAAATATGGGGATTGAAATCGGGAAATAATTTCCCTCGATTTTTAATATTTTTTTACAAAAAATCCAATGGGCGATTAACATAGGAAATATTTTTCTTGCATCCACGAACGGCCAGTGACGTCATCACTTCGCTTGCGCATTGTTGCTATCTTTCTCACACAGACAGCGATCAACTACTAATAGCTAAACTCTTCTACATACATTTGTTTTACAGATATTAATCTCTCTGCCGTTTGAGTAAATTAATGTCTGGCAAATTAATTTTGTACTTATTTATATACAAAGAAAATAATATTAAAATGACAGACATACTAAAATGGTTTGAAATTTATTATTTTTTGTTTATAAAAAATGGCATCTGGCACATTATTGTCAATAACAAAAATGTCTGGCAATAATTAATTCATGTTTCTAATAGTGTTTAGAAGTTAGTGAAAAAGAAAACATTCTTCTTAAAATGATTAAAAAATCAATATTTTTACCTGTAAAGGTATGATGCGCACTAATAAACGCAACGTTTACTGGCAGCCAGATAGCCCGCACGCTGTTCGAGGGAGCATAAGTAAAGATATATTAAAAAACCAGCTTTCTTAAAATTCTTGTGTTTTCTCTTGTACTATTGGTTAAGAGAGAAAAATTATTTTGTAAAAAAAAAATTATCAATTTATTTTTATTAACTTTCTTCAATTTATTTTATCAAATTATTATCAAGAAGTGTTTTGTTTCCTTTCCTCCCTTCTTTTCTTTCCTTCTCTTTATGTATTCTTGTAATAGTTTCAATATATAATATCGTTCTTGTAAAACTGAATAATTGAGGTACGTTGCTTAAATAGACAAAAAAAAAAAAAAAAAAAAAAAAAAGTACCTTGAAATCCCTACAATTTACTGATTTTCGACAGTGAAGTCGCAAACATAATATTCTTAATAAAAAAAAAAAAACTCGATTCTGATCCTCACAAAAACATAGGATTCGAACACGCGAACTTGTCGATTCCAAACATGCGAGAGTGTCCAAAAGGAAATGTTTTCTTGAGAAACTTGTTCGGGTCATACTTACGACTTCTTGGCAACATAAAAGAAAAAACATCTTTCGACTGGTTATGTTTTCAGGCCCCTCTCACGGCCACTTATTTCCGTAAAAAGAGTCCATCATCAATACAAACAAAGATATGTTTTCAGGCCCCCCTCACGGCCACTTATTTCGGTAAAAAGAGTCCATCATCAATACAAACAAAGATCAAGAAAACATTTATTAGCAGCGTCGAAACAGCAAGCAAGTTCAGTGCCTCGAAGCGAAGAAGATTCATCTTCGAAAATGTTTTAGATTGTAGTTCAATGATGAGCTCTCCCCAAAGAAAAAGCAGAATTTCAGTCATCGGAAATCTATTAGGATCCCGTCGGGTTCCTCCTTGGAAGGGCACCAGATAATATGTACCGTTGATTAGTAGAGCCAGGTTCTGTTTTCACAAAGGCCGGATCGTAAATATGTGGAAAATAATGTAGAAGTCCTTACGTCTAAATAATCAGCACACAAATCATCTTTACTGTTTATTGATGTAACATTCCAATAATTATGTAATTAGGCACAAATAATTTTGTATTTCATCATTCTATATATATGCAAGGATGATAAAATGTTCTACCCCAGTTATTTAGACAGAGAGGGAGGAGGAGACCAATAAAAATCACGTCTTAAACCAACGGAGTCAAAAGCCAAAAAACTTAATCAGATCTGCCAGTCTCAGAGTCGTAAAGTGCAACCCCAAAAGGTTGGCATCGTTAAAATTCAGCCAAAAGAATGCCAATCTGTTTCTTTGTCTTTACAATATTTAAATACACAATTTTGAATATAAAAAATGTCGTTACAAAAGTCAGATCGACTTGGCATTAAAAAGCATCGCCAGGTGTCAATCATCTTTAACGTACCAAAACCGACGGTTTTTATAGACGCCATTCAGGCGGTGAATATCCATTAGAAATCTATTTTTAGAACTATAATGATTTGCTCGAAGTAATAATAGCTTTTAATGTAAACACAAGCATAATAAATATGAACTGAAATGACTATCTTTTATTTTATTAATAGCTACATATGCTAGAAATACGCTGATAACGACTTTTAAATTACATTCTCAAAATAAATAATTATAGCTAAAATGATTTAATTATTTCGGGGAAGAAGTATAAACACAATTACTTTTCAAAAACCCCGATATAAAAATTGCTTTATTTTATTCCGAGAGCAATGTGTTTGTAACTATTAAAAGACAAAGAGACGCTATTAAATGAAACATTTTTGATTTGTAAAGAAAACGGGAAATTCTATATAATTAATTAATTGAATTACATAAATTTAAAAAGATTTTTTTTTATTACCTATATTAATCCCTCCTTTTGTTACATATTAAATTTGAATAAATAAATAAACTTTTAAAGAACATATGTGTGAACACTCACACAATTCTATAGAAAAAATTCACTTAATTATTTGTAGCCCTGTATGGAGTTTATAAATTATGTACATATTACATTGTATAATTAAATATATTCCTATACTAATAACACACAGCACAAACTGAAATACACTTCTTCCAATTTTTAAGTATAGTCACACTATATTTTAGTTCTTTTGGGTAGCTCTGTAAAAGATTGATAAATGATTTCCATACTATATTCTACATGAAACATGGCTTTATGTGTATAAAAAATATATTTTTATTTTATTTTATTTAGTGCGACCTATAGATGTTAAACGGTAGTTACTAAAATTTTCCTCCATTGATGTCCCTATATACGAATTATTTGCTTGATCTCAACGGAAAATTTACGGTAGCACCCTTATACAATACAGATTTAGAATACAGAGTCTGGATTTTCTACTATTCTTTGTTCTTGAAATCTGTTAATAATAGACACACAAACTAACCGCAAATCACCTGATTTTCAGATTCAGATAACCTCAAAATGTTTAAATATAACAAAAACTCAATTTCTAAAAGATCCCAAAACAAAATTTTGTTTCCTATATAAATGGGAAAGAGAAAGCAAATAAACAAACAAACAGGCAAATAAATAAATAAATTAAAGAGCATAAAATTGTATTATTTTCGATATCAATCTAATAAAAGCTTACGTAACAAGTAAATAAATGCAAATATAAAATAGCTGATAAATATTTCTTTTTGCTATGAATACAAAGATAATGAAAACGGTATAAATCTACATCATTTTCAGTTTTAATAGGATACCTTATTCACGTTTCGGTAAGGAAAATGAATGAAATCTAATAAAAGATTACTCATGATTACAAGTAAATGCAACAAGTAAATAAATGCAAAAATAAAACAGCTGAGAAATAGTTTACATTTTGCTAGGAAAGCAAAATTAATGAAAATAGCGGGCGTAGATCTGTAGCCTTTTTAGTTTTAACACGGCTGTTTTTATTCACATTTTGGTAAAGAAATGGAATGCAATCTAACAAAAGTTTCAACAAAAGTAACAATGCAATCTAACTAAAGCTTACGCAATAAGTAAATCAAATGTAAAATAGCTGAGAAATATTTGACTTTTTGCTATGAATAAAAAAAAAATAATGAAAACGGCCTAAAATTGAATGGATTTTGTTTCAAGAGGAAGACTTTAGACTAGTTTTGGCAATATAAAGAAAAACAGTCTAATAAAAATTTATTAAAGATTTCACAGCAAATAAATGAATGAAAATATAAAATAACTGAAAATTATTTGGCTTTTGCTATGAATAAAAAAGAAATGAAAAGACCTTAAAAATGTACGATTTTTAATTTCAACAGGGAGGTTTTAGTGATTTTGGGGCAATAAAGGAATGCAATTTAATAAAAGCTTACAACTGATTTCACAAAAAAGTAAGTAAATGCGAACATAAAATAATTTAGAACTATTTGAGTTTTGGTTATGAATGAAAACAAATCTGGTGTGAAACAACCACACGTCTTCCATTACCCACTATTACACGTATTATATATATTTTTTGGAGATGTGATCAGAAATAATAATGTGATCAGTAAGGACATAAAATTGACCTAACGAAGTAGAAAACTAAAATATTTCCGGTAAGAGAAACTTAATAATCGTGTAAAAACATATAAAACAAAATTTACATAGTGAGTTAAAAAAAAAAAAAAAAAAAAAAAAAAACCTGTAATAACCACGTAATACATGAGAAAGGATATCTAAAATGGATTTATGTAACAATTTTCAAGAAAATCATTAGAGCCTTTTTTGAGATACCAACTTTTACCAAAATTTTGTATACTCAATTAATGACCGGAAAACAATAATTAAGGATTATCAAAAGGACGCTTAAAAGGAAATTAATATGGTGAGTTTGAAAAAAATTCGTACTGCCGTTTTTAAAAAAACGCACTTGCGAGACCTGAAATTGAGCTCTTTATACAGGACGCCTATCAATTTTCCTGAACAAAACAACTATATCACTCGAAAGGATGTATAATAGAGTATTTATTTAGCAACTTTGAAGAAAATCGTTAGAGCCGTTTTGAGATATGGACTTACAGTCCCACTTCCGGTTTGCCAATTTTCACCCAACTTTGGAAAATTCATTTGTACACCAGACGTGTCTCAATTCAGACGTTACGCCGTTCTATCATTGGTTATAATTAATTTAGGAGATACGATAGCTGGGAGATTCTTCACATACATACGCACATACATATATACAAACACACACACTGACCAATTGCGAAAACTACTTTTTTGGACTCAGGAGACTCGATCAGGTGAAAACTCGATATCGAATTTTTGGACCGAATGCAATACTTCCATTACCTATGGTAGTCGGGTAATGGAAGTAATAATGTAAAGGGTATAAAACTGCACTTTTTTTTTTTTTTTTTTTTTTTTTTTCTCAGCAGGGAGGCGTCAGTCAAGTTTCATCATAAAATGGAATGCAATCTAATAAATACTTACAAAAATTTTCCCAACAAATTAAAAAAAAAAAAAAAAAAAAAAATTGATTTTTGTTTTGAAAGAAGAAATAATGAAACGCGCATAAATCTGTAACATTCTTAATTTCAACAGGTAGGCTTTATTGACATTTCGGGAATAAAGAATGCAATATAATAAAAATTTATTAAAGTTTTCACAAGACATAAATAAATACAAACAGAAAACAGCACATAATTGTTTGACATTTTTGCTCTGAATGAAACTATAATGGCACAGGCTTAAAACTATGCCTTACATAATTAATGGTGACACCTCTGATTTGTAGATTTATCAGCTAAAAATACCATCCATTTCAGGAAGTGCTATAAATAGAAGATTTTGCTACATTTTATCCATGTTTCAACCGATAGCATCTTCAAAAATACCTTAAATAAGAACCTAAAACCTGATTTTTTCTTAATTTATATTCCAGTCTTCATAAAGATTCAAGTATATGAAACTCGATATTTTAAAAATGTTTCCTTATCTGATTATTTTCTAGTCAAAAATTTTTTTATACGGCTTGTTATGACAGCTAAAGAATTTTTTCGCGATTTGTCAACAAAAAAATATATCTTCAAGTTCATCAGATTTTCGTTTGAGTATTGTCATTAAATTGTAAATATGAAGTAGACTAATGAAGATCTAACTAGACATTATTAATCATGTTTTATTTTCTTTTCTTATATTATGCAGCCTTACTTTTTTTTTTTTTTTTTTTTTTTAATTTCCATTCATTAATGATAAATTTTAAAATAATTTTTAAATATAGCATAGTAATTTTCAACAAAATAGTGTAAATGTCGTTTAACGTAAAAATTGTTAAAAATGTTGAATTAATACTTATGAAATGTTATTAATTTTTATTTAATGCTTTAAAAGTGTAATGCATTTTAGATTTGTTCCTATTTTAGATGTATGCATTTTAGATTTGTTGTCCAGCAGTCCTATATTTTTACGTGAATTTTATTATTTTGTATTACACCACTTTAATTAATCAGTATACTTTAACATATTGCTTTAGCTTTAAAATCTTGACAAAAATTGTATAAAAAAATAGTGGTATTAAAATAATAAAACAAACGTGAAAATATAGGACCGCTGAGGGCACTGCATATATGTGTGTGTACAATTTTTCAATACAATTTTCGTTGTATGGAATCTTTGGTACATGGGAACTTTTCGGCATCCGCAAAAATTCGCCACTTATGTTGAAAACGGTAGCCGAGGCAGGAGCATTTTTAATTAATTTTTTTAATTCATTACAATAAAATTATACACACATTTATAAAATAAATTTATATTAATAATTACAGTATTTACAATATAAAATAATTAAAATATTTAAGTGTCTTTAAAAGTGATCGCTGAAATATGACGTCACTTATTGTATGAAAAAAAAAAAAAAAAAAAAAAAAAACTATACTCTCTGCATCCTTTATATAATGGGGGCTCAAAGTATAATTTTTTATGGATTCAAATTAAAACATTACGAAAAACTGTATATTTAAAACACACGGCCGATTTTTGGGACAACCTATAAAAATTAGTATAATATGGCAACCACAAAACTTTCTTCTATATAATTTTACACAAAATTCATGTAATGCAAATTATTTATTAAATTACTAAATTATTTTTCGTGATAAATGCAGACGATTTTTATCTGACAGAATTATATAATCACAAAGTGCCGAAAAAAGTCAATTTTTTGCCAATGTCAGAAGAAATACAATTTTTTTATTCCGTTAAAAAATGAAAAAAATCAATAACTTTGTTTTAAATTAACAGAGATCTGTGGTTCAACCATTCGTTTTAAAGATATTGACGAGATCTTTCGAAAGATACCCATATTGAAAATTTACATCCCCGGAGCGATGCGCCCACACACACAAACTTTTTTTCTCTCGTCTACTACTACTAATATTATCAATAATTCATATTAATTTTACAAGCACACGTTAAAAAAAAAAAAAAAAAAAAAAAAAAAAAAAAAAACCTCTCATTATGTACATTTATACGAAAATTTGTCCTATACTGCCATGTTAAAAATTTAGAAAAAAGGAGATCACAGCGCCACCTGCTGAGCGATGGATTCCCTAATCTAATCAGTTTATGTCAGGGTCCAACAAAATGCCCAGTTTGCTTAAATTTCGTTGATTGGTTTGTGAGATACAGTGCCCACAAAAATTGTAATACACATAAACAGAGAGACTGACAGACATTTTCTAGAAACAGTCAAATAGTATTCAGGGCATCCTAAAACATGTAAATCTATCGAAAACTGGAGCTCGAAAATTTTCATGAACTTAATACTTTCTCTCACTATATGTAGAAGAAAGAAAAAACTGCTGTATTAATTTATCTTATTTCGGTTTTGAATGAAATATTTTCTCTTTCGATGTGCCAAATTTAGAATTTTTTAAAATTACAATTACTGTTAATTAATTGTAATTACAAATAAGAAAATTGATTTTGCGATTATTTGGGAGCTAATTTTACAGGCATAGTTTCAACAACCCCATCGGGTGTTATTTTATGTTTTTTAGTTTGACAAATTTTTGGAAAATGAAGTCCTAGTTAAGAGGCAACTTATTTATTACTCGGCAACTACCCGTGAGAGAAAATTGCTGTATTAATTTACTTTATTTTAGTTAGAATAAAAATATTTTTTCTATAGATATTCTAAATTTACATTTTGTAACCATGATTACAGTTAAGTAGTTCTAATTAACAAGTAAAATTTTATTTTGCACATGGGTAAGAATTATTTGAGAGCTGGTTTTAGATACAAATCGCGTGCATGCTTTGCTAAGTAGATTCGTTGTAAAACTAAACAATTAAAATGTTTATTAGTTTCTTTTACACACTAATAATAAAGAAATTGGCGTCATTTTTTATTTCAGTTCTTTTTTTAAATCTGTAAAAAATGACGTACATGTAAAAAGCGAACATCAGGGAGCAGTTTATGAAGTTCGTATTATATATATATAAAAATTGCTTGTATTTACTTATTTTTAAATGATATATATAACATTCATATTATCGAAAGTGTTTGTTATAGACATCAATGCTAATGTTAATATGAAACAAACATTTACAGAAAAGAATATAAAGATAAAGAAATCAAAGCTTTTTTTTTTTTTCTTTCCTCTAAGATAATATTCTGTAAAAGACAGAATTTGGACTTCTACTGATGTTTGTTATGTTGATTAGAAACTCACAGGCACACAGGCTAGCCTTTAAAAATCTCACTTTCTAATTCCGAGTGCCTCAAAACGTGTAAATGTAGCAAAATATCAATTTTTAAAAATGACACAGAACAATACATTTTATCTATCATATACGGGTAAGAGAAAGTGAAAACCTAGTAAATACTCTATTTTCCCTTGAATTACGTTGATATCAGACTCACTGACTCACAATGCAGCTGCTAAAAAACCTAATTTTTCGGATTCAGAGGATTTCAAAACGTGTCAAAATCACAATTTTGAAACTTAATTAAACCAATATTTTTTCTACCTTAAAGAACAAAAAAAAAAAATCTGTAAATACTCTCGTCAAAATCTAAGTTAAAATATTGTAAATTAACTGAAATATAACACTGTAAACAAGATTTTTACTCTTTCTCCACAAAACATCGAGAAAATTTTCAAGCGACGATCCTTCCTCTGACAATTAAACAGAGTGTCAGCCATCCTTATTACTTTCCGAACATTATAGTGAGGAAAGTATTGTAATCATGTCAAAAATCCGAATTCGAGATTTTCATGTTTCTATACGATTCGAGGTCCAGTGAATCCGTTTTCACTATTTTTACGGTGATATATGTATGTGTGTGTGTGTGTATGTATGTATGTGTGTATGTATGTGTGTGTGTATGTATGTGTGTATGTATGTGTGTGTGTATGTCTGTGAGTGAACACGCTAGCGTCTAAACGCTTTGTTCGAATAAGCTGAAAGTTGGTGCGTATATTGTAAGTCACCATAATACGAACCCTATAGATTTTGGTGAATCTAGCACTTATAGTTCTTTTTTACAGGGACACCAAGAAAAATTCTTTATCATCATGGTCTATGGGACCAAAATCTTAAAAGTGCGATAGCATCTAAACGCCTTATTCAATTGAGCAAAAAATTTATACACATATTATACGTCACAGTTACTCAATCCGTATAGAGTTTGGAGAATCTCGTACTTACAGTTTCTTTACAGGGGCACAAAGAAAATTCTTTATCATTATGACCTATGGGGCCAAATTTTTAAAAGTGCGATAGCTTCTAAACGCTTATTTAATCTGAACAAAAAATTTGTACACACATTATAGGTCACAGTTGCACGAACTGTATAGATTTTGGTGAATTTATCATATACAGTTTTTTTACAGGGACACAAAGAAAAATTCTTTATCATTATAGCCTGTGGGACCAAATTTTTACTTTCTTCTATATTCAATAGAAGAAAGTATTGGATTCGTAAAAATTTTCGACCTCGGGTTTTTGATGGATTTACACGTTTTGAGAACTGTAGAACACGATTTGACCATTTTTAGAAAATGCCTGTCTGTTTGTCTGTCAATCTGTGTGTGTGTGTGACAAACTTTTGTGGCAACTGTATCTCAGGAACTACTTCACAGAATTTCATACAAATTAGTATGTAGTTGCACCTTGACATAAATTAGTGCCTATCAACTTTTAGTAAAAATTGTCTTACAGGTTGCGTTGCCATCCCGCTTTTTCTAAATTTATAACATGGTGGTATAGTACAAAATTTTGTATAAATGTGCATAAAGAGAATTATTTTTTAATAATCATTATGAAATTTACCAGAATTATTTATAATAGAGGTAGTCAACTGGGAAATTTTTTTTTGTATGTGTATGCCTCGCCTTCTCCCCCCCCCCTGGGGGGGGAATTCCCCCCTCGAGGAGAGTAAATTTTCATGATGGGTATCTTTCAAAAGAGTTCGCCAGTACCTTTAAAACGAATGGTTGAACCATAGATCTGCGATAATTTAAAATGAAGTTATTGATTTTTTTTCATTAAAAAAAAAAAAAAAAAAATATATATATATATATATATATATATATGTAATATTGACAATAAAATTTACTTTTTTGGATATTTAGTGTTATACTACTTCTCTAATATGGAAATCATCTCCATTATCAGGGACGATAATTTTTTAAAATAATAATTTTAATAATTTATTTTTACTGAGTGGATTTGTATAGGAAAATATAGAAGAAAGTCATGTGGTGGCCACAACATACTAGTTGTGAGTTATTTAGTGCGATAGCACCTAAACGCCTTATTCAATTGAGCTGAAAATTTATATGAATATTATAAATCACTGTTGCTCTAACTATAAGCATTTTGGTGAATCTAGCATTTATAGGTTTTTACAGGGACACAACGAAAATTGTTTATCATTATGATCTATGGGCTCAAAGATCATTAGCGTGAAATAAAACGTCGTGTAATATATGGAGAAAAATACTCAAACACTTTATTATGGTTTTATCTCTTTTGTTTGTTTAACAACTCCTCTTTCTTTACTTTATCTACAAAACTGTTAATTACTCAATGTTCGGAAAGTCGAGTGGAGTCACTCCAGATTTTTTTTATTTTGATTAATAAATTATAAAGATATATATATATATATATTATATTATGGAATAATACAAAGCATAATATTGTATACAACAATGATAAGGTTCATTACTTATTTCCTGCTTTTTTTCTAGACATATTTTTTGAGCCCATGTGTTGTATTACTATTGCGCTGAATTGGAAATTGAAAGGTAATTTTACGGATAAAAAATAACCCGAATAAAAAAATATATTTTTGAATATTAATGAGTTAGTGAAGTATTGAGGAAGAAGTATGTTGCGTAAATTAATCACATAATATTTAAACCTGCACAATAATTTAAAACGAAGGTATAAATAGATAGAAACGAAAATAATCAATAAATAGTCATGTGAAAAATTAAATTAAAAAATTTCTAAATTAATTATCTTTTTAAGATGGTTTCTCAACTCTCATTCTTTGCATATTTACGTATTAAATATTGAAGCAATGAGTCTTTATTGAACATTGAGGTAAAGGAACACACAAACAAACAAACGACTTTTGTTTAGTATTATTACAGATGTATGAAAATGAGAGTAATCTATTAATCTGTAATGCATAATATGTGCACCAGACCCAATTGTAAATAATAATATTCACCAGGTAGAATTTGCAATTTCTACAAATTCAATTTTGTACTCATTTACGAATGCGATAAGTTAACCCTATAAGTGTCTGAGGAGTGCATCTGAATTAATTTTTTTATTAAGATAATTCCTCATCACCCATTCTTTACACATTTTCGTATTAAATATTGAAGCGATAAATCTTCATTTAACATTTAGACAGAAGTACACACAAACAAACTAACAAACTTTTTGATTTAGTATTATTACAGATCTATGAAAATAAGAATGATCTATCAATCTGTAATGCATTATATGTGCACTAGTCCCAATTTCAAATAATAATATTTACCAGTTATAATTTGCAATTTCTTCAAACTTAATTTTGTACTCTTTTACGAATGCGATAAGTTATAGCCCTATAAGCGTCTGAGGAGTGCGTCTGAATTAATTACACTGCTGTGAAAAAAAAAAAAAAAATCCGCGATATGATACCATTTTTGCTGATTCTTATGTAAAATGACCTCCTGAATCCGAATATGACTCCCATTTCGCCCAGTCACCCACCGTTTTCTAGATACACAACCTCCTCCCTCAATTTCTTTCCCTGTTCGATAATTTTATGACCATGAATTTGATTTGAAGAATTTAAAATAATTAATTTAACACCTAAACACAAAAATTACGTAAAGTTTAAAAAATAACATTAATAACAGATTAATATATATATATATATACATATATATATATATATATATAAATAAGATATGTAATTAATAATTTCAGTGGCAAATCCCCCCCCACCTCCCCCCCTGCAAATTTTTCCCTTGTCGCAAATGTCCATATTTTAGAGTTTTCCAACACTGTAACCCCTCAGAAGATATTTAACGGTTAAAATAATACCCCCCCCCCTCCTAAAAATCAAATTTATACCCATAAAATCACCAAAAATAATAAAAATAGGGGGTCATTCCTAAAACACGATGGGTGATAGGGAAAAATGGGCGTCATATTCGGATTCAGGATGTCATTTTACATAAGAATATTCTGAAATGGCGTCAAAGGCAATTTTCATGCCGAGCAAATGTTATCTTTTTAAGATGATTCCTCATCACCCTTTCTTTACATATTTGCGTATTAAATATTGGAGCAATAAGTCTTCATTTAACATTTAGACAGAAGTACAGACAAACGAACGAACAAATGTTTGATTTAGTATTTATTATTACGGACCTATGAAAATAAGAATAATCTATCAATCTTAATGCATAATATGTGCACTAGTCACAATTTCAAATAATAATATTCACCAGTTATAATTTACAATTCTAAAAACTTAATTTTGTACTAATTTATGTATGCGTTAATTAACCCTTTAAGTGTCTGAGGGGGTAAAACTGAAATGTTATTTTCATTGTAAGTTCTTTATAATGCACTAAACGATGGATTTTTCACTAAGCATTTAAAGATAAACCTGATGACTATTATGTATACCTTTGTACCTAGAGAAGCAAGATTAAAATCTATAACTATGCACATTTTAAATACATGTTTACTATGAGACAAAAAATCGCAAAAAAGCATTCCCGACCGTTTATAGGGTCGTGAATGATGTATATGAGTGGAATTAGAAATTGAAAAGTATTTTTACGTATCTAAAACTAATCGGTAATAACCATCTCTTAATGAGTTAATAAAGTATAGAGGAAACAAATATGACCCGCATATTTCAAATATTGTCTCATTGACACAATATTTAAACGTACCGAATTAAAAAAAAAAAAAAAAAAAAAAATGTGCGCAGTAAAATTTTAATAGAGATTCCCTTGAAATTTTTCATACAATATATATACTTATACTGAATTAATTAAAATATGACCTATTAAGAACTCTGGTAACAACATGATTTGATCTCTAGCTTTCATTTCACATGTGAAGCATGGATAGTCGTAGCGGGTCAAAATGCACTTTAAAATGTAGGGGTTCCCGGTTGCGTACCTCCGAAATGTTGGCGCGCGCAGCACAAATTCACAATTTCTCGCCAGAGAATGCGATTTTCGCCAAATCTGGAAGTGCAAAGAAAAACTTCACGCCGCTTAACCTGTATAAATAAACATCCGGCGTTTTTCTTTTATTTATTTTTTTTCTGATGATGATTAATGTAGGATTTAAATCGCAAAATGAAACATATCTTGAAATTAAAAAATAGTTTTCCGAATAGAGAAGTAGATAATAATAATGGTAATATATTAGCACTGGGATCCGATTTCATGTATAAGGCCAAAAAGTTTGTAAAAATTGTTCAAACAAATTACAAATTCTTAGTAAAATGCATGAAAAATGTTCATAAGTCCAAATCAGTAGTACGCCATTTTACATTTCAATAATTTTTTTTATCATTTTGTACTTAAATTTTTAAAATGTACGACTTTATAAAATATTTCTCTTACGATGCAGTGCTTGAATTTTCATTAAATTATCACCTTATATTTATCTATTATGTATTTTTAAAGAACATCTTAATCGTAATAAAATAGATATTTCGTGTTAAATCTTATGGTTGAAATTCATAAAATTCTCTACGTATAATTTCCTCCTCGGAGATGTCCATTTCTCATTCTTTACCCCCCCACCCCCACCCAACTCCAACATACAAAGTTTAAAAACAAAACGTTAAACATTTTATTAATGCTATTATATTTGTTTTTCAGTAATCATAAACAATCTAACTTAATATGTTATACAAATCAAAGTAATAATGATGCGCATAACCATTCTCATCCTATATTTATTGTTACTAATTTCTATTGAGAGCGAAATGTATTCATATTAAAAGGAATGAGTATGATAGAACACTCAACACAGTCGCAGACTGAAATGCCGCACCTCATAGGCTACCCTCTATCCGATTCAATACTATCCTCTATCCGACTTATCGTAATTAAATGACTAATTTTATTAGGATTGTTTTCGTGCATCAATTTCCAACACAACTGATGCCCATATTGCAAGTTCGTGGGAAGTATTGACCTAATTTGTCAAATGAAGGAAAAACAATTTTTAATTACTAAAGTTTCAAATTAAAATGTTCATATTTAATGAAGTGCATTAAAAAAGATATTTTAAAATATTAGTCTGACATATTTACTACAAAATATTGTCATAATGGACGTTTAAACAAAATTTTGCTCTATTTTGCCATGTTAAAAAGAAAACGTTAATTTTGAATAACATGCGAAGTTTACAACTTACATTGTTCCAAAGCAATATTGTCCTTATCAATAACATAAGTGATATTTAAAAACTGATGCACTCATTTTACAAACTCAATATCTATAATACACACAGACAAGTCACATAGACCAACCACTAAAAACATAATTTTTGGATTCAGGAAACCTCAAACATATAAATGTAACAAAAATTCAATTTCGAAAACTTGATCCGAAAACAATACTTTCGCGACCTTTTACGGATAAGATAAAGTAAATTAGAATAAGAGAATAATTTTAAATTAATTAAATTTTAATTGCATTATTACATTGATTTTTATTTATAAAAAGAAATGCTTTCATTTAATTTGGGGTAGCCCTGTATATTTACTATATATTTTACAAACACAATATAGTGTACTAATTTAGCACAGAATTTAAAACACATAGCACGACATGAAATGACCTTTCAGCAATTCCATTTTATGAATATATCTGAATTCTTTTGTGGGGTTCTGTGTAAACTTCTAATAAACGATATACATTCTACATTGTATACGAAACATTTTTTCATGCACATAAAATATAAGTTCAATTTATTTTATTTTGTTTCATCTAAACATATTAAATTGTATTTACCAGAAAATTCACACATAGACTTAATGAACTTGACTTCTTTTCTTAGTCACTGTACACGAATTACTTAATATTTCATCCGAGTCCCAATATCCATTCTTGAGGTATGGTGATAACAAACACACAGACACATTCAAGCAACTGCTAAAAACCTAATTTTTTGCTTCAGGATATTTAAGCAAATGTAGCAAAAACTCAATTTCGAAAATCTGAATCAAAAATAAAACTTTTGTTACAATATATGAGTAAAATAAACTAAATAATGATCATAATAATGATAATCTGGTGTGTCACTCACACGACTTTCTTTTTTACCCTGCATTTCAATATTATAATGACAGATTGCACATTAAATATTAAGATCAATAGCGTAAGAATATAAAGTTTAATGTACTTTTCAAATAACCTAAAGTAGGTTTAGAAACAATTTTATTTGACGAAGAGAAAGTAAATAATAATAATAATTAAACAGAATAAAATAAAATAAAAAAAATGTATTTCAAGGATAATTTTAAAAGCTTTAAAATCCTAATATTACAAATATACTTCTTCATTAATCTTGATAAAATAAATTTAAAGGGTTTTCTAATACATTTTGGTATTAAATTATATTATCTAAAAATAACGATACAAAGACTCCATTGACACATTTTTAACAATTATCATTCAGGGGGCCTCAAAACGTGTATATATAAACAAAATTCAATTTCGAAAATTTGGCCCTAAAACAATACTTTCTCTACCATATATGTTGGTAAGAGAAAGTAAAATAAATAAATAAATAAATAAATGTATTTCAAGAACAAATTTAAAAGCTTTAAAATTAGAATATTATAATTTTATTTCTTCATTAATCTTGCTAAATTAAATTTAAAGGGTGGAGGATTTCTAATAAATTTTTGCATTAAATATATTATTTAAAAATTACGATACTAAAACTCCATTGACACATTTTTAATAGTTTATTCTCTTGGGAAAAAAAAAAAAAAAAAAAAAAAAAAAAGATTGCTCGAATCCTTAACGAATCGTGAATGAAGTGGAAAGAAGGGTTGCTTTGCACAGAGAGAGTTTTGGCGCGAGCTACAAAAATTCGCCTGGTTCGGCTGTAAGCGCCAACATTTCGGAGATACGCGTCCGGCGCGGTTAAATATTAGCATGAGAGGAAAAAAATGTCTATAGAGCGACAAATCAAGTACTTTTAGGATGTTTTCGCCTTTTTTAATATCTTCATACAAATGTTTAAAAGCAAGAACCTTCATTCAAAAGTTTGACAGATTGGCTGATAAACTCTAACTTTTACTTTCCGAACACTATAGTGAGGAAAGTTGTAATCATGTCAAAAATCCGAATTTGAGATATTGATGTTTCTGTACGCTTGAAAGACCCCTGAGTCCGTTTTCACTATTTTTACGATGATGTATGTATGTGTGTGTGTATATATATGTCTATGTGTGTGTGTATGTGTGTGTGTGTGTGTGTGTGTATGTGTGTATGTATGTGTGTGTGTGTATGTGTGCGAGTGAACATGCTAGCGTCTAAACGCTTTGTTCGAATAAGCTGAAAGTTGGCACGTATATTGTAAGTCACCATAGTACGAACCCTATTGATTTTGGTGAATCTAGCACTAATAGTTTTTTTTACAGAGACACCAGGAAAAATTCTTTTTCATTATGGCCTATGGGGCCAAATTTTTTAAAGTGCGATAGAGTCTAAACGCTTTATTAATCTGAGCAAAAAATTTGTACACATATTATAGATCACAGTTGCACAAACTGTATAGATTTTAGTGAATTTAACACTTACAGTTTTTTTACAGGAATACAAAGAAAAATTCTTTATCATTATGGCCTATGGGACCAAATTTTTAAAAGTTCGATAGCATCTAAACACCTTATTCAATTGAGCTGAAAATTTATATGGATATTTTAAATCACTGTTGCACTAACTATAAGCATTTTGGTGAATCTAGCGTTTATAGGTTTATACGGGGACACAACGAAAAATTCTTCATCATTATGATCTATGGGCTCAAAGTTCAGTAGCGTTAAATAAAACATCGCGTAATCTATGGAGAAAAATACTCAAACACTCTATTATAGTTTTCTCTCTTTTGTTTGTTTAACAACTCCTCTTTCTTTACTTTATCTACAAAACTGTTAATTACTCAATGTTCGGAAAGTGGAGTGGAGTCACTCCAGATTTATTTCTAATTAAGACGAATTCAGTGCGAGTAATTTATAATATGTGACTCTTTAAAGCATAATATTAATAAATTGCAACATTCACCAATTATTATCTGCGGTTTCTTTAAACTTAATTTTATATTCCTTTACAGATGCGTTAAATTAATGACCGCTAAGTAGAATTTGAAATTGAAAAGTAATTTTATCTGCCTGGAAATACCCGGATGAAAAAATATTTGTGAATATTAATAAGTATAGAAATATAGGAGGAAGAAGATGCTGCGCATATTAATGACGTATGTGATACATTTTGTAACTGGAGATTAGTTATTTATCAACTAATCAATATTCTAATTTTTTTTTTTGTAAATTTTTTTGTTAATTGGAGCTATGTATTATCTACATACTTTAAAAATGTCTTCCGTATATATGATAGATGCTCCTTATTTAATACCACTTAACTATTTTTAACTTAATAGATGTGACTGATGTTGACTAATGTGTTGGTATGTGGCAAAATATATGTTTACTAACTGCTAAACCAAAATTTCAACCCCCGGGGATTTGTCTAGACGAACCTCTTTTGACATTGTGATTTATCGCACCTCAATTATTGAATTGAATTATAAATAAATATCCCGTATCGTCTTTACTTGATTGCTAAGGCTGATGTGTTAATGAACGGTAAAGGTCTTTAATAGAATAAATATAGCAGAAAACATATACGTACAAAGTTAAAAAATGACAACGATGAAAAAAAATCTGGGTTCACATGTTCACATAGGTTGGTGATTAATAGAAGAAAACGTCAAAGGAAAAACAATATAGAATAAAATAAACCTGTCTGAATTCTAGAAAATTTCTTTTTAAACTTGTATGATTTATTTTGCCACAATCGCGTCAGTGTTATATTGAATGCACATTAAATTTGTAATGAATCTAATTTTTAAAAGTAATGTATATTCAATCTAATTTTATTTTATTATACTACTAGCAGGCTACGCCCGCTTCGCTGGTCACTATATTTAAATGAATTTTCGAAAGAATTGAATTAATATTTATTTTTTTACACCACATTATAGACAAAAACTAAAAAAAAAAAAAAAAAAAGGAAAGAAAAAGAAAAGAAACTGAAATTGCTCCAAACTTCGCTTCGGGTACCCGCTGTCTACGGCAGCTCTTTTCCCGCTCGCACTGCATCAGGTATAGGTTTCCCATGCCTGCAAAAAGATCTTTCCCGGGCGCTTCAATCTGGATATTTATCGACGACAGGGTGGGGGGGGGGATCTGCTACTATTTAAGAACTACGATTATAAGGATGACTGTATCTCAGCATCTATTAAATATTTTAGTTTTGAACCATGTATTTTATAGCCCATGCTATTTACACTATATTACGATCTGATTCCGACCAATGTAATAAAATAAAATAAAAAGTATATATATATATATATATATATATATATATATATATAATCAATCTAATCCTTTTTGCTATGTACATACTACCATTTTTCCCGATAAATACTGCAAATAAAAAAAAAAAAGTTTTTTCTTTTAAAGGAATTTGAAAAAAAAAGAAGTTGTTCTACTATAAAAAATTAAACATATCTGTTACAAATACGTTTTTAAATTTAAAACTAATTATACTTAAATTTTTCTTCTGCATTACGATTTTATTTTCAATAAATATAACAAAAAAAAAAAAAAAATCGCCTTTAAATGAGTGTATTAAATAAAAATAAGTTGCGTAATAGCCGTTGCTAAGATACGCAGACGATTGAAGCAAAAAAATAAATAAATAAATCTATGAAAAATGAAAGAATGAAGCCAATATTTAAAATCAGAAAATCATTAATTTAAAAAATTCAAATTCGAAATTCGAAAAAATCTCAATGAGGTGCACACCTGCAGGGTCCCAGGTACCTATATGCCAAATTTGGAAGCTCTGCGATCAGTAGTATGAGCACCAGAGCGCAGACAGACACACACACAGACACTTCCTCTTTATTTATATAGACTAGCAGGCTACGCCCGCTTCGCTGGTCACTATATTTAAATGAATTTTCGAAAGAATTGAATTAATATTTATTTTTTCACACCACATTATACACAAAAACTAATAAAAAAATAAAAAAAAGTAACTGAAATTGCTCCAAACCTCGCTTCGGGTACCCACTGTCTACGGCATCTCTTTTCCCGCCCGCACTGCATCAGGTCTAGTCTCCTATGCCTGCAGAAAGATCTTTCCCGGGCACTTCAATCTGGATATTTATCGACGACAGGGGAGATCTGTACTATTTAAGAACTACGATTTTAAATATGTCTGTATCTCAGCATCTATTAAATATTTTAGTTTTGAACCATGTATTTTATAACCCATGCTATTTACACTATATTACGATTTGATTCTGACCAATGTAATAAAATAAAATAAAATAAAAAGTAGATTAAAAAAGAAATAAATATATAGTATTTATATAAACAAATAAATTTTAATCAATTTAATCCTTTTTACTATGTATATACTACCATTTTTCCCGATAAATACTGTAAATAAAAAAAATAATAAATAAAAGTTTTTTCGTTTAAAGAAATTAATTAAAAAATGAAAAATAAGAAGTTGTTCTACTATAAAAAATTAAGCATAACTGTTATAAATACGTTTTTAAATTTAAAACTAATTATACTTAATTTTTTCTACTGCATTACGATTTTATTTTCCACTAGCAGGCTAAGCCCGCTTCGCTGGTCACTATATTTAAATGAATTTTCAAAAGAATTGGATCAGTATTTATTTTTTACATCACATTACAAATAAAAACTTAAGGGAAAAAAAAAAAAAAAAAAAACACTGAAATCGCTTTAGATCTCGCTTCTTCGGGTACCCGTTGCCTAAGGCAGCTCTTTTTTCTGCCCGTACTGCATCGGTTACAGTTTCCCCACTGTCTACAGAAAGGTCTTTCCCGGGCACTTCAATCTGGGTATTTATCGACGACTTGTGGATTTTCTGTTATTTAAGAACTACGATTTTAAAGATGACTGTATGTCAGCATCTATTATATATTTTAGTTTTTGAACCATGTGAGCACTACATTACGATTTGATTCCGACCAGTGCAATAAAATAAAATAAAATGTAGATTTTCTTTTAAAAGGAATTAAATACATGAAAAACGAATTTTAATCAGTTTATCCTTTCTACTATAAACTACCATTTTTTTCTCCCAATAAATATTATAAATAATAATAATTAAAAAAAAAAAAGATTTTTCTTTTAAAGGAATTAAAAAAATGAAAAATAAAAAGTTGCTATAGTATAAAATTTATACATAAACGTAACAATTTATTTCTATTGCATTACCATTTGATTTTCAATAAATATAATAATAATAATTAAAAAGAAAAAGAAAATCGCCTTCAAATGAAGGTATTAAATAAAAAATGAATTGCATAATAGAAGTTGCTAATATACGCAGACGATTACAATCGAAGAATAAATTCATGAAAAATGAAACATTAAAGCCAATATTTAAAATCAAAAAAACATTAATTTTAAAAATTCAAATTCGAAATTCGAAAAAATCTCGATGAGGTGCACACCTGCAGGGTCCCAGGTACCTATATGCCAAATTTGGAAGCTCTGAGATCAGTAGTGTAAGCACCAGACCGCAAACAGACACACACACAGAGACACTTCTCTTTATTTATATAGATAAATATAACCGAAAAAAAAAATCGCCTTCAAATGAATGTATTAAATAAAAATAAGTTGCGTAATAGCCATTGCTAAGATATGCAGACGATTGTAGCAAAAAAAATAAATCTAGGAAAAATGAAACAAAGAAGCCAATATTTAAAATCGGAAAAACATTAATTTAAAAGATTCAAAATCGAAAAAATCTCGATGAGGTGCACACCTGCAGGGTCCCAGGTACCTGTATGCCAAATTTGGAAGCTCTGCAATCAATAGTGTGAGCGCCAGAGCGCAGACGGACACACACACAGACACTTCTCTTTATTTATATAGATTAGTTCATTGCGTTAAAATAATATTAACATTTTATAGACTAAAAAGTTTCAGAAAGTAAGCAGTTTTGAAAATTTCGGTAAAAATTAAGAAATATTTTTTGTGTATAGAATCAATTTAGTGTCCTACAGACTACATTTGTGGAAATATATTTTTCAGTTTATTTATTTATTTTTATTTTTATTTTATTTATTTATTTATTTATTTATTCTTTTTTAAGGAAAAAATCATTAATTTTATTTTAAATTTACACAGTTTACAAGTTCTTTATTTTTAAACTATTCCTTTCCAGGTATTAACAAGGTTTTTTTAAAAAAAATACTCACATTTCAAATCTCTTTCCTCCAGGCGGACGCGATGCTCCATCAAATACCATTTTTTAACCCTGGTTGACTATTACTATTGCAAATAAGTCTTTTTTTAATTTTTATTTTTTTTTTAATTTTTATTTTACAATGATTGGTTAAAAATATATTTCACTCTGTACATTTATATGATTTTTTTTTTCTTTATTGCCATTTAAAAAATTTTTAAAAACAGGATGAGAGTTACACCTTTTCGGTGATTTGCCCCAAAATTTGATAGGTACCATTTTATATCGAACTGAAACTACATATAAATTTGTATGAAACTATATGCATCAGTTCTTGAACTACGGCTGCTACAAAAATTTGTCACCCACAGACAGAAATACCGACAGATATTGTCTAAAAATGGTCATATCGTGTTTAGAACCTCTCAAGATAGGCAAATCCATCAAAAACACAAAATCAAAAATTTTTACGAATGCAATATTTTATTACATTAAATACAGGAGAAAGTAATAAAGAGATTTTATCTGTTTTATTGAAAGGTGACGATTAAAGCTCTTCTCTCTCTCTAACAGTTCACCCGTCTTAAATCACCAAATCCCGTGTAACTATATGGGGAAATTTGTTTATAGAATTACTCATTACTTAAAGTATATTTGTAAATTCTGTTTCCAAATTCCGAAAACGCATAACCGTTAAATTAGTACTCGTTTTCAAAAATTTATTTTATTTATTATTATTATTATTATTATTATTATCATTTTACAGCTAAACAATCAGAAAAATACATTCAGTCAATTTTTTGCACTTTTAAATAAAAAAAAAAAAAAAGAAAAAAAAAAAGAAAAAAAAAGCAAGATTGAAATTAATTAATTAAATATATATATACTAGCAGGCTTTGCCCGCTTCGCTGGACACAATACTGAAATGAGTTGTCAAAATCCCATATCATTATTAATTAACCTGAGTTAAAGTTCCCGCTGTGCTCGGTAGAGATTTTTCTCTCTCGCAACATGAGGAGTCCGTGTTCAACTCCTTTCGGCAGCAACTTACCCGATTTTTACTCCCCCTTAACAGTGGCTAAATTCAAAGTTTTGCGAAATCTCGACAAAGTACATAATGCATACACTTAATCAACATCCACACACAAAAGTTCGCAAATCTAAGATAATTTAAGGTGAATTCAAACGGGAAAACCTGTTTTTACACGTGTTTATAGCCCTCTCGACACCAAGGGGGAAAGGGGGTATTCCGTAAAACCCGTTACAATAAGGGTCGGATACATATAAACAATTTACGCACCAAATTTCGTGACCGCAGATCCCATAGATTTCTCAGGACAAATTTAGCGCTAAAAGGTGTGTCTCGAGTTTGCCTCCTCGTAACACCCCGCATGCCACACACCCCGCAAATAAAACAAAAAACGCAAACCACCAAAAAACAAAAATATGTTTTTGGAAATATCCTAAGGAAGTCGCATAGCCTTTTTTCGATGTATTTGTTCCATTTTTGGTAGAGGTCTACTCAAAAATAAGGATTTTTCAATATTTCACCCCTCTCGTCCCTTAAAAATCGAAAATTCCTAAATGCAGATAATGTATTATAAGTACTCATGTCTAGTCTCCCCATGTGCAATTTCTTTACTGTGAAGTAATTAGGAGCCGAATTATGCTTACAAACATGTTTTTGTCTTTTGCCTCCCCCAGGGGGGAAAGGGGAGTAATTTCGGAAAAGTTGTTAGATATATTTTTAAGTTGGGTAAAGACCTAAATTCTTGCGAAACGCCGTTGAATTCTGTCCAGCCGTTATCAAGAGATACCCGGACAAACGTGTTTTCATCTTTTGCCCCCCAGGGGGGAACGTGGAGGAATTTCTAAAAATTGATAGATATAATTTTAAGTTGGGTAAAGACCTAAATTCCTGTGAAGCGCCGTTGAATTCTGTATAGCCGTTCTCAAGTGATACCCGGACAAACGTGTTTTTGTCTTTTGCCCCCCAGGGGGAAACGTGGGGAAATTTATGAAAAATTGATAGATATAATTTTAAGTTAGGTAAAGATCTAAGTTTTTTCCAAGCGCCGTTGAATTCCGTCCAGCCGTTCTCAAGTGATGCCCGGACAAAAAAAGCGACATACAGAAACGATGACACACACACACGCGCACACACACACAGGCAAAATTTTCTGAAGTCATTTTCAGCTTTCATGGTGTATGAAACGTGAAGGTATCGCAAAATTTTTCGTTTCTGACAAATTTACAGACAAAA
Organism: Salticus scenicus; assembly: GCA_963930645.1. Lineage (NCBI taxonomy): Eukaryota > Metazoa > Arthropoda > Arachnida > Araneae > Salticidae > Salticus > Salticus scenicus. The sequence goes on from CAWVNO010000061.1 coordinate 384,413, forward strand.
GTCTGATTTTATTAATATGGATAACTAGCAGGCTTTGCCCGCTTCGCTGAGCACTATACTTAAATGAGTCGTCAAAATTCCATTACATTATTAATAATCTAAGTTAAAGATTCCTCCGTATTCCATAGAAGTTTTTCCCGCTCGCAACGTGAGGATTCCGCGTCCACACTGCCTTCGGCAGCAACTTAACTGCTTCTTACTTTCCCTTCCCCAGCGACTAAGTTAGAAGTTTTGCGAAATCTCACCAAAGTACATAATGCTTACACCGAATCAACATCCACATGCCCAAACGCATCATTCTAAGATAATGTAAAGCGAATTCAAACAGAATAACGTGTTTTTACGCGTGTTTATTGCCCCCTCCCCCGACCCCAAGTGGGTAAGTGGGTGAATTTCATAGAATCTCGTTACAATAAGTGTCAGATACATTTAAACAATTTGCGCACCAAATTTCGTAAACGCAGATCCCATATAGCTTTCCCAAGACACATTTAGCGCTAAAGGGGGCGGGGGTCTTGAATTTGCAACTCCCCCCTTGACCTTAAAAAAAAAAAAATCGAAAATCACAAAAAAACGGAAATGTGTTTTTGAAAATATTCTAAAGAGGACACGTGGCTATTTTCAATACCTTTGTAATATCTTTAGTAGAGCTCTACTAAAAAATCCGGAATTTCTTAAACTTCCCCCTCGAAAAACGATTCCCCCCCCCCTCATTTAAGAATCAAGAATTCTAATGTTTTATTTATACTGAAGTCTAGTCTCATCATAAGCAATTTCTTCAACGTGATGTAATTTGGGGCCGAGTTATGCTTACAAAGTTTTTTTTTTTGCTTCCTGTCCCGCTGGGGGTAAGTGGGGTATTTCGATAAATCCCGTTTCTTTAGGTGTCAGTTGCATATAAGAAATCCAAGCACCAAACTTCGTGACCGCAGCTCTCATAAATTTTCCAGGACAAATTTAGCGCTAAAAAGGGAGTCTCGAATTTGCCCTTTGTAACACATCCCCCGCCCCCCCCCCACACACACACACAACAAAAAGAAATGAAAGAAATGAAAAATGGCAGATCACAAAAAATCAAAAACGTGTTTTAGGAAATATCGCATAGCCTGTTTTCAACATCTTTATTACATTTTTGGTAGAGTTCGATTCAAATCAGGAATTTTCAAAATTTCCCGCTAAAAATCGATTTTCTCCCTTCCTTCCTTTAAAAATTGAAAATTCCTAAATCGCAGATAACGTTTTATTTGTACTCATGTCTAGTCTCCCCAAGTGGAATTTCTTTATTGTAAAGTAATTAGGAGCCGTGTTATGCTTACAAACGTGTTTTTGTCTTTTTCTCCCGCAGGAGGGAACAGTGGGGGGGGATTTCGGAAAAGTTGATAGATATAATTTCAAATTGAGTAAAGACCTAAGTTTCTGCCAAGCGCTGTATAATTCCGTCCAGCCGTTCACAAGTGATTCCCGGACAAACGTGTTTTTGTCTTTTGCCCCACAAAGGGGAACGGGGGGGGGGGATATCTGAAAAGTTGATAGGTATAATTTTAAGTTGGATAAAGATCTAAGTTTCTGCCAAGCGCTGTTGAATTCAGTCCAGCCGTTCTCAATTGATTCCCGGACAAACGTGTTTTTGTCTTTTGCCCCCAGGGGGGAACGTGGGGGATTTCAGAAAAGTTGATAGATATAATTTTAAGTTGGGTAAAGATCTAAGTTTCTGCCAAGCGCTGTTGAACTCAGTCCAGCCGTTCACAAGTGATGCCCGGAGAAATGTGTTTTTGTGTTTTGCCCCTCAGGGGGGAACGGGGGGGGGATTTCTGAAAAGTTGATAGATATAATTTTAAGTTGGGTAAAGATCTAAGTTGCTGCTAAGCGCCCTTGAATTCCGCCCAGCCGTTCTGAAGTGACGCCCGGACTTTGCTCCCCAGGGGGGAATGGGGGGGGGGATTTCTGAAAAGTTGATAGATATAATTTTAAGTTGGGTAAAGTTCTTAGTTTCTGCCAAGCGCCGTTGAATTCCGCCCAGCTGTTCTCAAGTTATGCCCCGACAAAAAAATCGACATACAGACACGATGCGATGACACACACACAGGCAAAATTTTCTGAAGTCATTTTCGGCTTTCATGGTGTGTGAAACGTGAAGATATCGCAAAATTTTTCGATTCTGACAAATTTACAGACAAAACTCTGATTTTATTAATATAGATTAAACAATTTTTTGAAAGCGCGTACTAATTTAATGGTTGTGAATATTCAGAATGTGAAAAAAATTGCAGAAAGTAAATGAAATTAACATTTTTGGTAGATTAGAACTTATTTTAACAGGTTGCAATCTACAAAAAGATTAAATTTCAGCGGCAATTAATTTATAACCAGTTGTAAGAGTATATATATATATATATATATATACAGTGCGTTGCATGAATATAAACGCACCTTAGTTTTAAGAATTTAAATGGTATAGAAGAGTAATAAAAAAATATGAATAGGTGACACTTGATGCAAACTGTATGTGTATGATTCAAGAAATGAAATTACGAGTCAAAACAATGAAAAACCAATATAATTTTTTAGAAAATAATTTTATTGAATTTATGACAAATATACATGTTGCATGAATTTAAACGCACATGTAAAAAATAAATAACTGAATAACAAATACTGTATCTAATACTTTGTAAAGCCTTCATGGGCTTCCAGAGGAGCCAGTAAACGCCTTGGCATTGACTGATACAGTGGCATGAGGTTATCCAAGCTGATTATCTTCCAAGCTGACAGAATTGCCGATTTTAGTTCATCTTTCGTGTTAAACTGCCTTCCGTTTGCGTAAACACGGCGAACCAGATTATCCCATACGTTCTCCATTATGTTTAAATCGGGGCTTTTGAGGGCCAATCCAGAACTTTAATTTTATTGTCACGGAACCATTTTTTCACGATATGTGCTGTATGTACAGATGCACAATCTTGATGAAAAATATAATTTCTTCCAGATTTTTTGACTGCTTGGCGGCGAGGTTCCTTGTGAGCATCTGGACATAATCTACAGAGTTCATACTGTTCTCCACGAACTCTAATTCGAAAGTCCCTTTAAAACCTATGGCTGCCCACACCATGATAGACCCACCTTCAGATTGACGTTTTGAACAGTACGTTTCTTCGGCTATCATATCGTGCGAGTAGCTATGAAATCCGTCCTGGCCATCGAGATTAAACCTTTTTTCATCTGAGAAGATGACTTTTTCCCAATTTAGTCGATCTAGAATCCATTTTCTTGCCCTTTCTAACCACATATACTTGTGCTTTTGAGTGTGGAGGTGGTTTCGCCTTCATTTTCTTAAATTTAATGAATGTTGCAGCTTTGATAGTTCTCCATATGGTTGTCCGATGAACACCCAGCTTGTATTGAGCCTTTATCTTCGCACAGGAAATATTCTTATTCTTTGCAGCGCTGCATATTCGACATTTGTCGTAACTGGTGAGCTTTCCTGTTCACTTCTCATACGCTTTTTTCTCATAATTTGCTCCTTTCCTTATATAATTTCGCATAAGACTCTCACTTCTTTCGATTCAGCGCCCTATTTCGCGATTGCTAAAGCCTTTACCACACATAAAGTCGTTTTTTATCCTCTCGTCTACCGTCAAAGTTTTCCCCCTTGCCATACTGTACAAACTCCGTAAATTTTGCACTCAAACATTAAAACTGATTTTAGAGAATTTTAGCAACACGACTATTTGTGTTTTAATTTAATTTCGACGGCTCTGTTAAATTTTAAACGTAAAATACAGAGTGCGTTTAATTTCGTGCAACAAACGAAAAACAGTGAAAAATAAGAAAATGCTTAAACATTCATTACATAAACTTGCTTGAGCCTAAACATACTTGCTCAAAGCACCTTATTCAGTTGTTAGTCATATGCAATAACTGTAAGTCGCATTCCTTCTTTTAAAATTTTAAAAGTTATATTTCTGGTTATTGGAAAAGGTGCGTTTATATTCATGCAACGCACTGTATATATATATATATATATATAAAGACTTTTCTATTTAAAAGAAAATCGAAGATGAAGGGCATTTGGCATTGAGAAAGCAATCTTTCCTGTTGCTATTTCAAGAAAAAATAATTTTCTCTGGTAATTCGCTCTTCAAAAAAGTAGTATTGTAGTGAACAGGTAAAGAACAATTGACTACACGAAAGACCTAGGTCTGAGTGGTATATCCTCGGTGTGGGTCTTTCCAAAGGATCCTTGCAGGCATATACTATACGAGTTTTTGAGAAAATCACTCTCGTCATACAACCTTAAGAGTGAAACCTTTTAGAGAAATATGAAGGCCACTTCAGAAAATAAATAATATGTGTATACTAGGTGATCATAAAATAATTATATGTCTATTTAGAACTGATTGTAGCTTGAATGATTAATCCTAATGATAGAAAAACTACTATGACCGTATTTACTAAATAAGAAGGGGAAAAGGAAATGATACAAGGAAAAAAAAAAAATTAAAAGATGTCGATAGAAGGCGTTTCAGTTTTCATTTAAATCACTTTTGTAAATTTCATCACGAAAGCAAAATCAAGAAGTGACTTTTCATGTCTGCAAGTAGTTTACATGAATACGAGTTTACTGGATTGAGTTTTATTGTTAAAAACTATTTTGGTTTATCAGGTCCAGATGCAATATCGAAAAGAGAAACTTTTGATACAGTGTGCACTGATAAAACGGTTTAAAAAAAAAAAAAAAAAAAAAAAAATCTAGGGAACTGGATTGTTTGCCATTGAAATTGAAAAGAGGAAGAAACCTGTATCCATTGCTATAAGCAATTGCCACTGCGATAAATTACTGTCTCAAGAAGCTGATGAAAGTGTAGATGCAGTAGTTAGGATTTTAGATCTTTTATATTCTATTATTTAAAACACTGTTAGAAGAGTAATTCAATTTTATCCTCATAAAATTATTTTCAATCACCAATTGCTAGCAGAAGATAAGCATCAAAAAATGAATTTCAAGTTGAAAAATTTTAGCACGAATGGAGGTTTATGATTTTTTTTTCATGGAAGGTTTTACAAGGATCTGAAGCTCATTTTTATCTGAATGGTACTTACAGCAAACTCGTCGAATACGCGCATCATAGTCACCAAGTGTAACTCAAATCCCTTTTATTGTCCCAGAATTCCTGTATCGAATAATTCCATCACAAGTATCGTAGAAGGACCTTATTCCTTGCAAGAGGGTCGAGCCATCTACTTATGTGTAGCCTATTCGGATATTTCAGGAAGTTAACGTCAGATGTTGAGAACTTTCATTTTCTTTTCCCAATTTCACTTTTCATTGACAATCCGGTAATAAGCCTGTAATTTTCTATGTTGCGTCCTGCTTGATCCCCCTTTATGACGCCATATGATTTTTTGGCTTTTTTATACAAAATCTCTTGTATACCATAAAAATGTCTCTAATTTAGTGTTTTAAAAGATAACATATTCCAAGATATAGAGAAGGCTGTGATATCCCAGTTGGTACGAGTACAACGTCGAATTTGCAATCCTAAGATTGCGAGTTTGATATTCGAACTGCCAAAAGACCATCATATGCATTTATGCTGGCTAATGCACGTAAAATTTGTCGTGGCTTCAATGTTTTCCGTGTTCCGTAAAATTAATGTTACTGGGGAAAACCAAAGCGGGGGAGGGGGGGAAGACAATCTTTCCGTGGAGGATAAAAATTGTGAACACATGTCTCCTGGACACGTCTAATGGTAAACTCCAGAGCATCCCATGTGGTGAATTCACATTTAAAAAATATTTTTTATAAATTTTCATTATTTGGAAAACTTAGCCTGTGGGTCTTGGTTTCCGGAGACCCTTCAGAAACGCGATGAACATAATGTCTCAAAAACTAATGCACCGATCTTGCAGAAATTTCGCACACTTTTTGCTTTCTCTTACCCTTACGGTAAAGAAATTATTGTTTAGGGTCAAATTTTCGAAAGTGAGTTTTTGTTATATTTACACGTTCTGAGGTTTCCTGAATACGGAAATCATCTTTTTAGTGAATGGTCTGTGTGTGTGTGTGTCTGTCTGAATGTTATCAGCATATCTCAAGAACAAATAGTAGCAGAAATTCTAAACTCGGTATATTCTAAATTTATATCATATAGGGATGCTACGCTAAACTTTACGTTGAGATGAAGCAAATGGTTCGTGTGCAGGAACACTCAAAAGTATTAAAATACCTTACGTCTATGGGGGAAATTGCAGGTAAGTAGAGTTTAACATCTATAGATTGCACTAAACCAAATGAAACGAACATATATTTTTTGTAATAGAGATAGTCAACTGGAAAAAAAAATTGTGTATGTCGTGGCCTCGCCTTTTTTTCTGGGGGTGGGGATTCCCCCCTCGAGGGCAGTAAATTTTCATGATGGGTATATTTCAAAAAAGCTCGCCAATACTTTTAAAACGATTGGTTGAACCATCGATCTGCGGTTATTTAAAATAAAGTTATCGTTTTTTTTTTTTTCTTTTTTTAATAAAAAAAAAAAAAAAACTTAATATTGAGAACAAATTCAACTTTTTTTTGGATATTTAGTGTTATACTACTCTTAGAATAACTTAAAAACGAATAAATTTAAGCGATCCAAATGTTGTATTTTGAAGTTAATATAAGTTAGTTTCTGGAAAAGTTTGATCAAGATTGATAAGTTTCAATGAATGTTGCGTGTGAAAGTTGTCTATATAATTTTAAGTAAACTTTTAATTTTAATAACATAATTAAATTCTGTATATAAGTGTAGGTGCATTAATGAAACGGAGGGGGGCGGTAGCCCCTCCTCAACCCTCCGTCATATCATATAAAACTTCGTCATATCATATCTTATCATATCATATCATATCATATCATATCATATCAAAACCTTTCCGAAGCCTAATTTGAATTGTTTAACATAGGCTTACATAACAGTACTCGTTATCTTGCCCCTTAATCTCCAACCTGTATTTATAATACTAAATTTCAGGGTAAGAGAAAGTCGTGTCAGTAACAATACCAGATTATTTAAAATAGAATTAATTAGTGCTTGAACGATTTTTTTTTTTTTATTACAACTAATTTTACAAAGCTATTCGTGTTGTAAAACATATCGAAAGTTATACTGTTTTTGCATACAACTATGCCAAAGAATAAAATTTCATTTTTTTCTTAAACTTTTTGTCCAAGCATTATTTTGAAAAAGTGTTCAAAATTTCAATAAGATCAGTGCATTAGTTTTGAGAAATCGTATCCATTGCTTTTTTGAATGCTCTCAAGAAACTAGGACCCATCGAATGAATTTTCTAAACTTTTAATGAACATTTTATAAAATATTGTAAATTTATTTTTCCAACTGAATGAAAATAATGCCTAGACCGGGAGTCGAACCCCGGATCTTTGACTTACAAGGTCAAGGTTCAACCAATTGAGCTGTCCAGGCCGACAACCGGTGGGCATTACTCACTCAGACAATCTTTAGGCAGAGCAACTGGTCTATCATGTAGATAGCTCGACAGAATAAGCCGCAGGTAATGGAAAACACCATTAAACAATGGAGGAATAAATACATTTATAAATATCACACAATCACACAACACAATGATTGTGTGATATTAATAAATGTATTTATTGTATAAATGTTGCTTTTTTTATATTCTTATAATTTTGATTAATTCAAAATTTTGAATAATTAATAAAATTTCGATTTGCACTCATTTCATTAAAAAAAAAAAAAAAAAAAAAAGATGCTTTTTTTAGACTTTAAAACTCGTGTAATCTCTTAAATTATTGTATATTTTTAAACAAAAAGAAAACTCTCCAAAATTGATAGAATGATTTTTTTAACTACAGTTTTTCACAGAGATGAATTCTTCATCCATGTAATTAAGTACACAAATGTGTGAAACTTTCGAATTTATACTTTTTGTCGAATCTGAAAAAATACTTGATGGAATCGGTTGGAAACTAGTAGGCATAAAAGCAAACAATATGCTACTGCGTATATTTTAGTGAAGATTCTTTTATATATCTGTTTTTAGTATTTTCCTATATTTCTATTTTGAATACACAATATTTCCGTTAATTAGTTCAAAATAAAAATATGAATAAAACCCCTTATAATTTTGTTTCTCTTTCAGATTACTGTAATTTAAGTTATTTTATCGATGGTATATCTCTCTAGATTTTCGCGATAGTTACTTGTGATTTTTCTCAGACGTCATACATTTGGCTATCTTAGAAGTTTAGTAAATATGCTCATGTTTCATTACATATTTTTTTACCCAACAAACACAAGACTTCTGGCCACAAGCTGTAAACGTTCTGGCCAAACAGACTTGTGGCCATTGGTATCATGCCAGTGCTACATTTTAAATAGAGCGCCTGAACTTCCGGCAGTCGGTGATTAACTAATCACGGGCCAGTGCGGGGAAGCTGATGCCTTTTCCTTGATGAGTAGCCACTGCAGGTCGGATTCCGGGAAAACTGTTGTGGCCTTGCATCATTTAAAGAGAAGCGGGCCTGTTACATCTACCGTAACCTAGCCGTAACTATGCCTGAATCTGCTAATCTCGCGCACGCGCAGACCGTTTTGTATCACGTCAAAATGCCTAGTAAGTAAACATACATGGCGTCTTGTCTTCGTTCGTGGAGTGGAGCAACCTAATGTGAAATGGTGAAAACGAAGCAAATGTAAGTAAGATCTTCCTGACATTTCTCATGCAAGTATGTATGCATCGCTTTGCTTTCTGTTTTTACTTTATACTGTGACAGTAGTAGAATTAAGAAAATGACAGTAAAAAATTTAATATCTAAATATAGGAAAATGTTGAAATAATTCTAATCGCAAAAGATTCTACAACCGGTGTGGTAAAAACTTATTCAATTAGATGAGATATAACACAATTTATGTCTGAAAGTACAAGCTTTGATTTAGAAAGTACAAGATTTGTTTCTTGTACATTGTTACAGAAAGAAAATCACAACCTACAAAAAAGGCTTAAAAAATCTCGTACCTGTTTATTGTTAATTTAAATTATTTTTAAATGAAGTAATAATTAATATTAGAGTATCAACTACTTCTGAAAGTGGTAATTTAATTTACAAATATGTATAATATGACTGAGAAACATTTACTAATAAAAACATGGTTAAAACGAAAAAAAAACCTGTTTTTTTACCAACCCTGTATATTAACTTTAAAACACAAATTAATTCAAGTCTAGAAAACTTAATACAGTAGAGAATCTTTATAATGCACACCTTAGGCCCAGAAGTAGTGCATATTATAGAATCTTGCATTATCTATATAGTTTTACAAATTAATAGAACTTATCAAGTAATCATGGTCATATATTGCCTTGAATAAATTATGATATTTACATTTGAGAACCATTTAAAAATTTAAGATTTTTCATTGCATGAAATAAAATTTAAAATTTACATAAATGATTATTTAAATAAATTAGCAGCAAATACATTAACACTATACTTAATATTGTCTTACGAATCATTTACCAGTATTTTATTTTCTGCAGTTTTGTTGATTTTTTTGGATTATGAAATTTAGTTTTCTTTTTTTAATAAATTTAAAATATTTTATTCATTTAAAAAAAAAAAAAAAAAAAATTCTCCCCCCACCCCTTATTTATAGTTTTTTTACAGGGAAATAATGAAAAATTCTGTAATATTATGGCCTACAGTCTGAAATTATTTAAAATGTGATGGTGTCTGAATTCCTCATTTGATTGAGCTTTAAAATTCATATACAAGTTATAAGTATATGTCACACAAACTGTATAAATTTTGGTGAATGTAACACTAATAGTTATTCTACAGAGATACCCAAAAAATTTGAATACATTCTGTTTTATTCAACAATGTACTATTTGAGAGTAAATAATCAAACACTTATTGTTAATTTTCTCGTTTTGTTTATTTAATGACTTCTCTTACTTTATTTTATTTAAACAACAGTGAATTACTTAAAGTTCAGAAATTTGACTGGAGTCACTCAACATTTTTATTATTTCTCTTAATGTTTTTGCATATTTATCAAATTGGTTATATATATATATATATATATATATATATATATATATATATATATATATATATATAGTTATATACATTATTTTTGTGAAAAATAAAAAAATAACTTTTCTATGTAGAAGTAAAATTTAATTTTGTATATTTTTCATATGGAATTTCTATTACCAAGTAATATTTTTTTTAGAAAATTAAAATAAGAATATAAAATTATGAAATGATTAAGTATGTAAATTTGATTTTTTTCAGTTCTTGGATAAAAAAAATGACATGTTGGTATTGCACATAAAATGTTATATAAAAATGAAAACTTTGCTTTGAAAGGACTTGTGGACATAAATTGATAAAAACATTCTACCTACATTTATAAGATTTTTTTTTTTACCTAGTATAGAAATGTTAAATAAGATATTTCCATATTAAGTACAAAATAACAAAGAAACAACTTAAATCGTTTTTAAGATTATAATCGTCTATGACGTATGTAATTATCAACCATGCCGTTTGTGAAAAACTTTAATATTGAAAAGTCCATTTGGGGAGCGGGGGGGATTAAGTTATTCTTTAATCGTCAACATTTTGTACTGGAGATGACTCAACATTATGCAAGAAATCTTTTTCTGGCTAAAAAGCCGTGTCTATTTCTTTTGTTTTTAAAGATTTAGATATAGCATTAAATAACTTTTTTTTTAAATCTTAATATCCAGTATGATTAATATTACAGTCCACCACAGCAGATTTACTTTGCTACATCTACAAACTGTACATAACTAATGTAATTAGCATTTTCTTCATGATTTTTTTTTTTTTTTGTTTGTTTGTTTATCGTGATTAAAATGAAATTACTTTTCATTAATCAAATTATTAATTTTTAATAAAATATTTCTATTGTTAAAATTGCTAATTTGAAGTTAAAATTGCAATTTATTGTTTTAACAGAATAATTTTATGCATTGAACATGTTCAGTTTAGAGGATTTTATTTTGTCCAGTTTCGTGTGTTTTTTTCCCTTTTTGTCCAGCGTCCCGGACTTTTGACAAAAAGTGGACAAAATAGCAACCCTGAATAATAGCATATTTAATTAATTTAGTTTATTTTTTTCCTTTTTTAGAATTTTTACCTATAATTGCAGGATTAATCATGGCTAAAGATTTTGATGTTGAGGCTATGCTCAAGGCACCTTTTAAGAAAGAGGTAAGAAGAACTATAGTGGTCTTGTTATTTATTTTTTTATATTTTGTTATGTAAACATTCCAGAAATTTCAAAAATCTTAAAAATAATCTTGCTCTGTCTTGTAGAATGAACCATTGGCCGCTGTTCCTTTAAATTACTAAACAAGGTAGTATGCATTGCCACGGGGTATAAATTAAGCTTTTGGTAGAATATTTTTTTTTTTAATAATTAAAATAAAATTGAGAAATATCGTGCTAGAGAAATCAGAATAGCTTCAATGTGTGTATGTGCAGCGCTCGTGAAATACAGTCAGCTGGTCAGCATTGGCGACCAATATCTTTTAACTAGCAATGTTCGTTTTCAATTTTAAGGAAACTGTTTTTTTTAATGTATGTTTTGGTGAAAGAATTGGTCCTAGAATCGGGCTCCAATTCTACTTTTGATGCTGGCTAACTTTCCCTGTCTTGATTCCTGCTTCTCTCACCACTTTTTCAGATAATGTGTTGAATTAGGGGATTGATTAGGTGCATGTTTCACAACTCAGTATTAAATTATTGTGCTGTTTTAGGGAGTTGGTTTACACTGCTCCTTGTCAGCGTATGCTATCGACCTGGTGTTTAGTCGTCGTACCTGGGTAATGATGTATCAATGCCGATGGTGTATTGGTTTAATGAAAATAATTGGTTTAATGTTAAATAAGATATTTCCATATTAAGTACAAAATAACAAAGAAACAACTTAAATTATTTTTAAGATTATAATCGTGTATGACCTATGTATTAATCAATCATGCTGGTTGTGAAAAACTTTAATATTGAAAATAGTCTCTTTTGGGGGGGGGGGATTAAGTTATTCTTTAATTGTCAACATTTTGTACTGGAGAAAATCTTTTTCTGGCTAATCAGACGTGTCTATTTCTTTTGTTTTTAAAGATTTAGATATAGCATTAAATAACTTTTTTTTTTTTTTTTTTTTTTTTTTTTTAAATCTTAATATCCAGTATGATTAATAATATTACAATCCACCACAGCAGATTTACTTTGTTACATCTACAAACTGTACATAACTAATGTAATTAGCATTTTCTTCATGATTTTTTTGTTGTTGTTGTTGTTGTTGTTGTTGTTGTTTGTTTGTTTATTGTGATTAAAATGAAATTACACTTTTCATTAATCAAATTAATAATTTTTAATAAAGTATTTCTATTGCTAAAATTGCTAATTTGAAATTAAAATTGCAATTTATTGTTTTAACAGAATAGCTTTATGCATTGAACATGTACAGTTTAGATGATTTTATTTTGTCCAGTTTCGTGTGGTTTTTTTCCACTTTTGTCCAGCGTCCCGGACTTTTGACAAAAAAGTGGACAAAATAACCCTGATTAATACAGGACTGCCACTGGTGACTAAAAAGGCAACTAAAGAGACTATTTTGAAGGAAAGGCAACTATGGTGACTATTTTAGCCAAAATATAGGCAAAAGCAACTATTTTGGTACCAGTTGAAAAATTTAAACAACTATTTTAAACATTTAGCAACTAAAAAGAACAACTTCTGAGGTTATATTTAAAAACAAATCCTGCTCCAAAATTACCCCTTCTCAAAGTTTTATCTTAAAAGGAATTTTTACAGAAAATGTTTACTTAAGTAATCATATGCAAATCATGATGTATTTCCTCAATCAAGCGCTATAAAAGAATTTTTTTTTTCTTTATTTGGGGCTAAATGATATTTTGGGAATGAGCTATGAAAACAAATGCAAAGTAGTATGCTGTGGCTACCACAAGACATTCTTATATATTTTTCTGTTCAAAATCACCATGTAAAAATAATTTATAAAAAAAAATAAATAATACATAAGCAATGTTTAAGCACATGGACTCAGTTCAGTGATCTAATTAAACAAATGGCAATTGTCTGATGACATTTTATAGAAAAATCTATTTTTAAAGTTGCATCTTTAAAATCTTTGCAAGCATCATTTTAAACCTAGCAATACTTTTTAAATATATGAACAATAATTATAAGAAAAAAAAACATTTTATATACCATGTTTTTAAATTTTCTGTTGAGTTATAGCTATAAAACTACACGAGCACTTTATCAATTTGTATAAGATTTTTAAAGTGATAATGACGTCAATTTTTGTGAGATGCATAATTTAACTTTTTACAATTTTTTAACGTTCACGTTTAATTAGATGTATTTATTTTTATATCAAAAGAAAATGAACTTGTAAATTTTTTTGGCAACAATTAAATTATAGCTAATATTTTAATGTCTATTTTTAAAGCTATTAGGAGGTTATTATTTTCATATTTATTTTAATTAAAAGAAAACTAACAAAAATTCTAAAATCGGGCTTCGAAGTATTGTGTTGTCATTGGGTTCTGAGCTATTCTGAAAGTTTCAGATGTCTAGCTAGTAGGGAAGTTAGTTAAAAATCGATTGCAAGATTTGTACTTAACAAACAAACAATAATTGAAGTTAATAAAAACATGGTAAAATAGGAACTTTTGTCATAACTTGACTAAAAAACGCAATAATTAAAAGCATAATCAAAATAGGTGCTAAAATATATATATATATTACAAAAACTTATGCCAGAATGAATAAATAAAAAAAAAAAATTAATTAAAAGGCATCACCAACATGGCAGCAAAAGTTTAAAAATCATCAAAAGGGTTCTGTACTAAAGGTGTCCTGCCTGGGAAAATATGAAAACTGGGTTGTCAAACATGAATTTTATTTTGAAACTTTTCTTTGGATGATTTGTTTTAACTATCATTAGCGTTTCATCCTACAAAAACTAATAATAATTTGGCCTCTGATGGATTAAAATTTAAATTGGGTGATGAAATTGGTATAAGACTTATTAGTTTCAAATTTTAAAGGTAAATAAAAAGAAATTGTGAAAAATTCGCTAGGATTTGTTAGTAATAATACATTTTGGGAATCAGCTTTCATGAAAATTGCAATTAAATATAAATTTTGTTAATTAGCAGTGAGTTTTTTCTGTTTCGACAACTTGCGACAAAAATATAAATTTTCATCAAGCATTTTCTTTTTTTTTTTTTTTTTTTTTTAAGCTAATTTCATAAATTATATAGGCCTTTACCTTAAGAAGGTTTTTCATTTTAGTGTTTGGTCAAAGAAAATATATTTTTTTTTTTTCACCTATTAACTTCTTTACCCACTTGCTGTATATCATGAAAGGGTGAAACTTTTGTCATTGCAATGTTATTTTTCATAACATGTCTCCTTGTTGATGTTTGCATGTTTCTAAGCAGCAAAATACCTTGCTTAAGGGTAAAACCATTTTTCTATGTAAAAATAAAGTGACTTACTTTCATAGAAAAGAAAGAAGAAAAAAACTACATTTGTTTCAGGTAAAAATAGTACCATAACCCTTCATCAGGCTATAAGTAAAGTGTAGCAAATAAAGCAACAATGCACAAAACAAAATACTGAAAGACTGAAAATCACAAAGACTGAAACAAGACTGAAAATCAGTATAAATACTGGTGTGACAAGATTAAAAAAAAAAAAAAAAGTATTATAAATAAACAAATAGATGTGACCAAAGGGGGGAAAAAATTACAAAAAAAAAAAAAAAAAAGGGGGGGTGTGGGGAGGAAACAAAAGAAACTTAGCAAGAGAAAGTTATGTGAGTGTTGAAGAAAGATTAACAGATTTTTATTTATTTAATTTTTAAAGATCTGAAAAGCTTCGTAAAAACAGCAACAGATCATCAATGGGAAGCAATAGATGATTTAGAAATCTCTTCATTAAGAACATTCCGTTGGTGCTCATTACTTCTAAATTTCAAATACCTTTTAGAATTAATGATCTGAAAGAATTAAAGTTTTAATCTCCAACCTAGCAGAAATCGCATGGAAAATGTGAATTGTCTTTTAAAACTCAGAAAAATTTGATTGTAAATATCTGGAAAATTGAAATTTCTTTCTCACACCTTGTTTAGCTCAATTCAAAGGATTCACATGCATTCTAATTCTGTCACAATCAGTAGAAACATAACCTATTATGGTCTCTAATTTTTGAAATATTATATTGGAAAAGTACTAAAATTCAACCCATTGTGTGTTATTTGAAAGAAAACAAAGGATTGAAAGTGAATATCAGGCTAAACCAATTTTAGGTTGCAAGAGCAGCTGGCATCACCTGGTTATATTATGTGTTGCTGATATATATATGTATATATATTTCAGTAATCTAAAATACTCAGGATTTTTTTTTTTTTTTTTTTTTTAACATTAGTGAAAATTACTGCTTAATTATTCAGATTATTTTATATAATCATAAAATTAATATTGGATAAAAGAAGAAATTGGGGAGGAGGTAGGGGGGGGGGTTGTGAAACGAAAACTATTTTCTGCTTCAGAAAACTTATTTAGGAGACTATCTTTCCTATGAAAGGCTACTAAAGCGACTATTTTTGTAGTCTTCATTGAGTGGAAGCCCTGTTATTAGCATATTTAATTAATTTAGTTTATTTTTTTCCTTTTTTAGAATTTTTGCCTATAATTGCAGGATTTATCATGGCTGAAGATTTTGATGTTGAGGCTATGCACAAGGCACCTTATAAGAAAGAGGTAAGAAGAACTATGGTGGTCTTGTTATTTATTTTTTTACATTTTGTTATGTAAAGATTCCAGAAATTTCAAAAATCCTAAAAATAATCTTGCACTGTGTTGTAGAATGAACCATTGGCCCCTGTTCCTTTGGATTACTAAACAAGGTAGTATGCATTGCCATGGGGTATAAATTAAGCTTTTGGTTGTATAAATTACAAATGGCTTTTTAAGTAGTATAAAATAGAATTTAAGTAGAATATATATATATATATATAGTTGAGAAAAATCATGCTAGAGAGATCAGAATAGCTTTAGTATAGAACCCTTTTGCGGAATTTTAAATTTGACATCAAATTAGCTCAGACATTTCCTGCTAAGGTCTTTACTTACGGAATTGCAATAGTCATTTCACTTCATCATCAAAATTATAAAGATTTAAAAGCCGCCAAGGGGCTCCTAAGTTAAAGCTCTACCTATACTATACCAAAGTAATTTTAATGAATAAATATAGTAAATGATGCTAGGGAATAAAATACAGTTACTGCATTATAAGAAATCACTGCAGAACTGATTTTAAAGTAATAAGTACAACACTTTGAATAAACACCATAAAATGCAATAAACTCGCAGAATTTAACAGAGGGGAGTCTATTGTATTTTATGGTGTTTATTCAAAGTTTTGTACTTATTACAGTTACAGCATGCCTTTATATGGAAGAATATATTAAAATAAAGCCTATCATGCTAAATTAAATTCTGTTTGCAAAGAATGTAAGCAGTACTTTTTTTTTTTTTTTTTAAATACATTTTTGTGTAGTAATCTTTTCCTCTTGCTTTTTCAAACTGTAAATTAAACTTCAAATATGAATCCCAAATTCAGAAATAACTTTGTGGCCTAATTCGGAAATACGGTATCATTTCACTACTAACTGTTAAAAAGTTATGCTTAAACGTATCTAATTCCTAAAATATGATATTATTTATATTATTTCGGTACTAATTGTTAAAATTTGCCATTTTTTTAAAGGTGATTTCCGAAAATCTGGATGTTTTGTGGCTTATTGTTGAAACCATCAATCCTTTCGCCGCTAATTATTAAAGTTACTTTAATCGCCCAATTATTTTCTGAAATAGGCTTTATTTCACGGTGTTCAGTGAAATCTGCACTTTTTCTCAAAGATAATTCCCGATGTATGCAATAAATTAGCCAAAATATGGAATCATTTTACTGCTAATTTTTAAAATTTATGTAATAGCATTAATTGCCAATAAAGGTTATTATTTTACTGTTAATTGTTAAATTTTGTATATTTTTCAAAAATAAATACCGAAATATGCAATTGTTTCACAAAAAATAATAGAATTGCTTTTTTATGCGTGATTGCCATAATACACAATACGAAAGTCTATCGAAATATGAGATCGATTTGTCGATAAAATTTACATTTAATCGTTTAAATTATATGCTGAAATAAGCCATTATTTCACTACAAAACAACGTTATTTTCTTGCAGTGGGTCGTCAAAATATATCGCTTTATGGCTTGTTAACAAAATTTACCTTTATCGTGGCTAATTTCTCAATTAAACGATTGTCTGCGAGAGGGAATCTGCAAAAGCTATCATGTCATAACATCGCCAAAAAAAAAACATAAAATGAAGTCAAATTTCATATTTTTATAATTTTTATAACTGTAATAAAAAAAAAAAAATTCGAAAATCAAGCAACGAGGTACATCATGAAAGGTCAAAACGTACCTGAATATGTGTGTTTTTATTTTTTATTTTGCTGGCATCCGTTTGCCAACAAAGCAACCAGCATACACAAAACAAAATAGACATTTTTATTATATGTAGAAATAAAACTTATTCTTTGGCGATGTTTAGATGCATGGCGTTTTTTCCGGCTATGTAATGATGCAATGCCGTTTGTCATTTAAAATAAACATATTTATTTTCCTTCTTAGAACTTTAATTACATAACGCTGCACTCTGTTAAAGTGTTTATGTGATCTGTGTGAGGATTATTGTGGCACTTTAGTTAGATAACAAAAATAATTTGAAATTTGGTAATTTAGCTTGGATTAATCATGAAATATTTATGTATCCACTTAATATATGTATATATTTTATTCTTTATTTTGCTTTACCTAATTTATTCATTTATTTTGCATATTTTCGTACTACATCTCCAAAATCGCATTTGAGTAATAAATAATTAAAATGCACTGAATGGCTTTCAGTTTCAGCTCTAATTCTTTTTATTTTCATTTATTTTTTTAATTTATTTACATTAATATTAGCACTTTATTGATTGTTTTCAAATAATGATAAAATAAATAAGAAAATATAAAAAAGACTTATCTTTTTTCAATTATAGAAGTCAGACTTATTCTGAAGCCTGTGGTCATTATGCTGTTCCACTTGAAAGCACTTTTAATATTGAAATACTTATAGAAAAAAATCAAATCTTGGCAAAAACTGCTATATTGGATTAGTTTTAGGTGTTCAAAATAAAAAAGAATGCAAGTTGACAAATTTAAATTAACATTTTCTAATGGATAGAACGAAATTAGATACAAAAACAATGATGTAATGCTAACCTATCAGGTGATTCTTTTTTTTTTTTTTTTTTGGCTTCCACATATAAAAGAGGTTTCCAGTGTATATATATATATTATATTAGCTATATAAGCAGACTATTTTTATTAATTAAATCAACAGACAATTTTCATAAAAATTTGTTTCTGAAATCAATATTTCCTTCAAATCGTTCGTCGGTTTTACTCTGAAATTTTAATTTTTCGATCATTTCTTGCATTTTCAAATTTCGGGTTGCACAATCAAGTTCAAAGGGTATCGGGGCAGAATTCTTTTATCTGAAGGGCAAACAGGGTGCAGCGCTTCGTTAATTCTGCCTAGAATGGACACTGTGTGTGTGTATATATATATATATATATATATATATATATATATATATATATAGAGAGAGAGAGAGAGAGAGAGAGAGGAAGTATTTGTTTTATGAAAATTTTTGAACTCTAAAATGTCTGTCTGTGTATGTCATAAATTTTGTGGATGCTGTATCTCAAGAACTAATCAAGGAAATTTAACCAATCTTGGTATTTAGTTAAACCCTGACCTACACAGATGCTGATTAGATTGGGAGATTAATCGCTCAACAGATGGCACTGTGATCTCAATTAAAAAAATTTTAACATGGCATTATAGGACAAAATTTCACAAATGTACGTTATACAAGTTATTTTTAATGTGTAATTGTAAAGTTAATATGGATTATTGATGTAATAGTACTAGTAAATTAGCATTGCTTCTCCCCCCCATCCTTTCAGGATGTAAATTTTCAATATGGATGTCTTTCGAAAAACTTTTAAATACTTTAAGACAAATGGTTCAACAATAGATCTGTGATAATTTAAAACTAAGTTATCATTTTTTTTTCTATTCTTTAACAAAAAGTTAGAAAAAAAAAATCACATTTCTTCTTATGTTGGCACAAAACTTTCTTTTCGGCATTTAGTGTTATAATTCTGTGAGATAAAAACTCGTCTGTACTTATTATGGAAAAAAAATTCCATAAATAATAATTTAATAAATAACTTGTAGTGCATGAATTTGTGTAAAATTATATAGAAAAAAGTAATGTGGTGGTCACAACCTTCTGATTTTTTTTTTTTTTTTTTTTTAATTACAAGTTAAGTAAAATTTTTAAATATCAATTTAGTATTAATTTTTATGCTGTTATGTATATATATGTGTGTGTAAGTAATATTGAGAGTAAATTTGTAAAATGTGTATGTGTCCTGTCAAAAATGTTTGACCACCGGGAAATCTTGTTGCAGAACATTCAAAAGTATTCTGCTATGGGGGATAGATAAGATCAAAGCATTGTAATTATGAAATTTTAATAATACATAAAGTAAGCTAAAGAGTTTTATGCAATATTCTTGGTATCACACAAGATAAAAATTTTCGTTCATAATTTTGTTTGACTAGTTAAATGTTTGTAGTAAGAAACCACATTTACAAAAATACTGGTGCTCAAACTAAAGTGGGACAAGATCATCAAACGTTGAAATGGATGCAAAATCTTGTATATATTAAAAGAAACAACAAAAATTAAATGAATGGATGATATTGAACGCTTTTACTTTTTATAGGTTTTAAAACTTAATAAAGCAAGCTTCCAAAAATTATTGATATTTATGCTGCATATGGAGAAAGATTGGAAATCATAAGGCTTCTGCAGAGCATTTAATCAGATTTTTAGGAGGGGGGGGGGGTTGGAAATCACAAAATTATAAGTGAGAGATATTGAACAATTCTATTTCTTTATAGGTTCTGGAATCTATTTACATAAGGTAAAAATATTTTACATCTCCCTCTTTAAATTCTAGAATTTAATAAAGCATGTTTAAAAGGACATTTATGCTATGGAGGGAGAAAAATTAGAAATTGCAATCTTTCTATTAAAAATCAGGAGACTTGGAATTTTTAAACAATACTATTTTGAAAAGAAACAGAAATATACAGTGCTGTAAATATAATATGCGTTGCATGAAAATAAACGCACCTTAGCTTTAAGAATTAGAATGGTATAGAAGTGTAATAAAAAAAAATATGAATAGGTGACGCTTGATGCAAACGGTATGTGTATTATTCAAGAAATGAAAATACGAGTCAAAACGATGAAAGAACAATATGATTTTTTAAAACATAACTTTATTGAATTTATGTCAAAAGTACATGTTGCATGAATTTAAACGCACATGTAAAAAATAAATAACTGAGAAACAAATATTGTATATAATACTTTGTAAAGCCACCATGGACTTCTATAACAGCCAGTAAACGCCTTGGCATTGACTGTTACAGTGGCATGAGGTCATCCAAGCTGATTGTCTTCCAAGCTAATAGAATGGCTGATTTTAGTTCATCTTTCGTGTTAAACAGCCTTCCGTTTACGTAAACACGGCAAGCCAGAATACCCTATACGTTCTCCACTATGTTTAAATCGGGGCTTTTTGAGGGCCAATGCAGAACTTTAATTTTACTGCCTCGGAACCATTTTTTCACCTGTAGGTACAGATGCACAATCTTGCTGAAAAATATAATTTCTTCCAGCTTTCTTGACTGCTTGACGGCGGAGATTCCTTGTGAGCATCTGGACATAATCTACAGAGTTCATAGTGTTATCCACGAACTCTAATTCGAAAGTCCCTTTAAAACCTATGGCTGCCGACACCATGGCAGACCCACCTCCTGATTGACGTTTTGAACAGTACATTTCTTCGGTTCTCAAATCGTGCCAGTAGCTATGAAATCCATCCGGCCATCGAGATTAAACTTATTTCATCGGAGAAGATGAATTTTTCCCATTTTGTCGATCTAGAATCCATTTTCTTGCTCATTCCAACCGCATATCATTGTGCTTTTGAGCGAGGGGTGGTTTCGCCTTCATTTTCTTAAATTTAATGAATGTTGCAGCTTTGATAGTTCTCCATATGGTTTTCCGATAAACACCCAGCTTGTATTGAGCCTTTATCTTCGCACAGGAAATATTCTTATTCTTTGCAACGTTGCATATTTGACGTTTGTCGTAACTGGTAAGCTTTCCTGTTCGCTTCTTATACGCTTTTTTCCTATAATTTTGTACTTTCTTTATATAATTTCGCACAACACTCTCGCTTCTTCCGATTTGGTGCCTAATTTCACGATTGCCTTTATCACGCATAAAGTCGATTTTTATCCTCTCGTCTACTGTCAAAGTTTCCCCTCTTACCATCCTGAACAAACTCCGTAAATTTTGCACTCAAGCATTAAAACTGTTTTTAGAGAACTTTAGCAACATGACTGTCAGTGTTTTAGTTTAATTCCGGTGGCTCTGATAAATTTTAAACACAAAATACAGAGTGCGTTTAATTTCGCGCAACAAACGAAAAACAGAAAAAATAAGAAAATGCTTAAACACTCATTTACATAAGCTTGCATGAGCCTAAACATACGTGCTCAAAGCAACTTATTCAGTTGTTAGTAATATGCAATAACTGTAAGTCACATTCCTTCTTTAAAAATTACTATTTCTGGTTATTGGAAAAGGTGCGTTTACATTCATGCAACGCACTGTATGTCTCATGTCTCACGTTTTCTGTCATAGCGGTGGCACGTAATAAGCTTCCTAAAATAGCGGCAATTTTTTAAAAACAATTTATTGGAAGTGAGGAAAGTTTAGCTATCTATTCCAGATTGTTGAATGTAGGTTAACCATATTTAATTTCAGCTGGAAAATACTTGTTAATTTCTATACTTTTGCCAATTTTTTTGTTTACCCGTCCTCTCTCTGAACATATCCTGACTTCCAAAGAAAGATTGAGGGGGTGCTTGAGCAGTATTTTACAGTATGTTTATATATATATATAATTTTCTTGAATCCCATAGTTTTCTTTATATTGACAAACTTTTTTTTTTAATGATTATGTGAAGAATATATGAGTAAAAAAAGAAATAAATTAGGGGAACAAACTGAGCTATCATTTAAAGCTCATAAAAGCATTGTATTTTAATTACAGATTGTATGCTTCACATGTCAAGATTTTTTAATGTAAATAAGTATTTATTTTATTCTTTCTTTTTCTAGCTGCTGTGAGGAGGATCAGATCTGGAAACAGTAACTTAAAAAAGGAAAAAGTATCTTATTAACTGGAAAAAGTATTTCTGGAAAAAGTATCTTATTAACTAGGTGGAAAAAAATAAATGAAATTTTTTGAAGTTACTGGTTTTTGTTTGTTACAAAGCAAAGTTTACACACACACACACACACAGAAAAAGCTTAAGTTAGTTTTTTTTTTTTTTTTTTTTTTTTTTAACTTAGAAAATGACAGGGTTGCTACAGAACCTGTAATTTTAATGAAAACTTGGAAAGATCAGTTAGTTTCACAGTTTATTGTAAAAACAGGAAAAACTCAGTCAATTGTTTGGGAGACTTTAAAATCATTTAAAGTCTCAAGTTATTGAGTCTTTTAGTTTAAATTTTTAAATTGTTTGTTAATGCTTAATATGACAAAAAAAAAAAAAAAAAAGTTAATTATATGTTTCTTTCTAACTGCACTAAGCTAATAAAATTAATATATCCTATTGCCAATTGACTCATAAATGTGTTAGATTCTACTGTTGCATGATGACATTTCATCTATTTTACTTTTAAAAGAACAGATGAAAATATCCTTTTTAAGTATTAAATTGTTCGACTTAAGAACTTTCTCTTTAATTTGTTATTAATAGTAAGTTAAAAAAAAAAAAAAAAAAAAAAAAAAAAAGACTTTTCCAGCATAGTTCTATCAGAATAAAATATTTAAAAGAGAAAAAAGTGATTTTAAATATTAAAAAACTAATAAAATATAATATTTGTTGGTTTTTTTTTTTTTTTTTTTTTTTTTTAAAAGGTCTACAAACATTTTTCATGAGAATCTGGCTATAGCTCCTTGGATTTTTTGCATTATTTATAAAAAATGTTGTAGTCTTACATTTATTTCAGTTAGATTTAGTATTTACGAGCCTAGTTTCAGTTCACTCTTGCTTATTAAAAATGAGAAAAGTATTTGCATATATATAATGTAACATGATTAAATTGTGGTAAATATTTCATTTCTTAATGCAGTGTTAAAATTTTACATTTTATTAGAACATGTAAAGCTTCTTCCTTTTTCTTTTTTTTTTTATAATAAAGATTTGATGCTTAGATTCTCTACTGTGAGCTACAATCAACACTGGATTTTAACTGAGATTTATGCAAGTGCTATATATTGCATTTGAAAATATTTTTTCATTGTTAATTTATTAAAAGAGCCCTTTCTCTCTTCCCATGTTATCCAATGGGATTTTTGTTGCTTCGTTTCAAAAGGATATCTCATTCAAAAATAAAGTTTTTCCGATATCTGTTTTTTTTTTTTTTTTTTTTTTTTTTTTTAATATTAAATATTACTTTTTGAACAGGTCATCATTTAGCTTAGTGAGTAATTTTTCGAAAAAATCAATTTAAATATTTTATTTCAATAAGTAAACTTAGAAGTAAGTTTAGATCTCTAAGTGATTTTTTTTTTCTTTTTTTTAATTACCCACTAAGCTTAAATACAACATGTTCAAAGAGTAATATTAAAGAAACAGAATTCGAAAAATTTAATTTTTTGAATGAGATTTTTATAAAACGGAGCAACAAAAATCCCATTGAATAAAATGAGAAGAAAGAGAGAGGGAATCTGACTGATGTACAGCCTTAAGGGTGGGTATCGCAGATATTGTAATCAGTTTTTATAAATTACTGTGTTTGAAATGTTAATTTTGCACACATATGCATTGAAATGCAGCAAAATTAAATATTTTTATTTTGAAAAGTAAAAAGAATTCCAAAACCTGCTTTTTTACAACCGAATTCATAAAAAAAAAAAAAAAATCAATAATATTCTGATAAAAGTAACTTTTGGTGTCATTAACAGATGAAATAAAAATGAATTTAAATAAATATGTCTATTTATTTTATTTTTAAAGCTATACTTTAGATTTTTTAACTGCATACAGGTGAGCCATAATGACGGGCAATTTCGAAGTTCTGCTTTTGATCGATTTTAAATTGAAAAAATTCAAAAACTGCTTTTTTTTTATTTCCAGTACTTTGTCACGTGGGCGAAAAACAAAAGCAATTTTTCCCGACCGGAAGAATAGTCAGTCAGCATGTCTAGCACCTGGCACTGCAGAATCCTTGATAAATGAAATAACTGCCTGTTGGCAACTAAATTTCATACTTTAGTTCATTTTAAAAAATCTAATTGCTGTAGAGATAAGCCACTTGCACTCTTAGATTAGGAAAAAAATCCCCTTTCATTTTGTGCCAAATTCGTAACAATCGAACTAATATTTCTAATTTATTTTCCACTTTTCCTGATTTTAACTCCATTAAAATATCTATTTTTATGCAATCGCGGTGAATTCTCAGTCATTGAGATCGCCTTTTCATTTGACATGGGTCGACATTTTAATTAATATCTCCGGAACCAATTAAAATTTTTAAATTATTTTTTCACTATGCACTCAGGCAGGCTTCTGAGCACCCGTATGACAATTATTGTAGTTCTGCGTTCAATAGGGGCTGAACGTTTAGATGCTCAGACAGAGAGACAAACATCTTTTATTATTATAGATTAAATTTTTGCTTTCTGAAAATATTCTCAGTAGTTGAGTGAAACATTGAAAATTTCTATATGTTACAGAAGTGCTTCTCTCATTTTCTGAGCATATTTTTGACAGATACGCCACTAATAGTTCTCCTCATTGAAAATTGACCAGAAATGCAGACTTTGCTCTTCTGAAAACAATTTTATGACTGTAACAAATCCATATATAACTTTAAGATCATAATACTTATGTTCACTGACAGAGAAAAACAAAGCTATTTTATTGGAAAATTTGTTACCACAATGACTTCACATAATGCATTTCATTGAATTCTGTTTTCTCATTCAGAAAATTCACATCCATACAATTAGTACTCTGTTTTGTAAGTTCATTTTTTTTTATATTTTGTTTCACAGTTAAAACAAACAGTTAAATTTTCACATTTTTAAATATAAAATATGAAAAATTTATAAATTTTTCAGAAAATTAGTACTAATTTAATGGATGTGAATTTTCTGAATGTGAAAATGGAATTTCAAAAAAATTAAGTGATGAATAATTCTGGTAACAAATTTTCCAGTGGAATAATTTGAGCTTTGGCCATTGCTAGTAACACTGTGGGAAACTTTTGGCCAATTTTTATTAATATTAACCATTTGTGGCTTGATGGTTGGCAACTTTCGGTTAGTTTTTATGTATAATGGCTGTTAATGATATGATGGCGGGCCACTTTCAGCTAATTTTCATTGATGTTAACTGTTAACGGCATGATGGAGGGCAACTTTCGGCCAATTTTCATATTTGACAGCCATTAGTGGCTTGATAACGGGTAACTTGCGGCCAATTTTCATATTTGTCAACCATTAATGGCTTGATAACGGGCAACTTACGGTCAATTTTCATGTTTGCCAGCCAGTAGAGGCCTGGTAACAGGTAACTTGTGGCCAATTTTCATAATTGTCAACCATTAGTGGCTTGATAACGGGTAACTTGCGGCCAATTTTCATATTTGTCAACCATTAGTGGCTTGATAACGGGCAACTTGCGGTCAATTTTCATGTTTGCCAGCCAGTAGAGGCCTGGTAACGGGTAACTTGTGGCCAATTTTCATAATTGTCAACCATTAGTGGCTTGATAACGGGTAACTTTCGGCCAATTTTCATGTTTATCAACCATTAGTGGCTTGATAATGGGTAACTTGCGGCCAATTTTCATATTTGTCAACCATTAGTGGCTTGATAACGGATAACTTACGGCCAATTTTCATATTTATCAACCACTAGTGGCTGGTTGGTGGCTATCTTTCAGTTAATTTTCTTTAATATTAATTGTTAATGGCATGATGGTGGGCAACTTTTGGCCAATTTTTCAATTTGTCAACCATTAGTGGCTTGTTGGTGGGCATCTTTCGGCTAATTTTCAGTTATTGTGACCATTAATGACATGATGGTGGGCAAATTCTGGCTAGCTTTCATTTATGTTAAGCATTAATGGCATGATAATGGGCATGTTTTGGCTAATTTTCATTTATGTTAGCCATTAGTGGCATGATGGCGGGCAGCTTACTGTACTTACGGCCAAACTCAATTTGGCCGTATTGAGGCCGGCGTGACACTTTTTTTACGTTGCCGTTACGGCCACCGATAGCGGGCCGCTACAAGTTGCTTATGGCCAAAGGTAACATAGCCACAAGTGGGCCATTACCTCCGTGTTTGTTGGGTATATTCTAATTGTATTATGCTGTATCTTTCTTGTATGTCATGTTTTCCAAAATGGAAATTGCATTAGTTCTGCATGTTATAAACAAAAATTCTGCATGTTATAATTCTGCATGTTATAAAAAAAAAAAAAAAAAAAAAAACTTACGAACAATTTTCAATTTTATTCATAATATTTTATACCTCCTTTTCCTCCTAATATTTTCTGCATGTTATAAACAAAAAAAACTTACGAACAATTTTCAATTTTATTGAAAATATTTTATATCTCCTTGAATGTAAATCGAAGTTCTTTCAAAAAGAAGAAAAATCTTTAAGAATTTTACCCACATTTTTAGAAGGTTTTTAATTGAAATTGACTTTGTCATCGTGTCTTCGAGTCACGCTAGTAAACAATGCGCCTTCATTTTAAAGTAAATATAAGCTATTTCGTTTGTCGCTCTTTGGCTCGGTTGGTAAGAGCGTCCTGTTAATAACGCGGTGGTTGTGAGTGCGGTCCCTGGAAGGTTCAGTGTGTTAGTTTGTGCTGATAATTAGTAGAATAGGTGCTAATTGAAACAAGAAAACTTTTCGTTGCTTGCACTAAGAATTTTTTGAGGAGTTTTTTTAAGAAGCATTTTTTTTTATTTAGATAGTGGAAAACACAAAACATTTTAGATATTAAAAAAGCACAAAATAAAATGTTTTAAGTAAAAAATACATTAAAAAATATTTTTAGAAGCTTTATATATATGTATATATAAACATTATATATTACTATTATATGAAATTGGATTTGTCATCGGCTTTTTGTCACGTTAAAAAACCAAGACGCTTCCATTATATATATTAAAAAAAAAAAAAAAAAAAAAAAAAAAAATGTAAGCAATTCATTGTATTTCTTAATGAATCAGCTGGTTACAGCGTCATGTTGATAATGCGAGAGTCGTGTGTTCGATCCTCGCCAGGCCGAGGTGTTTTTTGCAAATAATTAATAGAAAAAGTGTCAATTAATAAAAGAAAATATTTCGTTGTGTACACAGTATCCGAATAATTTTTCAAAAGTTTTTAAACGGCTTTTTATCTAGTTACAAAAAGCACAAAATTAAAATGTAAGTAAAAATAAATAAATAAATAAAATTTTTTAGAAGCTTTTTATTAGTTAGAAGCTTTTTACATGAAATTGACTTGGTCATCGTGTCTTCCTATCACGCTAGTAAACAATTAAAGTAAATATAAGCCGTTCCGTTTGTGGCTACATGGCTCAGTTGGTCAGAGCGTCAGTTTAATAACGCCGTGGTCGCGAGTTCGGTCCCCGGGAGGCACGGAGTGTTAGTTTTTGAGGATAATTACTAGAAAAGCTTGTCAATTGATAAAAGAAAATTTTTCGTTGACTACACAATATCTTAAGAATTTTGCGAAAACAATTTTTGAGAAGTTTTT
Organism: Salticus scenicus; assembly: GCA_963930645.1. Lineage (NCBI taxonomy): Eukaryota > Metazoa > Arthropoda > Arachnida > Araneae > Salticidae > Salticus > Salticus scenicus. The sequence continues at coordinate 412,578 of CAWVNO010000061.1, forward strand.
TTTTTTTTTTTTAATATTAGAAAACACAAAACATTCTTAGATGTTAAAAAAGCTCAAAATTAAAAGTTTCAAGTACAAAATATATAAATAAATATTTTTAGAAGCTTTATATATATATATATATATTATATATTATTATATGAAGTTGAATTTGTCATCGCGTTTTCTGTCACGATAAAAAACAAGACGAAAAAAAAAATGTAAGCAATTCATTGTATTTCTTAATGGCTCAGTTGGTTAGAGCGTCATGTTAATTTTTGTAAATAATTAATAGAAACGGTGTTAGTTGATAAAAGGAAATATATCGTTGTGTACACAGTATCCTAAGAATTTTTGAAGAGTTTTTTTTTAAATAGCTTTTTATCTAGTTACTAAAAAGCACAAAATAAAAATTTAAATAAAAATAAAAAATAAATAAATAAAGTTTTTATAAGCTTTTTATTGAAACTGGATTTCGTTATCGCGTCTTCATGTCACGCTAATAAATATGGCACCGCAACTTTAAAGTAAATGTCAGCAGTTCTTACAGTCGCTCGTTAACTCAGTTGGTCAGAGCGTCGTTAATGCGATGGTGGTGAGTTCCATCCCCGAAGGATCGATGTGTTAAATTTTGTAGATAATTAATAGAAAATGTGTCAAATGATAAAAGGAAATTTTTCATTGTCTACGCGGTATTCTAAGAATTTTTGAAGAGTTTTTTTAAGAAGCTTTTTTTAGATATTAAAAAGCACACACACACACACAAAAAAAGTTTTATATATATGTACATATTCTTTCAGAAGCATTTTACTGAAACTGGATTTTTATCATCTTGCCTTTGTGTCATTCTGAAGAAGAAGACGCCTCCACTTTAATATAAATGTAAACAACCTTTTTCGTCTTCGTTAGCGCATTTGGTTAGAGCGTCATGGTGATAACGCGATGCTCGTGGGTTCGACCCTTGCAAGCCGATGTGTTGCTTTTTTGCAGATCATTAATAGAAACTATGTCAACTGATAAAAGAAAATCTTTAATTGTCTACACAAGGAATATTTAAAGAAGTTGTTTCTTGAGTTACTAAAACGCACAAAATAAAAATTTTAGTAAAAATATAAATAAAAATAACACTGAAAGTTTTTTTTTATTATTATTGTGTAGCCCTAAAAAGTCCAAAATAAAAATTTATTCATGCAGAGACATGCTATAAAATCATAAAAGTGTCAACAACAAGAAAATTTTAAAGAAAAATATAGATATTTCACTTTTGCAAAAGGTGAAAAATTTTAAATATTCTAAATATTTTTAAAAGCATTCGAGAACAATATTTCTTTTGCATAAGTATTTGTGAGATTTTTCTAGAATGTTCTATGGTTTTTCTTGACAGTTAGACTTTTGGTTAGAACGTCATGCTGATAATGCAATGATCGTTGGATTCGGTCCTCGAAAGACGATATAGTACTTTTTTTCCAAATAAATAATCGAAAAAAAAAATGTCAATTGATAAAAGACAATCTTCCGTTGTCTACAAAATATCCTAAGAAATTTTAATTAGTTTTTTTTTTTTAAGAAGCTTTTTTCTTTTTGTAACTAAAAAGCATAAAATAAAATTTAAGTAAAAAATCATTTTTTAAAATTAGCAGTTTTTTTTTGTGAAGCCCTAAAAAGCATAAAATAAAATTTATTCTGGCAAAGACATGCTACAAAGAAATGAAAGTTTTAATACTAAGAAAATTTTAGAGAAAAGTATAAGTATTTTCCTTTTCAAGAGATGAAATTTTTTTAATGTTCAAAATATTTTAAAAAGCTTTCGAGACATTTGAAATTTCTGGCCAAACGAACGATTATATAAAAACTAATAACTAAGAATATTGGTCTCGAAAGATTTTTAAAATATTTTGAACATTAAAAAATTCTCATCTCTTGAAAAGGAAAGTACTTATACTTTTCTCTAAAATTTTCTTAGTGTTGAAACTTTCATTTCTTTGTAGCATGTCTTTGCCAGAATAAATTTTATTTTATGCTTTTTAGGGCTTCACAATAAAAAGCTTCTAATTTTAAAAAATGATTTTTTACTTTAATTTTATTTATATAATCAAATTACTATTTATTCAATCTTGTTATCGATGATATTTTTCTGAATTTTTTGCAATAACTTTATACACTTTTACTAATTAATTATCCAAAAGGTATTTGTTAAAGTTTGCACATGCACAGTTAAAAATTATTTAGTAAAAATGCTTATATTTCACCAGATACATAATATTTTTATATTCCGATTGCAGTGTGTTATGCTAATGTAGTATATCAGTTTTTCTAAGAAATGACATTAACTTGTGGTTTGAAAATCAATGTATGTTAAAAAACTTTTTATAACTGCCTTTTACAAAAAAGTACGAAAAATTGCTGATGTTTTTGAAGAAACCTTTACATCATCAAGAATATACGTGCTATTATCACATAAATGAATATATATCACACAGAAAAATGAAAAATCGAAACTTGTCAAGAGACATGCCATCTTTGTGACACTAAACGTTTGTCAAGTACATTGACTAATTTGCACAAAATTACGCAAAATTTTAAACAATCAAAACACTACCTGACAATCCCATTTAGTCATGAGACACAAAAGTCGTTTTATTTTACCATGTATCTTTAATGTGTTTCGTCTGATGATCCGTTTTGCCTCTAAAACTTGTCAGATTACTAATTTCCCAGGTACAGTTTTCATTTTCCTCAAATTTGACCGGTTAGTCAGATGAGAGAATAAAAAAAAAATGTTCCCGTTTTGTCAATTGACTAAGAAAAATTTGTTTGGCTAGTCCAAAAGTTAAACATTGTTCTTCTTCTTTTTTTTTATTTGTTATTTATTTTTTGTCTCCTATTGACAACTTGTGTTAGTCAACCGAAACCGAAAAATAAACAAAAAACTAATCGCATTTGGCGGGATACTGCAATTGCCGTTAGAGTCATTTTCATTTTAGAAAGAGAACGAGAGATTTTTTAGTAATCAGAATCAGCGAATCGAGTTTACAGCCAAAAGTAAGTGCTAAATACTTTATTTTATTGTAAGCTTTGTAAGAATAGTAAATTGTAAATTTGTATTGTAGAATTCTAAAGCTTCCGCAATCTTCTAACAATATGAATCGTAATTAGAATTTGTTCTAATTTATAAAGTTGTTTAAAATGTATAAAATTTAAAATACGTTATTATAAATCTAGTTTTACCTATCATTGTATTATAAAAGTAAGTATATTTAATTTGTCTAAGCTATAGTTGTTTACATACACTTTTAACATTAAGCTCATATTAATATTTTTATACACAGAATAGTAATGATTTATTTTTCCCTAAAGATGGTTCAGAAGGTATTTGGATTTCCAAAGGACGTCAATTTAAGAAAGATATAGAAAAATGCTATCCATGGGGATTTTGAAAGAAATCCGAATTTTAAGGTATGTTTTTTAAATTATCGTTTGCAACATTATATCTATCTTAGAACAATAAAAAATAATATTAATACTTTTATTTATATTTAAACTTTTTAATGAGATAAATTAAAAAAATTTAAAGGTTTCTCGTTTATCTGTTATTATTTATTTATTTATTTATTTTTAATTCCTGTTCTAAATAAATAATTTTTTTAATTTAAATAATTTTGGCAAATGGTTGATAATAGTATGTAATAAAAAAATGACTTTTTTATTATTAAATTTTTGACACCAATTTTTTTTCAAAACAACTCTTAGCAAAAATAATATGAATTTGATATTGCATACTATATTCTGTTCTCAATTTAAAGTCAAATTGTTCTTGTATACAATATTAATTATTAGCGATAAATAATAAATATCTTGGTAAATAAATACATATATATATATTCAACTTCATGTTATTTGTTTCATTCAAATGATTGATGATTGTAGTAAAAGGTTGATATTTTTAGTTATTAAAAATTTGATATCATATATCAGGGATGGAACACGGGCGCAGAATTCATACCGGAATCTGTTTAAGAAATATTTCTACCAATAATATCGTTGATTTAAGAGGTAGAAAATTTTCTTACATTGATAGTGGTATGAATTCTGCGCCCGTATTCCATCCCTGATATATATATATATATATATATATATATATATATATATATATATATATTTCTTTTTTTTTTTTCAAAACAAATTTAATCAAAAATAATATGAGTTTAAATTATTAGATACTGTATTCTCGATTCAAAATCAAATTGTTCATGCGCAGCATATTAAGTATTCGTGATAAACAAAAGATATCTTGTTAAAAATATGTACTTAATTTCATGTTATTTGTTTCATTCTTAACACATTTAAATTTAAAAACTATTTGGTATGTCAATTTAAACAACATTTTTTTCCTTTAACTATGCTCTATAAATTAAGTAATTCTTGCAAACATTTAGTTGTATACTTTATTTCCACAATAACTTAAAATTTATTTTGATTTTCTTCTACATATATAAGAATGAAGTACTGGATTTTTCAAAATTTTCTTTTTCTGGCTTTTGGTGCATTTACAAATTTGAGATTTCCTTAAACTCGATTAAACTATTTTTAGGAGATGTCTGTCTGTGTATAATCAAAATTTTATGTTTTGGGTGCACAAAATAATGAACAGAATTGTACAAAAGTTTATATTTAGATGCACTTTCAGATAAATTCGTGCTGAATAGCTTTTGGTACATATCATCTAAGAAGTGGCGCTACTATGCTGCAATTTCCCACAATTAAGGAAAGACTATATCTCAGCTTCTATTGTGTAGAACTTCACATAAATTAATGTTCAAATAGTCGATTGTGAAAGACTATGTTTATTCAACTTAGGTGCATATCGGTCATCAGGTAATGCCAGTATGTTGCAATTTTTCACATTTAAGAAAATGCTGTAACTGAGCTTCTGTGATATATAAATGCACTAAACTTGATATGTGCAACAGCCATTATGAACTATTATGCTGATTTAATTTGGACGCATATCGGCCGACAGGTGACGTTGGCATGGTGCAATTAACTCTATTTATAGGAGAGCCATATCTCAGCTTCTATGATATGTATGTGCACCGAATTTGATATGTAAGGTGTATGTCATACATCCAAAAACTATGCCAAACTAGCTTTTTAAAAACTATGCCGAATCAGTTTTGGTGTACATCAGATGACGTGCCGCGTTATTATTACTCTTTGTAAATTTCCAGATAGTTATAGTATCTCAGCATCTATTTGTTAAATTAGTTTGTAAAATCTTTATTTGTGAGAAGCTGTGTTAATTACTTTGTGCATTGTAACAGATATATGGTGCAATAATATTAAATAATAATAGAAGAAAATTTTGTAATGGCTACAGCATATACTAATTTTAGATATAGTGGGTTAAATTTATGTTAGTAATTTGCAACTGGTAATTATGAATGATTTACTTATAAATTGTCAAATATAGTTCCCCCAGAAAAATTTTTAAACTCATTAATACGTAACATTTTTCCCCACAATAGTATCAAGACACGGTAAAGGTATATAAACTTAATCATTACTGGTATAAATGGCAAACATTTCCAATTTAACAATAAAACTTTTTTTAATAATTTACAACAAGTAATTTAAAATACTTTATTTAAGTGGGCATAAAACTTACAAAACTTTAAATTGACACCATAAAAATAAAATATCTCGCAACAATTGTTTCGGGTCTAAAGAGCACACGACCCTTCGTCAGGCACCCAAAGTAGGCACGAGTGCAGCAGTCAAAGTGGTGATGCACGGCTTTGACTGCTGTACTCGTGCCTACTTTGGTCGCCTAACGAAGGGTCGTATGCTCTTTCGACCCGAAACCATTGCTGCAAATTTTTTTTTTATTTTATGGTGTTTATTCAAAGTTTTGCAAGTATTATTTTGCAACGCTATTTCTGTGGTGAGAATAATTGATAAACCTTTTTTTCATTTTCTTTCTGTTTTTTCTCTCTGTGTTTGTTTATCTTCGATAGCGCACATTCGATCTAGTACGACTGCAATTCACAGCTATCGTACTGCTCACCTTTCAAAATATTTTTTACAATTATAAATCTAAATTTATAGGCATATTTATAACTCTGTAACTAATTTAAACATTATACACATGCTAGACATGTATCGGAGTTCCCTATTCGTATCCAGAAAAATAGATCCGTATTTGTATGGATCTGTTTTCTTTTCTTCAACGAAACTAATATGTATCTTTTGTAGAAATTATATGAAAATTAGAAAAGTATTATAAATCTTTTTTGACTGTTATTAATATATAAATTGAATAAATACAGTATAACCTCGTATTTACATCCTGGAAATTGAAAAGATTTCGCAATTTACATTTTTTTTTTTTTTTTTTTTTTTTTTACTTTATTCTATATTCAATAGAAGAAAGTACTAGATTCATAAAAATTTTCGACTTCTGTTTTTCGATGAATTTGCACGTATTGAAAGTTCCAGAACACGATTTGACTATTTTTAGAAAATATTAGATATGCCTCTGTGTGTGTGAGAGAGACAAAAATTTTGTGGCGACTGCAACTCTGGAACTACTGCACGTAATTGCATATAAATTTATATGTAAATGCACCTTGACATAAATTAGTGCCCATCCATCAAGAAATGGCACTGCTATACAGCGATTTCTAGAGACCATACATTAGGAAACTATATTATACAGGGTCTCGAGCGATTTCAACAATTTAAGGGAATGCTATGTCTCATGAACTACTGCAGAGAATTGCATATAAATTTATATGTAGATGCACCTTGACATAACCTAGTCCTTATCAGCTTTTTATGTCAATTTCTCAAAAGATGGCGCTGCTATACAGTGATTTTTCACAATTCAAGGGAAGGCTATATCTCAGGAACTACTACACATAAATTTATGTGTGGATCTACCTCGAGATAAATTATTGTCCTTCCAGTTTTGGTATCAATAATTCAATAGGTGACGGTGCTATATAGCGATTTCCATAATTTAAGGAAAAGAGATATCTCAAGTTCTATTGCGTACAATAATAATAATAAATGATATGTGAAAAGACCATTATCAGACATTATGCTAATTCAATTTGGATGCATATCGGCCAATAGGTGGCGCTGTTGTACTGCAATTTTCCCCTAGAACGGAAAAGCTATATTTCAACTTCTATGGTGTATAACTGTACAAAATTTGATATGTGAGATAACCATTATGAAAACTCAATTTTTAATATATTATTTATAGAGAATAAAGCTGTCTTTCTTTGTACTTTCAATGCAATTTTTCTCTAAGATGAAAATCGTATGCATTCAGTATGGTAGGTAATTTAAATAAATAAGAGCTTTAATAAATTATTTGTACTGAGCGAATTTGTATTAGAAAATATAAAAAGAAAGTCTTGTGGTGGCCACAACATACTTTTTTTGTTGTTGTTGTTTTGTTAAATACCTTTATTTTTAATAAAATTCAATCCTCGCTTTTATGTGAACGAAATTTTCAATTTTTCTCCATTTATACTTGTATATACAGCAAATATAGAGGAAATACTTGTCGTGATTTCATTTAAAGCTATTATGTTGTGACCACCGCAAAAATTTCTTCTATATTTTCCTATAGGAAAATTCATTCGCCCAGTAAAAATATTTTCTTAAAACTGTTATTTATTAAAATTATCTACCATAATGAATGCAGATAATTTCATTTTAGAAAAAACTAACACTAATAATAAGAAAAGAAAAACAGTTTAATTCTCTATAAATAAAGTCTTAAAAATGCTTCTTCATAATGGTTACCTCATATATCAGGTTTTGTACAGTTATATGACACAGAAGTTGAGATATAGCCATATCCTGTTCTCTAAGAAAATTGCAGTATACCAGCGCCACTTATTGGCTGATATGCATCCAAATTGAATGTCATATAATGGCTACGTTGATACGTGTCAAGTTTTGTTTGATTATACACAACAGAACCTTAGATACAGCCTTCCCTGAAAACGCGAAAGTCGATGTATAGCTGCACCAACTGTTGAGCATTTGACAAAAAATATTGGTGGGCACTAACTTACGTCAAAGTTTATCTGCATATAAATTTATGCAAATTCGTTTAGTAGTTTCTGCGATATAGCCTTTCCTAAAATTGCGAAAATCGCGGTCTAGCAGCTCCACTTGTTGAGCAAATAACACCAAAAGTTGATAGGCACTAACTTAGGCCAAGGTACATCTGCATATAAATTTATATGCAGTTATCTGCAGTAGTTCCTGAGATACGTTGCCACAAAATTTTTCTCACACACACACAGACACAGACACATATTTTTCTAAGAATGGTCAAATCGCGTTCTGGAGCCCTCAAAACGTGTAAATCCTGTGTAAACGTGTAAGCGGAAGTTGAAAATTTTTACGATTGAAATACTTTCTTCTATTGAATACAGAAGAAAGTAAAAAACAATATAAAATAAACACATTTAGGAAACCGATTCCATCAAGGCAGATAATAATAATATTCTATCTTTATCGTCTTCAGTAAATAAACATTCCTGTCGAACAAATGCAATAAATAAAGATACTTTTTTTTTTTTTCCAGAATATAAGCATTAAACAATGAACTATTATCACTGACCTTGAAACACATTTTTGCAATCTTGAAGTTCATAACTCACATAAGTGTTTAATCATTATTATTAGTCTTTTTTTTTTTTTTTTTCAGATTTTTAACGCAATACAATTAGTAATTACATCTTTTTTTTTTTCTTGTATGTTCAATGGAAGAAAGTATTGGATTTGTAAAAATTTTCGACTTCCGGTTTTCGACGGATTTGCAAGTTTTGAGAGGTTAGACCACGATTTGACCATTTTTAGAAAATGTCTTGTCTGTCCGTCTGTGTGTGTATGTATGTGTGACAAAAATTTTGTGGCAACTGTATCTACGGAACTACTGTTCAGAATTACATATAAATTTATATGTAGATGCACCTTGACCTAAATTAGTGCCTATCAACTTTTGGTGTCAATCGCTCGAAAGGTGGAGCTGCTATGCAGCGATAGCATTTATAATATGGTTGTCAACTTTCAAATATGCTTAACAATAGTGTTCTAACAGGGATATATTCATTAAAAAAATAATAATTCAATAAAAAAATCAATAAATCCAGATCGATTTTAAAAAGAATCTCGTGCTTGCTTTTCTAAAGTAATCATACGAATTATAAGGTATGGTGTTATATGACAATATATATATATCATCATTACCAATTTCAGCCTCTATCAAACCACTGCAGGATGAAGGCCTCTGCTAGGCGATTCCAAACTGCCCTGTTTTCGCACGCACACGCACACACACAAACACACACACACGCACATATATATATATATATATATATATATATATATATATATATATAATAATTTATGCATAGATTAAGAAAGGTTTTTGATAGAATATTTCGTCTCCTTATTGCTTTCTTTGATTTCCAATGAAGCCATCTATGGTATATGCAACTTCTTAATTGAATGCAACCTATGCAATGAGGTGAAATTTACACCTCATATAACGTATTTCTTAGTAATGTCCTGATGTCTTTTATTTCTTTTTCTTTTTTATTTAAGGTTTGTGAGCTCTATTTTAAATCTGATGGAATTATACAAACAATAATTTATTTTGATGAAAAAGAAGGAAAGTTATATCAAGTCCCAAGAAATAAACCAATTGTTAAAGATGGTGCTATTCCTACAATTTTCAGCGGCTTGCCATCATTAGGGATAAACAAAAATTACGTTTTATTACCTAATTATAATTGTGCTTTTATATTATTATTATGATTAATTTTTATGTAAATTATGAAGCAATCTTCTTCATGTATATGAAACATTTATAATTTTCAATAAAATTATTTTTATCTTGATTTTTGTCTTTTATGTATTATTTCAATTGCATAGTTTTTATGAAGGAGAAATCTTATTTAAATAAGCCACATAAATTCTTGATTTAAGAATGTTGAAAGTAATGTTATCAGGTAAGTGAGAGTTATTTTGGATGATCAAATACTTATAAATTATTGTTATATATTAAAATTTCTCTGGGCATAAAATTTACAGAGATGATTAAAAATAAAAATTCTTATTATATATGTTAACGCGTTTTTTATGCAAATTTTATGTCCACCCTCACCTTGAAAAAAAAAAAAAAAAAAAAAGTATATCATTAATATTTATGATTTTAAAACATTAAATAAGTTTGGAGTTCGATGTTATTTATAGTTTAGTACATTGTATCGTCTATACCATGCATATTGTTTATATTGCCTGTATCAATTGTTAAAGCACATTGTATCGTCGTACTTATCTGTAATTTTAATCAGGTGGAAAAAATCCATTATTTAAAAAAATATATACATATATTCAGGTGGCTTAAATATTAAAAAAAGGCACTTAAAAAAAAAAAAAAAGTTTACATTTATTTTTGTAACCACAGCGTATAAAATGAAAGCATCGATGAGAAAATATATATATATATTTCTAAATCCATATATGAGGATGTGCATAAAAAGCGGACTAAATCATGTGGCGCCACAATCCTCTTTGAATGCCTTGATAAAAAAGTGTTGGATAAATGCGTGCGTTAATGATGAATAAAGGTAGGGAAGAAAGATTAAACTAGCAAATTCTTTGTTTCAGTAGTTTGTTAAATTTCCAGTATTCATAGCTGCTAACTTTTTTAATTGATTCCGGAATGTTGTTAGTATATCGCCCTATCTTCAAACCATATTCTTTGAGGAGTAATTATCTTCATATTTAATTGTAATTACATGCTAAAGAAAATTATTCTATTAAGAATTATGGTATGAAGAAAAGGGCGAATGTTAACAACATTCCGGAATAAATTGAAAAAGTTGGCAGCTATGAGTATTTTATTCCAGTTGATGGACAAGTAATATTTTTCAGAAAAGTTTTTAAATATTTTTTTAAGGTTGAACATTTAAAAGGGGAGGGGGGGATTAAACAATTACAAAAGTAAAGAGGTTAAAACTAACATCAATGCTTTTTTAAAAGCCCCTGCAAACAAGTATGAGGCCACTTCCTCATAAAATATGAGGGATTTTAATCTATTAAATTTTTTTGATTAATCTCCCTCAAATATTATGAGACAGGCTAGTCAAATATTTTTTTCGGGATAAAATTCCTCCACAAATATTATGAGGCAGCTTAGTCAAATAGAGACTAGTTTTCCTTTTCAAATATTACCAGACAGATTAGTCAGGTAAATAGTCTTGACTATCCTGCCTCTTCAGATATTCATTGAAAATTGACTAGCTTGCTTCGTAAAATACCTGTTGGCTGCTGACTAACCGTCTTAATCAAGTGCAGATTCTGACTAACTTGCCTTGTCTGGCAACTGCGGTTGTTGACTAACCTTCCTGGTCTGATAATTATGATTATCGACTAGCCTTCTTTGTCTAATAATATTAACCTTCCTAGTCTGGAGTAGTGTTTTGGTGACTAGTTTAGCAAGTACACTTTTCAGTTTTGGTGACTAGTTCAGCAAGTACACTTTTTAGTTTTGAAGACTAGTTCAGCAAGTACACTTTTCAGTTTCGGTGACTAGTTCAGCAAGTACACTTTTCAGTTTTGGAGACTAGTTCAGCAAGTACACTTTCTGGCTAGTCAGTTATTTTGGTTAGTCAATTCTGTATTGTCAGCTGAGCATTTTGGCAGGTCACTGTGACCAATTTATTTTTCTGTGTGTAATTAAAAAAAGTATTTATAGCATAATCATATGCTTACAAATGCAATGCTCTTTAAGCATCATTTCTTAAGGGTAGATCCAAAGTATTTTATCTTTTCTTTAATTTGTAACTGATACACGTTTTGTCTTCGCAAAAACTTTTGCTGGAATGTACTGTTTTCTTACTAAATTCCTTTATCACTCCAATAACTCCCCAACAGCGATAGGCTATAATGCTATAAGTGGTGTCTAGATATACTGAAGAAGCTACACGCTTCTAAATACGTCCATATATAGCGCCACCAGGTGGAAAACAGGGGAGTTAGCATTCCTATCTTGTGGTATGAGATAGGGGAGAAAAATGAATTGCAATGTTATAGAGCATCATCTGTTTAGTACGAAAAGACATTTTGTAGAAATGAATGCTGAAAAGAAAATGTTTGAAACGTGCATTTGTTTGTACACAATTTCATACATTATGACGTGAGATTATAACCTAAGAAAAGGAAAAAAACAACTAGTTATGACAAGATATCTTTGTTCTTTTATGTTCAGACTTCTGTTCGTAAACTTTAATGCGCATCTAAAACATTGTTTAGTTTTATGTAACGCACGTGCCACTCTGTATTGTACGTACCCTGTGTCGTAGCATACGTGTCACTACATGTTATGTTTCGCATGTTGTCTGTACTACAATGTGCGCAATACAAAATTCAAACAAGAGTCTAAATGTGCATTGCAGCTGAAGGACAGAAGTCTGATCATCAAAAAATAAAGTATATTGCGATAACTAGTTGTTTTATTTCTTTCTAAGATCGTTTTCTCACGTCACAGTGTAGGATATCGCGAACTAACAAATGCATGGTTTAATCGTTCTGTTATTATCATTCACATGTATTAAGTATCTCTGCGTACCCTACCGATGATGCTCTGTGATTTTGTAATTCACTTTTCCTCATATCTCACAGCGTTTACGCGATAAGAACGCCAACTTCGTCGCTTTTTGCTAGGTGGCACTGTAATTGGTATAGTAGTAGGGACCTTGTATTATGAATGTATGATGCAATCAAATATAGGTTCTCAATCTGGTAGCGCATAGCCACTTCAGTATATCTAGACACTACTTTTACGACTAATGCACTTTCTGTTTTGAAGTTAATGTCAAATGACTTAATTAATTGAACACACTGCATGAGGAATTACATGATTTTTTTTAAACACCATAAGTTCCGACAGAATACATAAAGTGTTTCTTTAGATATTACACAAAAAACGTCCGTGCTAACTTAGATCAATGAGAGTCCACGATATTTAAATGTGAATAAAAAGAAAGAAACTTTAAAAGCTAATCATAATCTGAAATAGTGAAAACAACATAAATAAAGATGAAAATAATCATTAAATATAGAGGCATATTTTAGTAAATAGATATATTTACACATTTAGACATTTTAGACATATTTAACAAATTTTGTTTAAGATCGAGTATAGTTATTGTAAAGTTCCGGTTGAGTACAAAACGTAAAAACGAATAAAAATGTTTTATTTTTAAAGTTTTGTCTGTACCTGTTAAACTAAAATCAATTCTTTAACTTATCAGGACAATCTTGTCACGCAAGAGTGTCAAAACATTTAAATCTCTGCCAAAAGAAAGTGAGGTAATAAATGTTTGAACAGATTCGGCGATAAATTAGTTCTTCAATACCTTTCTGTAACGCTTTTAATAGTTTAAAATTATCATCTGATCGAAAGATAACTTTCTTTGTGGCATCTATTACATTGAGATCGATTAATTTTAACGTGTTTCATTACTTTTCTATCCCAAATTTTTTCTGAACGTACCATTTTATTAGTATTGATAGATACTTAGCGGTGGAGTGTCAGTAATAGACAAAAAGACATATGCGGCATCGTGCTGCAATTGATCACCTGATAAGCTCGTCATATTAACTGAGATACAGTGGCACATAAAATGGAGGGTAAACTTCATTCGAACTGAACATTTATGTTTCAAAGAAAAAGAAAACCTATCAAGTGAAAGAAATAACAAAAAAGTCTAGGCGAGAATGTGTAAAAGTTTTAATATTTATTCTTTTCTGGTGAATAAACACAAGAATACGTTAAATAAAGCATAAATAGAACTTATAAAAAAAAATGTCAAAGTTTATAAAAAATGCAAATGCAAAAGTGTCAGCATATTAGATTATGTGATAACGTTTTCATATTTCTATTTTCTTTTAAATTACAACGAATTATAACGAACGAATTCCCACAGCTTTATTGTTATAGCATTGTTATAGTGTAAATAATGTATTATGTATGAGGCGATTCTGAATTACTGGTAAAAACTCAAATTGATGATATAACACATCGATGTCAGTAACCGCGGAAAATGCCCAATAATCGCACTCATGCTCAATCGGAATTTGTCGAAAAAATTATTGACTGCACGAATGGGGAAATGATGGTCATACTTTGTATTGTATATACAGCACATGACATTAGTGAAGGCACACTTACGGAATCTAGAGGTTTTTGTCGAATATATATTTCATGAATCCTTTAGGAACTTTAGGGGTTTAAAAACATGTTCTGCCACGTGTATTCCAACAAAAATTTTACCCCCAAAAGCTAAAAGGGAATTAGTCCCAAATTAACGAAAAAATATAATCTTTGGGATTTTAAATGAGTTGTAGCTGTAATATATAACTATCAGCGTTCATTTAATTAAATATATAAATTTATATGAGAATTACACTTATATTAACGCAGATATAAAGGTTTCTTTAATAATATCCTCATTTTTTTTACTCCCCCCCCCATAACATACAGGGTTTTAAAACCAAACCAATGATAGTTTAAGAAAACTTTACATACGACATTAGATCCAATATAACGCAAACAGAATACAAAAAATATTGATTTTCTCATGAAATATGAGTATTTTATACTAAATAATTTTTACCTGCGCATGCGCAAGACTTAGCAATACTTCTTTAACATAATTTATTAGTCAAATGTATAGACTAACTCTGAAAAATCCCCAAGCAAAGATTTTTAAAACTCAGGAAGATATCATCGATAGAAAAGGTGATATTCAAGTACGTTCAAAATTATGCAAAACGCTGGTTTTAACCATATTTTCGTTAGTGGAATCGACGAATAGTCATGGACATAAGTGAAGGTACACTATGCATTTTCTGTAAAAATGGGGAAAATATTTGAAAATCATTATTTTTACTAAAACCTTTTTTTTTTTTTTTTTTTAATATAATCTACATAAATAATATTTCTCTAATGTGGACCAGTTTCAATTATTTTTTATCGAAATCATACGATACACGAGGATAAAGAAATAATATTTATACATGGACAATATTTAAGCACGCAGACTTAGCACAATGGACAAATAAAAAAAAAATGATGACATTTGTCTGGGGAGATTATTTTACGAAAAAATGTATTTTTAACAGTTGTTTCTTCAGAATCTTTGCAAACCTAGCAGTATTTTAAAGATATATACCGAATATGAACTTTTATGTCATAAATTGACTAAAAAACACAATCATAAAAAAATATAATCAAAATAAGAATTATTTTATTTTATTTTATTATTATTTATTATATATATATATATATATATTAACAAAAAGAATATACCAAAATTAATAAAAAGTCATCGCCAACATGGCGACAAAAATTTAAAAGGCGTCGTGGAAGTCTTATATTAATTTGGACTGCCTGTGTAAGTAAGAAAACTGGGTCGTGAACCATGAATTTTATTTGGAAACCTTTTTTTGAATGATTTTGGCTTCACTATTGTACAATATTAATTTGGTTTTAATAATAATTTGGCTTCTGGTAAATTAAAATTTTAATTAGGTGGTGAAATTGGTATAACATTTATGAGTTCCAAATTTTGAAGGTAAATAAGAAAAGAAGTAAAGGGCGAATATTTCGCACGGGTTTACTAGTTTTTTGTATTTTATGTATCGGCAATAATATTGACTATACATATTATTCTGTCCAATATTAAAGTTACTATGCTTTCACTTTATCTTTCAATTTGATGCTGAAAAATTCTATTTTTGAAAGTTTAATAATTTGAAGGTTAATTTATTATTTTGTAGTTATCTTCTAACATCTTTGATGTTAGTTATATGAAGATTAATTACTGATAGCAAGAAATACTGATAACATGATTTTTATTTTATTATTTTTAATCTCCCTTGAAATTTACGTTAACGAGGTTTGACTGTACTTAAAAATGCATTGACTGAACATTTTCAACTGTCAAAACGCAGTTTTAATTTTCTACAACTTGCAAAAATATGAATTGAAATTATCGGTCAATGGATAGGAAAAAAAGAGTGGATTTTTATCTTAAAATTTTATTTATTTTTTTTTTTTAAATCGCGTATATTTCATTGCAGTCAGATCTCTTGGTAGATGAAACTAGGGAAATTTGTTCACAGTTTCTTATTTGGATTTTAAAGACATTAACGATGCTTTGTAGAATTTTTATTTTCTTAAAGTTGTTCTAAAAATATATAACATAAAAACACAAATTTGATTAGAAACGTAAGAGGTTAAAATAATTACCACAAATGAGTGCAACGGCGACTTTAACAATACACAATCTTTTCGTACCGAGGTACAAATCTGGAGCATTTTTGGATATCTGGAGTACTCTAATGACAGCCAAAACAACAAAAGATGCAATGAATATGAGATGAAGAATGGATACTGCCCCCGCGGCGTTAGCATGCGTGGGTAGTTGATAAGAACTGTCTTCTGGATGGACGCAGGCCTCTGTGCGATCGCCACTTTTTAATGAGCATAGTCTCCATAGACCAAAGTGTCCTTTCTCCTCTCGAACACCTGAAAATAACATATTTTAAAGTAAAGTATGTCAATCCATTATTGACATCATAAAAATCAATCATTTACTGCAAAGATCTGAAAAAAAAAAAAATTCTATATCAAGCTTGTTGGATCCGTCCATCTTAGTTTTTTTTTTTTTTTTTTTTTTTTTTTTTTTTAACAACAATAGGGGTTTAAAATAAAAAATTTCGAATTTTATCACTTAGAACCAAACATATATTTTCTGATAATAATGTTAATAATAATAAAAGTTTTGTATGATATTGCTAAAATTCTGTGTAGATTCATTTTGTCTGTAAAACAATTTCTTCTTCTTCTTCTTTTATTTTTATTTTATTTTATTTTATTTTTTTTGTCTTTGGACAAACCTCCAAATACGCTTCCTCTTTCACTCCTTGCACTACCCCCATCTTCGATATTTATTATTATTATTATTAATTTTTGCTTTCCAAACATAAATATGTAAGGAAAGTATTGTAATCATGACAAAAATCCGAATTCGAGATTTTGGTGTTTCTATACGTTTTGAGGTCCCCTGAGTCTGTTTTCAATATTTTTACGATGATGTTTGTATGTGTGTATGTATGTGCGTGTGTATGTATGTGAGTGAACACGCTAGCGTCTAAACGCTTTATTCGAATAAGCTATAAGTTGGTACGCATGTTACAAGTCACCATAGCACGAGTCTTATTGATTTTGGTGAATCTGTTATTACAGTCTTTTTTACAGGGACACAAAGAAATATTCTTTATCGTTATGGTCTATGGGACCAAAATCTTAAAAGTGCGACAGCATCTAAACGCCTTATTCAATTGAACAAAAAATTTATACTAATATTATAGGTCACAGTTACTCAGTCGTATAAATTTTGGAGAATCTCTTATAGTTTTTTTACAGCGACGCAAAGAAAAATTCTTTATCATTATGGCCTATGGGACCAAATTTTAAAAAGCTCGACAGCGCCAAAACTCCTAATTAAACCGAGAAAATAATTTATACACATATTATAGGTAATAGTTACATGAACTTCATAGAGTTTGGTGAATGTGGCACTTATAGTGTTTTTACAGGGACACAAAGAAAAATTCTTTATCATTATGGCCTATGGGACCAAATTTTAAATGTGCGATAGCGTCTAAACTCCTGATTCAATTGAACAAAATAATTATACGCATATTAAAGGTCACAGTTTCACGATCTATACCCAAGTAGCACGGGAACATTCTGTGAACGTCTAATAACGGTTACAGTCGTTCAAACACCGTATTTCGTGTCAAGAGAACTTTCGATTAGACGTTTAAAAATAGTATTACTTAGAACGTTCTGAAAAGGTTTGCTTTGTACCATCTATAAAACGTACAAGTCTAGTTCTCTGAAAAACGTTTAAGTGTATCACCGTCGTAACACGTTCTGCCACAGTGTGATTATAACGAATATGACAAAATGCCTTTTATTTTATTTTATTTTATTTTATTTTATTTTATTTTATTTTATTTTTATTTTATTTTTCAGTTTTTTTCCCCTTATTTTCAGTTTCAAATTTTGTTGGCATGTAGAATAATCATTGAAATGTAATAGAGATGAGGTGGGAAAAAATTACAAAATTTTAAACTTTAATTATATGTTATTATAATCATTATAATTATTTATAATTTTATTTAAGTTTTATGTTGTTGAATTCTGTCAAACACATTACTTCAGATTACTTTTGCAGATATTCATTATTATTTGCTTCTTAAATTGCTAATAAATTAAGTTACGAAAAATTAATTTATTTTATTTATTTATTTATTATTATTATTAATATTATTTTGTATATACCAAGAAAAATGTGTTGGATAATGTAGAATTTTTGATCACCGGTTTTTCATGGGTTTATACACTCTTGAGATGTCCAGAACACAATTCTACCATTCTTTCAAAATACCATTCTGTCTTTTTTTTTTTTTTTTTTTTTTTTCTGTGTGTGTGTGTGTGTGTTATCAAAGTTTTATGGACTCTGTATCTCACAAACCAATGGACGGAATTTAACCAAACTTGTTGTTTAGTTAGACTTTAAACTAATTTGCTAAATATCAGGAATATTTAATTAGATATTGACCTAAATATCAGCTTTGGTGCTCATTAGCCTCTGGAATGTATCACCCGATAGGGTTCGCTTCTATTCTGTAAATTCTCCCTTTTATGGGGAGATTATATCTCAGCTTCTACAGTGCACAAATGCCCCAAACTTAATATGTGAAACAGATATTATGTAACACTACGCTGATTTAATTCGTGTGCACATATTGACCAACTGGTGGCGCTGCTCTCCTGCAATTTAATCCCGTTAACGTAATGGCAATAATTCAGTTTTTGTGATATAAATAATTATAAATACACTGAACTTGGTATGTAAAATTAATATCATATAAAACTTTGCAGAATAATTTTCCGTGCATATCGGACAACTGGAGGCACTGGTATGCTGCAATTTAATTTTATTCAAGGGAACGGAACGCAATAGCTCATTTTCTATGATTTATAAATGCTCTAAATTTGGTACGTGAAATAGATATTACGTAAATTTTACTGATTCACTTCGGGTACATATCAAATGACAGGTGGCACTGTTACGTTTCAACTTACGGAAAGCCTGTACCTGACCTTCTATAATACGTATACTTATCAAACCTTGTATGTGAGACATAATATATATAATGACAAAATGTGCTGCTTCAGTTTCCGTATATATCCATCGACGTATGGTGATGCTATTGCTTTCTGCGATTTTTCAGATATCTGTATTTCAGCATTTTTTGGTGAAAAATGTACAAAATTTCAAATATAAAAATGTTAATCATAAAAACCTGTGTTGATTAAATTTTTATGATTAAATTAATAAATTTTAAAATTTTATGGATGCTGTATCTCACGAACTAATGAACGTAATTTATTCAAACTTGGTTTACTTGGACTGTGACCTAAACTGGTGGCGATTATATTTGTTAATAAATCGTTCAATAGGTGGCGCTGTCATACCATTATTTTCAGAATTTTTAATATGTCATAATAGGTCAAAATTTCGTATAAATGTACATGAGTGAGCATTGTTTTTAACTTTTCCATGGAAAATTAAATATGTGTGTATCTATCTATATATATATATATATAAATGTATATTAGTAATATTTAATTTAAAAAAAAATGTATGGGCAATTTGTATAGTTCATCGCTTTTGCTATTGTATCAAAATTTTCAATATTCTTGCCAGAAAAGTCGTCTATACTTTTAAAGCGAAAGGATGAACCCTAAATCTGTGATAATTTAAAACAAAGTTATCGACTTTTCACATTTTTCATTATGTAAAATACATTTCTTAAGATACATATTTTGTACACTGTGAAATTGATTTTTTTTTGAATACTTAGTGTTATACTTGTTTGAGATGAAAATCATATACATTTACCATGAAAAATAATTTTGATAGATTATTTTAGCAAATAATATGTATGACATCAACATGCGCAGGAAAATATAGAAGAAAGTTTTAGGATAGCCTCAGTACAATAATTTTTAAAAAGTTTAAGTCTTGAATAGTAGGAAAATTCTGTATTAAAAACGGGTGTTGAATAAATATCCGAATCAACAGAAAGTTTCGCCGCGTGTAAACGGCCATCTGCAGTTGCGCTGTTACGCAGGAAGTTGGTATTCGTAGGGTAAGCATGAAATCCAAAGTCCAAGGCTTCTGACTCTAACTACTGCCTGCTTACTCATATCATATTTTGTATTTACTTTACATTCGGATTTGAATTTAACTTTCGGATATACGCTACAGCTCAGGACACAGATAAGTTCACTTTTCCTTTTTCTAAAATTTTGCATTCGTATGCATTGAAATCTTACAAAATTTAGTTTATTAAAATTTATCAAAAAACCATTTTTTTTTAAATTGAATTTGAAAATTTTAAGTTTTTTACATATTTCCCGCTAACTCCTAAATTTATTTTGTTCGATATTTTATTATTACAGTTCAACGTTGTAGTCTAAACTAGCAAACCCATGCGAATTTTTCGCACCTTTCTTTTCTTATTTACTTTTAAAATTTGGAACTCATAAATATTATACCGAATTCCACATCTAATTAAAATTTTAATTTACCAGAAGCCAAATTATTATTAGTACCAAATTAATATTGTGCAATAGTGAGACCAAGATCATTCAAAGAAAGGTTTCAAAATAAAATTCATGGTTGAAGACCCAGTTTCATACTTTCGCAGGCAGTACGGTTATAGTATAGGATTTCCATGATGCCTTTTAAATTTTTGTCGCGATGTTGGTGATGACTTTTTATTTATTTTGGTATAATATTTTGTTTAAGGAAAAAAAAAAAAAAAAACCTATTTCTTATTTTGGTTATATTTTTATGTTTATGATTTTTAGTCAATTTATGACAATTATTCATATTCTGTATAATCTTTAAAGTATTTCTATGTTTAAAATGACGCTTATTAAGATTGAAGAAGCAATTTTTAAAAATGCAGTTTGCCATAAAATAATGTAAGCAGACAAATGTCGTAATTTTTTTTTTATTAGTTCATTGATTTGAGTCCGCATGCTTAAATATTGTTCATTTTAAATATTATTTTTTATCCTCGCGTATTTCAATAATTACACTACTATCGTATCGTTTCAGCAAAAAGTAATTGCAACTGATCCACGTTAATAAATATTATATAGATAGATTTGAACATGTATGTTTACATTTTACATTACACTGTAGAAATGTAAAAGCAGGGAGAAGTATTAAAAAAGGAATAGTTACTAAGGGAAATCTTATTATTGCTAAATGTTTTAAATTTTGAAGTTTATTTATTTTATTTTTATTTTATTTTTATTTATTTATTTGTTTACAGAATAAACTTTTAATTAATTATTTATTTATTTTTCAAAAAGTTTCACCACCTTTTATACTGTTATATTGCACTGCATGTGTATGTAAAATTTATAAACTCAAAATCAATAATTTAAATAAATTTCGCATACGCATGATTTGAAATATGAAAATATTAAGTAAATTTCACGTACTCTATTTAAATAAAATAAAATAAAAAATAATAATAATAATTTTTATTTTTTATATTTTTAAACGTATTTGAAATACACCGCTGTTCAAAATTAAAGGAACAAACCTGCTTTCCCATTTTCTTCTTTTGTGCATAACTTTTAATCAAATAAACACATGGACATAAAATTTGGATGGCATGTTCGTTATCATATCATTAATCGAATTTTACATAACTTTAGAATAAGTAATAATTTTAAACTAAAAATTATTAATTTTTCTCAAAAGTAAGCTTTGAAAAAAATGAAAAATTTCAACAATTTTAGCAAAGAAAACTTAATGAAAAATTGTGTTAATGATGCATTATAGACAAGTGAAAACGCACATGCCCTCAAATGTTAAACAAAATCCTGGTTTTACTTTCTGTGTTCACTTTTCTTTTACTTTAATAACGGAATTTTTGAAAAAAAAAAAATAATTACTAATTTCTATAAACTGTGATCATCACCAGAATAATAAAAACGTCGATAAATAATTTAATAATGAACTCCTTATCCGATTTTCATGTTTCTATGTAAAATTTAAAAAAAATTATTCACACGCGAAAAAATGAAGAAAAAAGAAGAAACAAAAATGTGACTACTCTTTTCTAAAATTGCTGAAATTTTTCATTTTTTCAGTGTTTACTTTTGAGAAAAATTTACTGATATTTAGTTTAAAAATTATTACTTATGCTAAAGTTATATAAAATTCGATTTATGGTATTTTAAAAATATGCTATCCAAATTTTATACTTCTGTGTTTATTTAAGAATTATGTGGAAGAAAAAGGAAAACGAGAAAACAGTTTATTGTTTAAATTTTGTACACTTGTGTACTTCTTTTAACTAATTTTTATTTTTTGTTTTCCATTAATTGTGCATTATTATAGTTTGAAAATAGAATATGTAACATATATGGACATTAATTTGAGATTTCATTGATAATTTAAAATTTAATAAAATACTTTTTGTTTGAATGCTAAAAGTTTGCAGTAAGTTTCAAAATTTAGACATAAAAAATACTTGGCCCTCTTCACTCACCGCCGCTGGAAGCCGAAGCTAATGTTATTCTATGGGAAATTTTTCTTTACAAATAACTTATTAAGTAATACATATTTTTAAATTGTCTTTTCACATTCTGAAAATTCCCAGCTGTTAAATTGACGGACCTTTCTTAAAAAAATATTTTTTTTAAATTTTTTATATTTTACTTCGAAGCTGCAAAATACGAATTTTCAATGTGTGAATTTTTTTCATTTTGCAATTTCAAAATAAAATATTAAAAATTAAAAAAATTACATTTTTAAAAAAGGTCCGTCAATTTAACAGTTGGGAATTTTCTGAATGTGAAAACAGAATTTAAAAATAGGTATTAGTTAATAAGTTATATGCAAAGTAAATTTCCCCATAGAATAACATTGGCTCGGGCTTCCGGCGACGGTGAGTGAAGAGGGCCGTTAACTTATTAAAATTAATATCCAAATATAGTTATATTCTATTGTTAAATTATAATGATGCAAAATCTAGGGGGGGGGAATAATAATTAGTTAGCAGGGGGCATATTATCTTAAAAATTTTCAAAATATTCCAAAACTTGAATTTATTTATTTATTTGTTTTTGAATTCAAATATTTATCCAGAATATTCAAAATACTTGATCTTTTGTTATACCATATTTCAATGCAAAATTTTATATGTATGTAAAATTTTATAAGACTAAGACAATTATTTATGAAGAAAAAAAAGATAAAATAAAAACTACACAAAAAGGAAAAGAAAAGATAAAGAAAGAAAGGAAAGAAAAAAAAATAAGAAAAAAAAATAAGTAAATAAAATAACAAGTGCAAAACTTTGAATAGACACTATAAAATTCAAGAACTCGAAGCAATTGTTTCGGGTCGAGAAAAGACACAACCCTTCATCAACCGAACAAAGTAGGCACGAGTGCTGCAAAAAATCTGCAACGTAGCTCTTGTATTTGCAACACTCGTGCCTACTATGTAAGTCTGACGAAGGGTCGTGTCTTCTTTCGACCCGAAAAATTGTTGCGAGTTCTTCCATTTTATTATACATAAAATAATTTTTTAGCACATTCAAAGAACGTTCAAAAATTGTTTACATAACGTTGTGAGAACGTGTGTATAGAACGTTTTCAGAGCGTTTCTACACTATTTTAGAACGTTTACAGTACGTTTTCTAGAACGTTCTGAAAATGTGTATAACGTTTTGAAAACGTTCTAAAAACGTTTAGAACGTTCTGAGACCGTATACATACAACGTTCTCAGAACGCTTCTATAACACCGATGGTGATAGTTACACGTTCATTGAACGTTCCCTGAACCGTACTATTGTACGTCTTCAAGATGGACAAATAGACGTCTATAATACGTTCAAACGGAACGTTCTTAGAACGTGTTTGCAGAACAATTTTTGAACGTTCAGAGAACGTTTCGGTGCTGCTTGGGTATAGGTTTAGGTGAATCTAGCACTTCTAGTTTTTTTACAGGGACACGATAAGTAATTCTTTATCATTATGGCCTAAGGGGTGAAATTATTTAAACTGCGATAGCATCTAAATGCCTTATCCGTTTGAGTGGAAAATTTATATACGAGTTATAGTCCACCATCACACAAACTCTATGTATTGTGGTGACTCTAGCACTTAACGAGTTTTACAGGGACACAATTAAAAATTATTCATCATTAAGACCTATAGGTTTAAATTATTTAAAGAGCGACAGTGACTAAACTCCTTATTCAAATTAACTGAAAATTTATATACATTTTATACGTCACCGTCACACAAACTTTATGAACTTTAAAGAATCTAGCACTTATGGTTCTTTTTACAGGGATAAAATGCAAATTTCTTTATAATTGTAGCATATGGGCTCAAACTTTAAAGAGCGATAGCGTCTAAATGCCTTTTCCGATGGAGCTGAAAATTTATATAAATATTATAAGTCACTGCTGCACGTGAATCTAGCATTTGTAGGTTTTTACAGGGACAAAATGAATTATTCTTTATCATTATCATGTACGTGTTTGGTAAAATAGCCTTAAATTAAAATATCGTGTACTATATACAGAAAAATACCCAAACACCCTATTATAATTTTCTCTTTTGTTTATTCAACAAATCCTCTTACTTTATCTCCAAAACCGTTAATTACTCAATGTTCGGAAAGTCAAGTGGAGTCACTCCAGATTTTTTTTTTTTTTTTTTTTTTTTTTAAGATTTACTTTAATAAATATTGTTTTAAAGTAACAAATAATTATTATAATCAAAAGTAGGATACCATATTGTCCATATTTCAGGATTCCACTCTACTTTTGCAAACATTTTGTACGTTGGGGAAAAATATCAGAGGCTTTTATAGTCACTTGTTGCTTATAATTAGCAAAGGATTAGATACTGATATTATTTCAAATGGGAATTCGAAATGGGAAAACCGATTGTTTCATCAGATGAAAAAAAAAAAAAAAAAAATGCAGAAAAAAAATATTGCATTTAGCTTCATATCTAAGACGACATATTACTGTCATAAAATGCACGTGAAAAATCACTCATATTTGTCAGCTGTTTTTATTGTTAATATATCTGAGAATGAGCGATATTAGTGCATACTTACGAATAACTTTGATGGGATATCTCTAATGTTATAATGGGATATTAATAACTATGGAGTCGAAAATCAAATCCTATTCCATTTTAAACAGATGTGAGACTAAACTAGGTTTGAGGTAACATTAGGTTTGTGGTATTTTAAAATACCATGGATATGTATTGACCTAATATGGCAACATAAGATTTACATAATAATATTTATATGACTATACATTTACATAATACATTTACGTACAATAAAATGAATATATATTTAAATTTGAGCATCTTAATAGGTATGCTCTGCAACTCAAAGTACCGGGATATTATAACTAAAGAAATAAACTAAAGATTTAATTTGATCCTGTTCCAGTAGACGTATTTTATCGAAATATGATGTATGCGTTATATGGTACATGGGGGAAAAAATCTGCAATAAAAATAATAGTTCAGTTTTTTACCGATAGATAACGCTTTTCATGTAACACAGAAAAGACGTATGCACATTTGGAGCCTTTTAACCCTCGCTTTTCAAAGATCAAGTCGTTACTGTAAAATAATTGCTTTTAGGTGGTGCTTGGCACGTTTGGCAAAAATGACCAGCACCGCACCTTTTTGTATCGTTTAGAAGTTGCAACATTTCACTGGTTATGTTTGCTATCTCTGGCGAATGAGCGCACTTTTTGAATGAGGCGGGCTTATTTAAATTTCAACTACAAAATTGGGTCAAAATGATCTTGGAAAAAATCTTGGGAAAGCGAGGGTTAAAAAACCGATTGTCAATACAGTAAAATTTTTCTTCTCTATGACTTTACAGGTGGAAGGTCGATACTTGCTGATCAAGTTGTTTTATTAAATCGCTAGTAATTTTTCATCTGCAGTGCGAGACTATTAATGCTTGAATGTTCTAGAAGAAAACGTATATAGATACAAAGTTTGAGAAAGATGAATATTAAATTTGAAGAGATCGGAGAGTGGAATGTGTTACGGGGAAGATGACGAAAATTGCTTCCAAACGAAGCTATAGAAAAAGTCATGTTGCGGTTATCTGAAAAGCATCCGATTTCCAATTATCTTCGACAAGTACAGTGTCACATTGGTCACTTGATTTGTCTCTCCCTTTATCTGCAGTGTGAAAGTTTCTACAATACATTTAAAATGGTACTCATACAAGATGCAAGTTCTGGAGCCGAAAAATTTATCGATTTTACTTCTTTTTTTATAATCATATTATCCCCTAATAAAGCTTCCAGATGCTCTTTCGATCATGGCTATTGACTTCATATACAGTATTTTTTTTAAATCAGCTTTTGTTATATTCCTCACAGCATAAAGAACTTGTAAGGTATGACTGGCGTCGGGTTGAGAAAGTAAAGGTCACCAATGGAATTCAGTATTGGAGGAAATTGCAAATGATAGTTGTGTGTTAAAACATTGTGTTGAGTAAGTAAAGGTCGCCAGTTGAATTTAGTATTGAAAGTAGTGTTTAAAGTGATAGTATCGAGTTGGGATAGAACGTTTCGTTGGGAGAGTAAAGATCACCAGTTGAATTTAGTATAGAAAGTAGTCTAAAGTAGGCTGACCATACGTACTTGAATCGCGAGGACATTCCTCGAAATCTACCTTCGTCCCCCCAAAATTACAACACATTTGGGGACGCCGGTTATAAAGTTATTAATGTTTTACTATAGGCCGTGGTTAGAGAACCGGTAGCCGGGTAAGTAGGTATGGAATAGTTGACCTATAGCTGAAGTGCCGGGTAACACAGAGAATGAATATTTTTTGGATTATTCCTATTCCTAACAGATAAATACGTATAAGTAAAGAATAAATAGCGTCAGGCAATCATATAAGTCTGATGTGCATTTTAATAATTAACAAATAAGCAAACGAATAAATAGCGCCAGTAGCTATTTTTCAGTCAGTC
The DNA here is from genome assembly GCA_963930645.1 of Salticus scenicus. Taxonomy (NCBI): domain Eukaryota; kingdom Metazoa; phylum Arthropoda; class Arachnida; order Araneae; family Salticidae; genus Salticus; species Salticus scenicus. The sequence goes on from CAWVNO010000061.1 coordinate 439,806, forward strand.
AACTTTCTAATCGATCGAGCTGGTGCTGCCATCTTTCGAAATGATTTGAAACCAAAGATTTTCTAAAATTTAATCTTTGAAAAAAACATGCAATTTTGAAAAATGAAATATCTTATACTATACTGATTCAATTAAATTTAGATTATTTTTTTAAAAATAATTTAGTTTTTAAAAACTCTAATATGATAATCGAAACTACTTTGGAGAAACCATACAAGGTTGAAAAATTAAAATTCTTGTACTATACTGATTGATTTTTTTTTTTTTTTTTAAATATATTTAATTTTTAAAAATTTAAGTATACTAAATTAGAATAATCATTGGAGAGATCATGCAAAGTTGAAAAAACAACTTTTTTGTACTATACTGATTAAATTAAATTAAAAAAAAATATATATTTAGTTCTTAAAAATCAAAATATAATAAAATATTAGAATATTTTTGTGTTATATTAATTAAATTAAAGTTTAAAATATGCATTAGTTTCTAAAAAATCCAAATATAATTAAATATAATTATAAATTTGTGTAGTCTATGAAGAACCATGCAAAGTGGAAAAATTATTTATTTATTTATATTTATTTATTTGATTTACTATACTGATTAAAATAATAATAATAATAAAATATGTTTAGTTGTTAAAAATACAGATATAATAATATATTAAAATAATCTTTCAAGAAAGCATGTAAAGTATAAAAATTAAACTTCTTGTGCTATATTCATTACATTAAAGATTTAAAAAATACATTTAACTTTAAAAGTCCAAATATAATATTAAATTAGAATGATCTTCGGAGAAACCATGAAAAGTTGAAAAATTAAATTTTTTTGCACTATACTGATTAAATTAAAAATTTTAAAGTAATATATAAGAATAAAAATATATTAGAGTAATATTTCAAGAAATCATGCAAAGTTCAAAAATGAAATTTCTTTTACTACACTGATTAATTTGAAAAATGTATTTAGTTTTAAATCCAAATATAATAATACATTAGAAATTTGATGATTTTTCTGTAAAGTGAAATTCCCCCCCCCCCCCCCCATACACGTATATTTCAATCGTATAGCATTTTTAACTGTTTTACATTTTTATTTTTTATTTGCATTGTGGAGTAATATAAGATCTCAGAAATATCAGTAGTGATTCGAGAGGTTTATTTAGCTCTTTCAGCTTTATTATATTAACTTATTTAACGAAAGACAACGTAGCAAGCAGATAAACCAATAAATGTAAGAGAATATAAAACTGCATAGTGAAACAAACATTTAACAAGAAAAATGAAGAGAGAGAGTTAAAATATAAAACGTGTTTAATATAAATAAATACGAATTAAAGCGGCAATATGAATTACCTAACGTCCGTATTGATAACAGTCGTTCTCTTTTATCGGCAGATGAATACTGAACCACCGGCAGTCATACAGCGTAAGCGTCAGAACTGCCGGGAATATAATACAGACACGGCTGCTGGTTCTCTAACCACTGCGTTTATTATAATAATTTATTATATGTATGATAAATAAGCTGAAATAAGTTCTTTTATGTACTTTATACATAAAAATTACTAAAATTTTACAATTTAAGGTGATTTAATTATTATTATTATTATTATTATTATTATTTTGTCCTCGAAATTCGAGGACACCGCTATATTTTTCCTCAAATTCAATGAATAAAATATGCAGGAAAATGTACTAGCATGAAAATGTTCCTAGTGCTATTGAAACTTTAATATATTTTTTTTTTTAAGCAAGAAAATACAGGACATAGTTTATCATCTTTAACTAAAATGGAAAATTATGTTTTGCAAAAATCATATATGCAGAAAAGACGAATAACCATTTCTTATTTTTTCATTACAAAATAATTTTTTTGTAAGTGTATATTACTCCCCCTCCCCCCCCCCCTTATTTTTTACTCTAAAATCAACTTGAAAAATTATACTTTTAAATTTAATAATAAAATTAAAATAATTTTGAAGATAAAAGTTTGTTTTGATACCAATAATAAAAACGTGTTTAAGTATTTAATTAAATTCTTTTTAAAAGTAGCTTATTACTTCCATTACTCTACTACCGTAGGTTTTGCATTTGGCCCAAAAATTTTACATCGAGTTTTCACCTGATTTACACGTTATAAAGCCTCCTGAGCCCCAAAAAGTAATTTTTGCCAATTGATCAATGTGTGTGTATGCATGTATGTGCGGAATCTTCTTCCGAAACTAATATAGATAGAACTATGAAACTTCAGAACTGATACAAGTCTGATGTACAGATGAATATTCCAAATTTTAGTGAAAATTAGAAAACCAGAAGTGGGTCATCGGAAACTGGAAGTGGGACCGTAAGTCGGTATCTCTAAAACAGCTCTAACGGTTTTCTTCAAAGTCGCTATATACGCACACTATTAGATATCCTTTCGAATGATATAGTTAGTTCAGGAAAATTGATAGGTGCTCTGTATAAATAGCTCAATTTCAGGTCTTGTTAGTGGGTTCTTTCAAAAACGACTGTACGGATTTTTTTCAAACTCGTCATATTAACTCCGTGTTAGATATCCTTTTGTGTGTAATTATTGTTTTCCTGTCAATAACTGTGCATGCCAAATTTTGGTAAAAGTTGGTATCTCAAAAACGGCTGTAACAATTTTCTTAAAAATTGTTGCATAAATCCATTTTAGTTGTATTTCCTCATGTATTACGTGGTTATTACTGAAAAATTAACAGTTATCCTGTTAGGTAGGTTAGTTTTTGATATCGGAAATTGGTGTTAAAAAAAAAAAAAAAAAAAAAAAAACGTACATTTTTTTTTTATTTTTTTTTTTAAACTTACTATGTAAACTTTATTTTATATGTCTTTGCACGCATATTAAGTTTCTCATAGAGGAAAAATTTTAGGTTTCTTCTTCGTTAGGTTAATTTTATGTCTTCTGATCATTATTATCTCCAAAGAAAATGTAATACATTATATAATACGTGTAATGGTGGGTAATGGAAGTCACGTGTTTGTTTAAAACCATATTTTTTTTTTTTTTTTTTTTTTTTTTTACAGAACTGCGAACTGTTCTTATATGATTAAGTATGTATATATTAAAAAATTTCGAAATACATCATTTTATAGCTGCTATCTGCGCATTTTATGTATTATTATTATTATTATTATTTATAACACTATTTCAATTCTCATTTAGTGTATTACAATTCTCATTATTTTGTATTATTATATACTATTATTTATAACATTATTTCAATTCTTATTCAGTGTTTTGCAATTTAATGATCATTTCGAACTACTTTTATCACTTAATTAGAAAGTTTCTAGGTATTATTTTTTATTTTTTTTATTTTCATCATTTCATTAATTCAATTAGATTTTACTTTATTTCTTTTTTGGTTTGATTTGGGTGGTCTTCGTTTTTGATCAGAATAATTGTTTGAATACTGAAATTAAATCATCTTTAAATTTCAAATGTTTGCACTGATAATATTATATTACTATATATAATATATAATATATAATATATATATATATATATATATATATATATGTACTATAGCGACCACTCATTATAAAGACCTTTTCCTGTTTGACGCAGACAATCGTTATAACGAGCATTGATTGTATTAATTTTTCGAGTTTTATAATCAATTTTTCCAGAATTTCAATAAAATTTTTTATCTTCCCTGAGTTTTCCTGGATTTTTTTTAACAAAATCCAAATTCCTCTCAGTATTCCTGGTTTTCCTTGATGAGTATGAAACCTGTTCTTTAATGTCTGAAACGTAAAGATATCACTTTTATTTATTTATTTATTTATTTTATTTATTTATTTATTCTACGCTTTTTACTAACAAAAGACATACTCGCCATTGCGCAAAACTTTTTTGCCCATATCCCTAAATTCGATTAAAATTTTGAACTGCTCGATAGATATCACTTTAAGTTGAGTACAGTCGAAACCTCTGTCAAGTATCATTGAATTCCGCCCAGCTGTTTTCACGTGAGATCAAAACACAGAAAATATTCAAAAGACATTTTTTTTTTTTCGTTCCTTGAGGTCTGAAATGGGAAGATATCGCAGAAGTTTTTGATTCTGATAAATTTATAGACAAAAATCTGATTTTATTCATAGAGATAAACTCGAACGAGATGGCATTTTAAGGGAATTCATACTTTTAAATCGCGAGACAAAATTTAGGGAAATATATTATTGGAGAATTTATAATTGTATCTAAGGGAACAAACTTATACTGTTTTCCTTCTTTTTTCTTTTTTTCTTTTATTGTAAATTTATCTCAGGAAAAGCTAAAATTATTATTAAATCTTTATTTTTGTGAAATTTTGAGGCTAGCTTCTAAAGCATGATGAAACCTCAGAATTATAACTTGACTAAAAGTTTACTTTATAGAATTTTGCTTTAAATATAATGCTTAAAAATCAAAACGGCCTCTCTCTCTCTCTCTCTCTCTCTCTCTCTCTTTTTTTTTTTTTTTTTTTTTTTTTTTCCCCACAAAAGAGGGACTGTTAGATTATACTAGGCTACAAAATAGATTTTTTACGGTTATAAGACAAACTCTTCGATCTACTATTACTTCAAAAAAGGTAAAAAATAATCTTGTGTGTCACTCACATGACTTTCTTTTACCCCGAAATTTAATACTATAAATACAGATTCGAGATTAAGGAGTAAGATAACGAGTACTGTTACGTAAACTTGTGTTATAACAATTCAAATTAGGCTTCAGAGCAGCTTTATTTGACAAATTATTCTGTGTGAGGGGGGGGGGGGAGCTACAGTCCCCTCAACCACCAGTTTCATTATTTTGCTTACATTTATATAGAATTTAATCCTATTATTAACTTCAAAAGATCATTTGAAATTATCCAGACAACTTTCACACGCAACATTCCTTGAAACGTATCAATCTTGATTAAACTTTCCTAGTAACAAATGTATTAACTTCAAAATACAACATTTGAATCGTCTGAAATTATTTGTTTTTAATTTACTCTAAAAGACACAAAGATCAACCGTTAAAAATTCGACTTCGGTATTCGGTAAGCCTCAAAACATGTAAATATACAAAAAACCAAGCTATGAATATTTAATTAAAAAACTACATTATTTGCCGTATGGCTGTTAGGAATTAATTTCAATTCCTGAGCAGCTTTCCTGGACATGGTAAAATATTATAGTAAAGCACTTTCACTAACAATAAGAAAGGTCGTTATGGCTTAAATATTGGCAGCCCTGTATACCTTCTGAAGGTTATGTACACACCACATGGTGCACATAAATATAATCCTATATTAATAACACACGTTACAACCTGAAACATACTTTCAGCAATTTTCAAGCATTGTCGCACTATAATCTACTTTTTTTGTGTAGCCCTGTAAACGGACAATGATAAATTTCTATACCATATTCTGCATGATACATGTTTTTACGCATATAAAAAATATATATTCGTTTCGTTTAGTTTAGGGCAGTCTATAGATTTTAAACTCTACTTACCTGGAATTTCCCCATAGACGTAATGTATTTGAATTCTCTTGGGTGTCTCTGTACCCATATCTCTTCCCCCATTTGCTTCATCTCAACGAGAAGTTTAGTGTAGCATCCCTATTTGATACACATTTAGAATACCAGGTTTGGAGTTTCTGCTATGTATATATATATATATATTGTAAACCTTTTCAAACATTGAAGAGATGAAAACAAGAAACATTGAAAAAAATAAAACAGAAAAATTCAAAAAGAGATTGTGATTATCAAACACCCAGAAATTGAAACATGCAAATTCATTACGTTTTCAAGGGTGTAGAATGAATGTTGCATGTAAAGTAGGTGTTATTTCTGTCTTGTTGTATGCTAATTGCTAAATATTTACAACAAGCTACATCCTATAACACCACCAAAAAAGAGAAAATTAAAACTGAAAAGATATGTGAAAACCATATGAAAATCAAACATTTTGATTAATGCAACATATTCATTATTATTAATGGAAATACTAATAAAAATAGTTAAATGAAATACTAGTAATAATTAATAAAACTAAAGTATAACATACATTACACATGAAAAACTTGTATAAGTAGTTTGCACCCTTGCACGTAAAACCAGAACACGAGACATACATGTGGCTGTATACAGTTAGATTCACAGTTAATTTTGGAATCGAATTAAATAACTGAACGATTAATTTATTTTTGAATTTGTATTAATCAACTGAACGATAAAGTTGAGTGAACTGTTTGAGATTTTAATAATTAACCTAAACGTGATAATTTAAAATTAAATTTTGATTAAAATTGAGATTAACTTAATTTACAATAATGCATAAACTTCAAAGGGTCATTTTATGGAAACATAAAAATCAGTAAATACGCCATCTTGTGTAGTTTAGAAAAAGTAATAACCCTAATTTTTTATTTATTTTATTTATTTATTTATTTATTTATTTATTTATTTATTATTATTATTATTTTTTATATAATTTATAATGTGTGTGTGCTGAATAAAATCTAATCAAATGCTATCATGTAAAATTCAATTTAGAGTTAATTTAAGAGCACAATGCAATATGTAGTGAAAATTGGGGTTAATTTATTAATTAATATATTTTTTAAATGAAGATTTGTTATATGTTTCTTTGGACAAATTAACTAAGTTGAAAATAGAAAATCAATAATATAATAATAAAGGAACACAAAGCAATATGTAATTAATATTGAGGTTAATTTACTAAATAATTATTTAAAATTGAGGTTAATTATAATTTTTTTTTTTTTTTTTGTACATATGATAAATGTTTCTTTGGACAAATTAAGTTAGAAGAGAGTCAGTAATTTAATATTAAAGTTTATAGAATTACAGTTTTTTTTTTTTTTAATATTATTATATTATTTTAAATCTATAAAGCAAACACACATATAAATACGCGAGAATATACATATATATATTTGAGCTATACAGATGACAGACACACACACACACACAGAGATAGACTGACACACAGACCAACTGTTATGAACATGATTTTTGGATTCAGGGGACCTCAAAACGTGTAAATATAACAAAATCTCGCGTTCGAAAATTTCGAAAATTTGACCCAAAAACAATACTTTCTCGACCTTATGGATAAGAGATAGTAAAAAAAAAAAAAAAAAAAAAAAAAAAAACCTGACATTTTTGTGACAGGTTACTTAGTTAATAGTAATTTCTGAGTTTTTATTTCAATAGGATACATTTTTTTTTTACTAATTAATTAACTAGAATTAACTCTTCTGCATATATGAAAACTATTTCCATAAATTCCCTTAGATTTTTTTTTTTCTTAATTCAAAACATAACAAAAGTCAGCAGTTTGCTATTTTTCCTTCAATCAAAATCCAATACATTCAAACACACGTGCTTATATGCCAAGTAACCGTTAAAAGTAATTGCAGCCGTTTTAATTAACATCCGCGCAAAAGAAATGATTTTTTTTTTTCGGAAGTAGGACAAATTTAACATCTGCCTATACTCTAAGCTGTACCCATTTTATTTTCTACGTTTTTGGAATGAACAAATGATTATTCAAGGATATGAAAAGAAAAACATTTGAATAATTATATACATTCTTATTTTAATAATAATTTAAAAAAAAAAAAAACCTGAAAACTTATTATTAATATTTTAGCATCAATTATAAATTTTACTGCAACACTTAAAAAACTATATGTAACTGCTTTGAAAAACAAATATAACGCTTAATTCAAATCTATATATAAATGTAAAGAGTTGTTTGTATGTTAATTTTGGATACAGATCCACACCTTCCACGGATTGGAAATAATAATAATAATAAAAAACATGTTTTTTAGTACCTAAAAAAGTCAGTATATAAAATTTCCTCCCAAAGAGGAAGAAAGGAGAATGAGGGAGTAAGCTATTCAATTTAGAAAATGCTTAAGCTAGAGACTTGATATTTGACATGGAAATTTTTCATTTGAATTTATATTCCCATATGGTTATATACATTTGCAACCAATTCACATTTCATTGCGTTTTATCTGTAAAAACCCCTGGAAAATGTTTCCATTTCTGGTTTTTCGGATGTCTAATACTGACATTTTTTAAATTATCTGATAAAATACTTTTTCCGTATAAATATTCTTCAATTTGTATTTTCCATGGTCCAATCATGTACTCAGAGAGTTAAGAGCAGTATCGCATCCTGTTATTGTTACAACCTCTAAAGTTAAGAACAGTACACAAAAATATAGTCAAAAAATATTTTTTGAGTATCCACTACTTGTATAGTTGTTCTCAGAAAATGAATTAAATTTTTATTACCTCTTATTCTTCTAGAAGAGAAATGCCCCCATTCATCAGACGGTAGGACAATGAATTGCAGGATGAAGCAAAAGAAACTGACTAAGACGGCGCAGATTGGCAGGATAGAGAGCGCACTGCACATTGTTGCGTTTTTGTTGCCTGCATGACTTCAGCACCAAAACCTGAACCTGTACAAGAAAATAATAAATTGATTTACATATAAGTTGCAACTTCATAAAATTGAATGTACATCATCTTTAATGAACTACTTTATTATTTAATTGTATGCGGATATACTTTGTGCTGGAGTATTGAAAAAGAAAAATTAAAAACAACGTTCAAAGCACAAAGGGAGAAATTTTCTCTCATTTTGGCTTTAAACGTTGTTTTTTAACCCAAACTTCCTTTAATATTTTAGCACAAAGTATTTCCACATACACTTAACCCTTAAATGCCCGATTATTTTCTAAATCAATTTAAAAATGTTTTATTCTTACTTCTATTAAATAAATCACAGGTAAAATACTTTTAAAAATCATATTTTATTTTAACTATGGTTTACAGCTAAAAAGCAATTTATTGTCACCGGCAAACATGGGGAAATAGAGCTTCAATATTATTCTAATAATACTTTAGAAGACAAAATTGGGTATGTTGCTGAAAGGCAACACACGACATTTAAGGGTTAATTATAAAGTCAGCAACTGGCCAAAGGAGATTTTAAGCGTGTAATAAATTTTCTCTCATTTATGCTTTTAACGTTGTTTATTTTTCTTTTAATACTTTAATTATTTGTTTTCTTGACTATCTAATGAACACAAACTGTGCTTTCATAATTTATAATAACAATGAATTATAAAAACATTATAAATCAGTGGCGGACCTACAACTCTCGAGGCCCGGGGCGAAAATCTCACTGGGGGCCCCCAATAACTGGAGTTCCTACTACATTGAGGTCCCTTCCTCCTTGCACTTCTTTACGAATTTATTACAATAAAAAAGCAATGAAGTTAGTTAGTTTTAAAATTTATTCAGAAGCCAAACCAACAAGAATGCCAGGGGTATTGGTCAAGCTTGGCATAAATTAGTTTTTTTTTTTGGCTTTGGAGTTGTCACTTTATGGTCACATTTTGCATATTAAGGCTCATTAGACAGGAACCTACGGTATTTAAAGGGGAATTGCAGGGAATGTTTCAGATTAAAATAATGGCTCGATAAATAATAACAACTTCACCAGATAAATATACTTAAAGATTAAGTTCCTCATGACCAGAGGCCCGGGACGAACCGCCCCCTCCGCCCCACCCTTGGTACGCCGGTGTTATAAATTGGTTTCACTAATTTTTAAAACGAATATTCATTTCAGCTAGGGTATTTTATAAAATCCGCGTTACATTATAAGTCTTATGTTCGTTACTGGTCAACCACTTTATAAGCTCCAATTATAAATGACTGCATAAAAAGTGTTGGACACGAACTTTTCCTTTCTGCAAGTACACACTTTTGAGAAAGTTTGAATTGCTACCAATTTAAAAATTATTAATTAATTTAAAATTATTAATCAGATTAAAAATTATTAATTTAAAAATTATTAATGTAACATGAAATCTGCTAAATTATTTGATAATTAACTTAGAAGTTAAATTTTGTATGCATATGTTTATTCCTTTAAAAGTTATACGCAAGAGTAGTAATTAAAAATTTAAAAAAAGCAAAATATACAAAATAAAAGTATTTTTTGAACAGAATTTAATTTATGATCCGAGTTAAATTTTTGATACAGGCTTCTCTTTTTAACGTATTACAAAACTATTAGATTCTATAATAGACTATTTTATTTCATTTAAAAGTGAGGTCAAAGCTGCCAACCCTAGCTATTTTTCTAATATCACTACACCAATACAAATAGTTTTGCTGCAGTTAGTAATGAAAAATCTGCAATTATATTATACGAAGCTAACTAATTTTCACTTTCCGAATACTATAGTGAGAAAAGTATTGTAATCAAGTCAAAAATCCGAATTTGAGATTTTTGATGTTTCTATACGCATCGAGGTCTCCTGAGTCCGTTTTCACTATTTTTACGATGATGTATGTATGTGTGTGTGTATGTATGTGTGCATGTCTGTGAGTGAACACGCTAGCGTCTAAACGCTTTGTTCAAATAATCTGAAAGTTGGTACGTATATTGTAAGTCATCATAGCACGTACCCTATTGATTTTGGTGAATCATAGTTTTTATACAGAGACACCAGGAACATTTCTTTATCATTATGGCCTATGGGTTAAAAGTGCGATAGCGTTTAAACGCTTTATTAATTTGAGCAAAAAATTTTTACACATGTACAAATTTTTTTTACCATTTAGGTCACAGTTGCATGAACTGTATAGATTTTGGTGAATTTATCACTTACAGTTTTTTTACAGGGGCACAAAGAAAAATTCTTTATCATTATGACCTATGGGACCAAATTTTTAAAAGTGCGATAGCATCGAAACGCCTTATTCAATTTAGCTGAAAATTTATATGAATATTATAAATCACTGTTGCACTAACTATAAGCATTTTGGTGAATCTAGCATTTATAGGTTTTTACAGGGACACGGCGAAAAATTCTTTTTCATTATGATCTATAGGCTCAAAATTCAGTAGCGTTAAATAAAACATCGTGTAATATATGGAGAAAAATACTCAAACACTCTCTTATGGTTGTCTCTCTTTTGTTTGTTTAACAACTCCTCTTTCTTTACTTTATCTACAAGACTGTTAATTACTCGATGTTCGGAAAGTCAAGTGGAGTCACTCCAGATTTTTTTTTTTTTTTTTTAAGGTGGTGTTAAGAATGGTAAAGAATTCGCAAGGTAGTTAGTTGAAAATGGTGATGAAGTTTTTGTCAGAGCTATTTTCTTGGGATGTTTTGTCGGAACAAATTTGTATAGAGGTTAATCTGCTGACTCTAATTTGTCGGAGCTAATTTATAGAGACTTTTTTTTTTTTTTTTTGTCCTGGAGAGACTTTATCTGAGATTTTTTGTCCAAGGGTTATTTTCTCTAAGTTGCTTTGTACTGTGGTTATTTTGGCGTTGTTTTGTCTGAGCTATTTTGTCCTAGGGTTATTTTTGTCGTCGAAACAAGTTTGTCCTGGAGCTATTTTGTTCACGGACTAATTTGTCCGTGTTGTTTTGTTGGGACTAGTTTGTCCTGGGGCTATTTTATTCTCGGTCTATTTTGCCAGATTATTTTGTTCTCAGGCTAAATTACCCTGAGACTTTTTTGTCCTAGAGTTTCATTGTCGGAGATATTTTATCTACGGGCTAATTTGTCGGGACATGTTTTGCCGAGGTTATATTGTCTTGGGGCTGTTTTGTCCTTCGGTTCTTTAGCCGGAGCACATTTGTTGAAACTTTAAAATGTGATGTTAGAAAATTTGAAGATTTGGTAACTAAGAAGGTGGTGCGTTGCAAATAGTGACGTCTTTTTTTCTTGACTGAAACAGGATCCCGATCCTAAAAAAGGGAAAACAGGTCATTGCTTTTGGAAATTAGTGAATTCTCTAAAATCTGAGTTTTTACAACACATTTCAATTTCATTTAATGTAGGGGGGAGTGTAGCACAGAGATCCACGCTTATATTTTGATTAATTTTAATTTTAATTTTAATTAATTTATTTTTAAATAAAAATAGGAAAAGAATATATTTCAAAAAATAAATTAGCAAACAATCTTTAAATATCACTTTCTATGCACGAAATTTTTTTATAACGGTATTTCTAACTCACTAAGAATAAAATGTAAATTATACGATCCCTCAGAATACACCATTGTGTTCTATCTGCAGTGTACAGTGGTCTACATCAATACAGTAGATCGCTTTTTTTTTTTTTTTTTTTTTTTTTTTAATGGAAATTTCTAATTCGACTCTAGTCTTTAAAAACATGATGAAAACTTGTCATTTAATTAAATTACATAAATTTGAAGAAGATAAAATTAAACTAACAAAAGATCAAATTAAATTCAAGAAACATATAAAAAAAAAAAAGAAAAAGAAAAAGAAAAAGAAAAAAAGAAAAAAATGAAAACAGCGAATATTAATATTTATTAATGAAATGTTGAAAAACTTATTTGAAAACCAATTCGATCAAATTAGTTATTAAAATTTGTTAAGACCTTTATATGGGCTGTGCAACTACTGAGTTATAAGGAAATCGATTCGAAAATAATTGCTTCATATAATTTTAAGCACGATGCACTTGATTCATATAGGCTATGTATACACCAAGTTTTAAGAATATCGGTTCATAGATGCATTTTTTATACAAGTTTGAGACTTTAAAATTACCACCATTTTGAAATTACATAGACGGTCAAATTAGCCAACAAACTTATCGGAGGTATTTCTAAGAAAAGTATATACTGTACAACTGTGCTTTGAATTAATTCAGTATTTCGGAAGCCATCATAAAACAAAATTTTTATCATTTATATATATAAATATATAAATAAGTTATTATTTATGTATAGATATAAATATATCCCCGGCATAATTTATATATATACATAGATAAATAGAAGTGATTGCAATAAGTCGATTTCTAAGAAAAATGATAATTTGATGTAAACATCAAGCAAATTTCAATCCTAATCCCTAATGTAATCGAACTCTTTTGTACTGCCCTTTAAACAAGTTTTGATTGCTTTTCTTATCATATTGTATAAAAAATATGCTTTTGTGAATGCAGAAAATATATGTTTATTTAGATATATTGAATGTCTAAAGTAATTTCGTCCATCAGCTTAATGTATATCGATTATTTTCTATGTCCTTGTACGTGGACCATATGTACGATATTTGTAAAAAGTTTCAAGCAATAATGCAATGTCATTAATACAGAATAATCTTGTTTTTGAAAATCTGGTTCGAAAACAATAATTTCTCAACCTCACATGTGTAAGGGAACGAAAAAAAAAAAAAAAAAAAAAGATAGGTATTTAAATGAATTTTTTTATTTCTATTGGCTCATATTAGTTCAAAAGAGTTTTAGGTTCATTAAACTGATAAAGCCTTAAGAAATAATGACTATTACAGTACTGCAATATTTATACCCACATGCCTGATTTCTATGTATTTCTTTTCTCGATATTTCAATAGTGCGATGACCGCTACAAATTAGTTTATGCGGGATTGATGAACTTCAGTTTTAATGAAACATTAATTGATATGTTACTATTTTGCAAAATTTTGTGGTATAAAAATTAGCTTAGAGTAATAACGAACGAAATTTACATTTATATATAAAATGATACGCATTTTTTATGAACATTTTTCATCACAGCTTACAGTCGGTAAGAAAAGTATCGGAACACAAGCAAAAATTCCTATATAAAAAAAAAGTAGAGTTGATACCGTTTCGTTAAATGAATCCTTTTCTTAATCAGTCTAAGAACATGATTCGACAAGGATTCCTTTAACAAAACAGTATTAACTCTACTTTTTTTACATAGGAATTTTTGCTAGTGTTTGGATACTTTTGTTACCGACTGTAGTTCAATGCTACATTCATGACTTTCCTTTCGCTCAATGAAGGATCTTGCTTAAAAACACGACGATATTAATATACGTTTTTCAGATAAAAAATTAAAAAAAAAACAAAAAAAAAAAAACATATATCTTACAGAGAAAATATGATTAGCATTAATAATTCGCTTACAGGAACGCACAAAAATATACGAATCTATTAAAAGATACAGGAGAAAATTGCTGGAGAAGCAATTCAGCTATGATATGTTTATTTATTTATTTTATTGTTATTTATTATTTATTTATTCTATTTCTATTACAAAATATATTTTAAATTTTCCACACAGAGATAAAATACATAAAATGGTAAATGGTTGTGACGGATAAACACTGTTTGGAAGTGTTTTATAACATACGCAAATCGCTGATTTTTTTTTCGTTCTTATATTTTTATATGAATGTCTATACATTGAACAAATATAAAGATATACATTGGTTCTCATAATTATAAGGACACCCGTTTTTCTATATTAATCAAGCACTGAACATTATTATTTAAACAAATATATTTTTTATTAAATTAAATTTCATTAATAGACTATATTTAAAAAGTTTTATCGTTTTTCTATCTTAAAAAACTTTAAATACGGTCAAAAAGATGATTTTTCAGGTGTTCACAATTATAAGGACAGCTCGAATCTTAGTAATTTTTTTTCAGTTATTCTGTAAATTAATATTTTATGGGGTCTCTTTTTAGGGTGAAACAGTCAGACATTCTCTCTGGTATATATATATATATATACATTTCTTTTAAAATATTCAGGTTCAATATCATTTCATACATAGATAATATTCTGAATACATTTAAACTATTTAAAAATGCTTTCCACTTGCATGCACTTTTTTAATATGATAAGTTCAGGTTTTTTTCAACTTTTAGGCCACGGGAAAGGCAATAATACAGAAGTTTCTTTCTTCAAACTATTTCCTATTGCTCTAGAAATACAGCAAAAATGTAAGTCTTGTTGAAAAAAATATTATTACCCCCACAAATCTAGCAAAAATCTTTGAATTCCACATTTAAAAATTGCGGATATTCTCTTGATGTTCATAATAATAGATTTTTTTTTAAAATTCATTCTGCCTTTAGTAGAAACAGCTCCCCAGAGCATCATAGATCCACCTTTAAAATGGCCGATTCATATCTTCCTTTAAAAAATCTGCTCTGTCTTTTTCTATCTTCAGATCATGCCCGTAACTGTTAAAACCATTTGGTTAATCAAGAATAAAATGTTTTTCATCCGAAAATGCAACATTTTACCATTTAATATTGTTTTTATTCAACTTTAACACAGACGTTCTTTCCCCCATTAAATGCTTATTGATTATTACAGGTTTTTTATTCATTTTACCATATTATTAATTATTTTAAACATGCAAAAATGTCGGCCCCAACCTTTCGTTAAAAATTACGAGCAAGTTCAGCAGCAGCCATTTTGAGTAGAACAGGAAGAGGAATTATGAGTCTTCGATCTGTGTAAAACAGCTCTGATTTTGCATCAGATCTCTCTCCTATCGAAGCAGCAGTTCAACGTTTGATCACATTTCCTTCAGCAATTTTAGATCTTCGAATTTCATTAGAAATTCGGCGGATAGAAATTATCCTTCCACTTAAAAACACATTTATCATACTTCAATAAATGAACGTTCTTTTTTTCGAGGAATTATCAGTAATGTTCGTTCAAGAAAAATTGAAGGCTTATATATGAATTAATCTAGCCCAGAAGTTAACAAATCCGCATGTCAACTGTAATTTATTCGCTAGTAAGTTAAATAAAACTAAAAAAATCTTGATTGTCCCTATAATTATGAACATCTAAAAACATGGAGAAAAAAATATTTTGGATTATTTTTTATTAATTTTGTTTCATGTTAAAAAGTTCTAACAGTTTTGATTTTTAGAATACTAGATATATTAAGTGCACTTAGTATCTTAGTCACATCTTGTTCACAATTATTTTTACATTAGTTATTTCAAAACATTAAGTGTCCTTATAAATATGAGAAGGAGTGTAGTTTATAAGACAATGAATGAGAAATCCTTTTTGAAAAATGAAAAATATTTAAAGTATTGAAGTTGTTTTCAGTAAAGAATTTATCTTTATCTGTTGTAATTGAACCCAATTGTAACCGCTGTGTAACATTACATTTTGTTTCACTCAAAAATATTTCAGAAAATCTTTTAGTGCATTATTCGTTGCAGAATGTTTTTCTATTTTCCGTAGTTTTTTAGGGGGAAAAAAAAGTAGTTAGCTTTAATAACATGGAATTATGGCATAAGATTTACAATAAAATCTTTCAAAATATGGAAAGACGATAATTTCCTAGTTGAAAGAAAAAAAGTACAGGAAGATGACAGATTTCCAACTGCAATTCCTGTAAAACAACGATATCTATCGAATCACTAGCCGCATAAACTAACAAAATACTTTTTAACCACTTCACCGGCTATCCCGAGATAACTCTGGGGAAATGAGGCCTTCCATGGAAAGTTAAGATTTATTACTTCGATGAAATATAAAATACACTGCTCGACATTGAAAATGCAACACCAAGAAGGAGTGGTCAGAAAGTGATGAAATTTGGAAAAAGACAGAGACAGCAAGGAACAATAAGTGATCTTTATTTCAAAATGATAGTCAGAATACAGAGCAAGAACGGCGTCGGCTCAGTAGGATGTAGGACCAACGCGGACAGCGATGCACGAAGAAACACGTCTAGGCATAGAGTCAAAAAAAGTGCGGATGGTGTCCTGAGGGATGGCTCTCCATTCCCTTTCAACCATTTGCCACAGTTCGTCTTCTGAACGAGGCAGGGGCAGAGTATACAAACGGCGTCCAATCACATCCCACACATGTTCGATTGGTGACAGGTCAGGAGAGTACGGTGGCCAGGGAAGCATCTGTATACCTTGCAGAGCATTTGGCAGATGCGAGCACTGTATAGTCGGGAGTTATCCTGCTGAAAAATTGCATTAGGCAGCCCCTGAAGGTAGGGGATTGCCACCGGCCGCAGTACATTATCCAAGTATCGTTGGGCCGTCATAGTACCCTGAATGCGAACTAGAGGTGACATGGAATTATACGCAATAGCGCTCCAAACCTTTATGCCACGTTGTCGCACGGTGGGGCGTTCCACATTACTGCTATTAGATCTGTCTCCACGTCGACGCCACACACATATGCGGCACTGTCACTGGATAAACAGAAGCGTGACTCATCTGAGAACACGATGTTTCGCCATTCTGTCATCCACGTCACTCTCGTCCGGCACCATTCCAAACGTTGGCGTCTATTCTTTGGGGTCAATGGCAGTCTTCTTAGCGGACGCTATTAGTGCAGGCCACGTGCAACCAATCGACGGGAAATGGTTCTGGTCGACACGGGAACATTCAGGATATCTTGCACATGCTGCAGAATCGAGGTACAAGTGACTTGCGGGTCCGCCGCAGCTTGTCGGCGTATGCATCGATCCACGCGTGCTGATGTCACTCTGGCTGCACCTGCACCCCTCAATCTTGCCACATTTCCATGTTCTAACCATGTTCGCCACAGCCGATGTACCATGCTCGCATCCACGTGGGTATCAGCTGCGATTTGGCGTAAGGACCAACCCCCCTTTTCAGTCCGATCACCGTACCCCTCGTAAAATATCGTCTATCTGTTGGAAGTGCCTTCGTTGACGGCGATCTGGCAGTCTCTCCTATTACACGTATCCTCCGAGACAAAAACAAAATTCGTCTGGCATAAATAACGACACGAATATTGCCCATTCTGCAAGTTCCTTCCCTTATATCTTACTTCACGTGCGTCGGAGAGCTGCGCATTTCACATCATTCGCAAAACTCAATGACGTGTGTCTACTCTAAAATTTGCATAAATTTCTGACCACTCCTTCTTGGTGTTGCATTTTCAATGTCGAGCAGTGTATTTTAGATGGAAACCCATGATTGGACAGGAGATTCTGCTCATAGGATTTTCTCCTTCACCGAATTCTAAGAAAGGACCATGAAACGAATGTGTTATGCTTTTGTACAATTTTCAATAAAGTTGAAAAAGTATTTTTGACTTAGTATTTAAGATGAGACGAGTAAATTCTGTTATAATACATATTATGGAATTTAAAAATATTTTTAGACATGAAATCTTTAAGCAGACGAACCGATATAATAAACATTATTGGGTAGTGCAAAAAATACAAAATAACTCTTCAAACTATTCTTAAAGAGTTAAATATAAATTACATCAAAAATTGAAATTAGTTCCCTTGAATTATTGTATTATACTATAATCCTAATATTAACATTTCTGTATTTGGCTTCAATGCTTTTATTTTCTTTTTCTTTCTTTCATTTCTTTTTCTTTTCTTTCCTTTTTTATGGATCGACCGCAGAAAAAGGTTGCAAAATAATAATAAACGAAGTACGTGAAAATGTGGAAATACCATTTTAATAAAAATGCAAACATTCTCTTATAAGTTGTGGGATCTGTTTTTGTTGTTTGCTTGGAAGGCGCATCTTTAGAGTTCTGTCTATGGATTTTCATTACTCAGAGGGATAGTCGAAATATTTTTACTATCGATCTTTTCTCCAATGACAAATGTTTAATCTGTTTTTAAGTACCTTGGCCTCGATGGGATAAGATGGCAAAGCTCTTCAGTGTTGGTTCATTCAAAGAAATATTTGCCAGAACTTATATAAATTCAACGATACAAACTTCGCTAATTTTGACGGGCCGCGGTAGTCCAGTCGGTGGAGCGCCGGCCTCGTAATTGGAAGATTGTGGGTTCGGTACTCGAGCCGGCCAAAGACCGTCGTGTACACTAATGGTGGCTGGTGCACGTAAAATCTGTCGTGGCCGCAAAGTCCTCCCTGTTCCCATCAAAAATTATACCTCTGGGGGTCACCGAAGCGGGAGAGCCATCCCTTCCGTGGAGGATCAACATTGTGATGGCATGTCTCCGGACCACCTCTTGGGGTGTGTCCCAGACCGTCGCCTGTTGTCCATCTGCGCAGCACTAGTGCGACGTTAAACCCATCCATCCATCCATTCCCTAATTTTATTTGTTATACATATATTTTTACTACCAGTCCCGCACAAAGTAATATATTGTGTTGTGCATTGTGTGTAGACTAAGCCAATTGGGCATAGTCCTGGAAGAGATGTGTTCCATGAGGGTTTTTCAAAAGAGTCCTTGTCCGTATTCGTTTCAGAGGAAATCACGGAAATCTCCAAAGAGCTAGTCCGATGAGCACTTCCTAAGAACGAACCTTGCACCACCCGTTGACCACAGTACAGGACAGAAAAAAATTAATAGGACTTTTAAGTCTTTTACACCTTTCTTTTGGTATTGAGAAACATAGTTTACACTTAATTTTCCCGAATAATTTTAAAGACACTCGAAACGGCCAAAGTCCGCCGTGTACATTAATGATCACTGGTGCACTTAAAATCCGTCATGGCTCCAATGTCTTCCATGCTCCCATCCAGATTATACCTTTGGAGGTCACCGAAGAAGCGAAGCCATCCCCTCCTTAGAGGATCAAAATTATGATGGCATGTCTCCTGAAAACCTCTAGGGATGAGTCCCAGACAGTCACCAATTGAACATACCGCAGCACTAATACGACATAACACCCAACAAATCAACTAACCAACCAACCGAATATTTAAAGTGGTTTATTAAGTGTCCAATTGCTTAAAAAAGGTATCATTGGTTTATAATCTGAAACATATATCTTTTATTGAATGCACAGTTTCATTTAATTAATTTGTTTAAGTTAATTGAATACAGTTAGAATAATTCATTATTATTATTATTATTATTATTATTACATTTGATATACAGATTTCCTAATGAATATAGCTAATTATAGTTACCAAACAGTTATTTATTTTTTAATAAGCCAAAATTCGCAAAAATGGATATTAAACTATAACAATAATTATAAGTCTCCAAAATCGCTATAAAGCTGAAAGTTAGTTAATAATCTAATCTAAAATGGTTGAGAAAAATATTTACTGAAAACAAACACAATAAAAAATTTCAATCGCCTTCTCTTACTTATGATAGATGGCAGCACTATAAAGCATTTACCAATGAGAAAGACAATGTGAAATCCAAAAAATACAAATGAAGAAAAATATAATAATATTATTAATAACACTAATGTTACTGCCGTAACTACTAGATTGTTTTCCTAGAGTAAGCCACGGCCCCAAATATATTAACTTCTTAATATACTTGTTGTTCAATATTTTTGATAGTAAATTAGTCATGCATAATTAGAAAAAAATATATCGCTGATTAATTAGTATTTATTAATTGATTACTTGTTAATTGTTTATTTGTTAATTTTAATTGTTTTCATTCTGGAGAAAACTATATTAATATAGGGAGCCTTATTAAAGATTTTCGCTGTTCAGATATTCTAGGATTGATATGCAGTTCAACTTTTACTAACGTTTAAATAGGCAATAACAACATAAAAAGAAAGCAGCTCTTCGAATTTTCACTAATATGAAATAAATGTATGATAAAAAGTAAAATGCGTTTTACAAAATTTACAAACTATTGGAAAATAAACAAGTAAATAAAATAAAAATTGCCTTTACTTGCATTGTATTGTGCTGATGGTGATGAGTAATGTGTTGTTATTAGAGTTCTGTCCGAGCTCGACAGATGAATTTTAAATCAACCTGAAATTTCACCTGAACCCGACAAAAGATTTTTCATTAAACCAAAAACCAACCAGAACCCACAATAGAGAACTTACTGCACCCAATCCGAACTCACTTTCTTTATGTCCGAAACCGATTATTAAATGAACATTACTAACTCATGTAAAAAAATTGCAAAACTTTTTTTTATTATTAAAAAAAAATAAAAAAAAAATTCATTGTTACACAGTTGGTAAATTATTTTAAAAAGAACCAAAATTGGGTAATTACTAATTGTATTAAATTAAAAATTTTAAAATCTGAAAAATGGATTAATAATATTTTTTAATTATTTAAGTGTGTTGTGAACTTCAAGTGCACGAAAACATGCTTCAAATTAAGTGTTTGTAGTTTATTACTTTCTTCTATCTTCAACAGACGAAAGTATTGGATTCGTAAAAATTTTCGACTTCCAGTTTTCGACGGATTTACACGTTTTGAGAGATCTAGAACAGGATTTGACCATTTTTAGAAAATGTCTGTTTGTGTGCGTGTGACAAAAATTTCACAGATCAGTAATAATCACAGATCTATGGTTCAACCATTTGTTTTAAAGTTTCCGACGTTACTTTTAAACGATATATGTTTTTTTTTTTTTTTTTTTTTTTTTTTTTCTATTCAAAATTATATTCCTGGTTGATTATTACTATCAAAAATATAATTTTTCTTTCTTCTATATTTAATAGGAAAAAGTACTGGATTTGTAAAAATGTTCGACTTCCGCTTTTTGATGGATTTAAAAGTTTTGAGAGTTCCAGAACACAATTTGCAATTTTTCGAAAATGTCTGTCTGTCCACCCGTCTGTCTGTCTCTGTGTGATTGACAAAAATTTTGTGGCGACTGTATCTCAGGAATTACGGCACATAATTTCGTAAAATTTATATATAGATGCACATTAATGTAAATTTATGTCTATCAACTTTTAGTTTCAGTCGCTCAACTAATGGTGCTGCTATACAGCGAATTTTACAATTTAAAAAAAGACTATATCTCCGAAACTGCTGCTCAAAATTTTATATAAATTTGCATGTAGATTCATATTTACATGAATCAATGCCTATCAACTTTTGGTGTCAACCGCTCAGCAGATGGCGCTGCTATACAGCGATTTCTGCAATTTAAGGAAACGCTATATTTCAAGTTCTGTTGCTTATGTTCTAAACTTTTTATGGCGATGGTGTGCTCAGAAAACATTAAAAGCAGGACGCTCTGTAGTATCCAATAATACAAACGTCGTAACAACATCTAAAAGGGAGTTTACATAACAGATATACATCTTATACTATTAAGTGAGCAATATTTGTATATATATATATATATATATATATATATATATATATATATATATATATCTATATTTCACTGCTCTCGAAAACGGTAGCTTGGACAGTCACGTGATTTAACACAAAGGTGCCCTGCGAAGGGTCATTGTGCACATCGAAGTCAAATTTTCGAACTTTTGATTAGTTTTCTTTTAATTAATAAAAATAGGAAAATAAAAGTTAATATTTCTATAATGACGCAGAATGGAGAATCTTAAGAGAGATTTGACTGGTTTATTTGATTTTCATTGATTTGAGTGTATTTTACGTTGAACTAGAGCTTCGTTATGATAAATTACAAGAGATTTGATTGGTTTATTTGATTTTCATTGATTTGAGTGTACTTTACGTTGCACTAGAGCTACGCTTTGAGGAATTGCGAGAGATTTGATTGGTTTATTTGAATTTCATTGATTCGAGTGTAGTTTACGTTGAATTAGAGCTACGTTTTAAGGAATTACGAGAGATTTGATTGGTTTATTTGATTTTCATTGATTTGAGTGTACTTTACGTAGAACTAGAGCTACGTTTTGAGGAATTACGAGAGATTTGAATGGTTTATTTAATTTTGATTGGTTTGAGTGCACTTTACGTTGAACTAGAGCTACGTTCTGAGGAATTACGAGAGATTTGAATGGTTTATTTAATTTTCATTGATTTGAGTGTATTTTACGTTGAACTAGAGCTACGTTCTGAGGAATTACGAGAGATTTGATTGGTTTATTTGATTTTCATTGATTCGAGTATATTTTACGGTGAATTAGAGCTACGTTTTAAGGAATTACGAGAGATTTGATTTTCATTGACTTGAGTGTATTTTACGTTGAACTAGAGCTACGTTTTGAGGAATTACGAGATATTTTGTTGGTTTATTTGATTTTGTTTTTTGTTTTAACATGCTTGAGAGTGATTGCCACGAAGCCGAGTTTCGTGCATTTTCAGATTCATGCTCAGCGTGTTAGGGGTGTCCAGTGATGTTTTTTTGGTTTTAACATGTGTGATAGTGATTGCCGTGGAACCGAGTTTCGTGCGTTTGCAGATCCATACACAGCGAGTAGGGGTGTCCAGTGATGCTTTTTTGGTTTTAAGATGTGTGATAGTGATTGCTGTGGAACCGAGTTACGTGCGTTTTCAGATTCATGCACATCGAGGTAGGGGTGTCCAGTGATTTTTTTTTTTTCATGAGCGTGAAGCGTACATACTTGCGTCATAGAGATATTGCTGCGAAAACGCCTTACGTGTGTTATCTGATTCGACCATTCATCGAATGGTGACTTTTACTGTGCGAGTAACAGCTTCAACTGTTTCCAGAATATTCGAAGAATTAACATTTCTATTTGACTGTTTTCGAGAATATTCGTTTTAGTAATAGTTTTGTTGCACAGATTTGAGTTAAAAAAATGTTTGATATTGTCAAGGAGATCCCATACTAAAACTTTGAAGAAAATAGTCGCCAATCGAAATATATTTATTTAAACGTTTCAATTATTCAATTAAAAAGAAAACCTTAAAATAATGTGCCCAGCGAAGCGGGTGAAGCCTGCAGATTAACTGCTAAAATTTTGACTTTTATACTCAGATTACAACAAAATGGGATGTTACTAAAAAAATAAATAAAAAATATACAAACAGAATTGAAAATAGAACTTCAAAAAATATTTTGTTAACAGTATGGGTACGAAAAGTAAATGGCGCGGAACCTGCGACTAAGCTGTGGTTGGGGGGGTTGCCGAATTGATAACTATTTGAGAAAGGGCACCCAATGGGCGGTCATCGCTCACCATCGACTTGCTATTACAGTAGTAACCTTTTTGTTCCCTTACATCACATCCCCACAATCAACCAATTCATTCGCCAAACCGACATTCCACTTCCACCAAAGCATGCATTTAACCTCCTTAAAAGTAGATTCCCACCAAAGCATTTAAAACATGCAAAATCCGAAGAACCAGCTGCAAAGGAAGCGATTATCGACAAAATAAGGCGCAAAATCCGCAGTGATGTTCGCGGAATTTTTCTCCATAGCCAGTATAGGTAATTCGTACTCTACTTCTATCATTACTCAATGTCGCTCACAGATTACCATACAAATAAGACAGTGAAGCAAAAACGCGAACCGGAGCGATAGTAGCTCTACTAGGGTCAACAGAGGAGAACTAAGAACTTCCACCTGAGTTAGATCTATATGAATAACATCTTTGATTTTTTTTTTTTTTTTTTTTTTTTTTTTTTCCTGTGGGTAGTTAGTAGCAAGGGTTAATATGTAAAGTTTTTCTTTTTCTTCACTTTCTACTATTTTTGAATTCCCAAAACCATACTCAAAACATTCAGAGCTATTCTTCTAAGAAATAAAATTAATTTTAATAATGTTTATAAATATACTTTGCCAAACATATTCAATATCAAATGCAAATAATTATTACAAACTGTAAAAGCAGTATGAAATCGTTAAACATTTAACATTGCTTTGTTTAAATAATACAAAATGCTTTAAAAGGAAAAAAAAAATGGCTCATGTATATTTTCAGAATTTATTTGCTCAGTATATAGTACTTGCTTTTTAAAATAAATTGCTTTTGATGATCAAGTTTGTAAACAATAACAAATTTACCAAAAGAAAACATAGATGCTATAAAAATAAGACGAACGATTGCGTAATTTGGTGAGCTCGATAAACTTTCAGGCGTTTCTCGTAGGGTCATTGTAGTCGCATTTTGGTTACCATTGAGTACTTGGAAGTGTCCAATCTGTAAGTGGTCATTGCTATCCCTAACAGGTACAACACATCCATGCCTTGTCTGGGATTCAACCCAACCGTGTTGGAGTAAGGGATGCTGACTATTATACTGTCTGGGCGACGCATAGTAAGATATAGCAAAGAACTTCCACCAATTACATTCAATATAAAAGAATGTTTAGTTTAATTTTGAGTACCCCTGTTTACTGTCTATAAACTATATGCACATCACATTGTGTATTTAAATTTGGTTTTATATGAAAAACACATAACACAAAATAAAATAACGTTTCCAGTAATTTCCAAGTATATCCCCAATATATCCAAATACTTTGAGTAGTAAATGACTGATGAATGATTTTCATACCACAATCTAATCAAAACATGCTTCTATGCATATAAAAAAATATGTTCATTGCATTTTGTTTAGGGCAGCTTATAGATGTTACACTGTACTTACCAGAATTTTCCTCAATAGATGCAATGTATTTGATCTCACTTGGGTATATCCATACACGAACCATTTGCTTGATGTCAACGAAACGCTTAATGTAGTAACACCAAAGATTTAGAATACCGAGTTTGACTTCCTGGTACTATTTGTTCTCGAGATATGCTGATAACAGACACATACACAAGCACAGACACACACACACCAAATGATAAAAACATGTTTTTCAGAATCAGGGGGCCTCAAAACGAGTAAATGTAACAAAAGCTCAATTTCATAAATTTGACTTTAAAAAAGAAAAAAAAAAAAAAAAAAAAAAAAACTTTCTCTATTATACTATATATGGGTAAGAGAAAGTAAAAAGGACTGTATAAAATCTGTAAGTTCAGTAATCGTCCACCCTTCCCCATAAATTAATTGTTAATAAATTAAAAGGAAAAACAATGGACTGTGTCTGGACATTTTGTCCAGGTGTGCACATTCACCTTAAAATTAATATATTTTTAATTGTGTATACACAACAATGTCAAGTACACATGTGAAGAATAAAGCAAAATTATCTAAGCCTAAAAATAACTCAATAGCCTACTCAGAAGCCTTCGTAACTTTTTTTTTTCTGTTCTTTGTGTTAATATTTCTCAAGAATTTCCACACTTTTCTTGCTAATTTCCAAATGGCACCTTCCTAAAAATCAAGCTAACAACAAAACATGGCTGTGGTTCCATAGTGTAGTCACGTATTTCTGCAGTCATGTCTGTAGTTCTTTCTGGCAGGGTGGTTCACCCAGTGCTGCGGCTGGGAAATTCTTTCCCTGCCGATTTCTTTGCCTCTTGTGGGTCTATTCTGGCCTCTTCGTTAAAAAGACAAACCGATCGTTATTTTTTCGATCGAAATCTCTTTCATAACGATATTCCGAGGTAGAAGGATTCTGCCCTCCGAACGTTATAATCAAACGAGGTGGGAGAAAATTGCGTTCGAGGTTAACTCTTTCATCCAATCAGGACGAAGCACGTGGTTTGTTTTATTGTGATTACAAGTGAGTAAGAACAGACGACAATCGTCATGTTTAATATAGGCTGTTAGTTTGTTTGTTGTGAAAATGAAAAAAATAAAATGCAAAGACACAGTGTGGATTCTTTTATGTGTTGTAACAGAGCAGTTTTCCAGTTCAATTTAATTGTATCATCTCGATGAAAAGGAAATTTAAAATAGCCAAGTAAAGATTTATATTAGACTTACTGTTAAAATGAAATCAGCTACTCGATATAATTATTTACTCGGTAAAATAAAGAGAAAATATTTTCTTATAACTTTCTAAAGATTCAAAATAAGAGATTTATTTTATTTACATGGTATGTACTCATGTTTTAATTATTTTTTTCCAAAAATTAATTTTGAAATATAGTACGTACAATGCACTTTGTTTGAACTATATATTTCGTTTAAGTGCAATTTAAATATTTGATATTTAGATATATTTGAGTAAAATTAATTAAACTCTAATGCTAATTTAGTGCGTAAAACATAAAAATATTTTTCTTTATTTATAAATTTATTTTTACTTAAATAATTGAAGTTAAAATTTATATAGCCATTGCCTATTGAAATGATATAAATATTTAAATATTGATTTGAACTAATGCGATAAAATTTGTTTGATTTTATTAAATTAAACGGGAATTTATTTTAATGATATTAGATCTTTTCTTTTAAAAAAAGAAAAGAAAGTATATAAATGTTTGATTTACACTGTATATACTAATTTCTAGAAAATTATTTGTATATTTATATGAAAAGTACGTTTCTTAATTTTTTACAGAAATATATGAATAATATATTGCTTTCTAAAATATATTAAGCTTTAAAATTGTTTAGATTTACTAAGCCCAAAATATTAAATGGAAGTATGCAATTGTTTAGAATTATTCAAAATAATTAAAAAAAAAAAAAAAAAAAAAAAAAAAAATTCACAACTACAGCTGAATTTTTTATAATTTTAAAAGAAGGAAGTTTTTATGTTATTCATTTTTTCTAATTTAGTAAATAAAACATAAAAATATTTTTCTCTATTTATAAACACATTTTTATTTAAATATTTGAAGCTAAAATTTATAAAGTCATTGTCTACTGAGATCATAAAAAATATTTAATGAGTGTTTTATATTAATATCATAAAATTTGTTTGATTTTATTAAATTAAATGTGACTTGTTTTTAAGTAATGTTTTAACTTTTTATCCCCCCCCCCCCCCAAAAAAAAAAAAAGTATATAGAAGTTTGATTTAATTTGTATATTAATTTCTAGAAAATTATTTGTAAATTTATATGAAAAGCATATTACTCAATTTTTTACATAAATGTATATAATGAATAATGCATTGCTTTTTAAAAAATATTCAGCTTTAAAATTGTTCAGAAGATTTACTATGCCCAAAATATTAAATTAAAGCACAAATTTAAATAATAAACATTAAATAAAAAAATTAAATTATGTATGCAATCGTTTAGAGTCATTCAAAACAATCACTTAAGTATATATATAAAATAATAAATAAATAACTAGGTTCTCAAATCAATTGAAATTTTCATAATTTAAAAAAAAAATAAAGCTTGTATTTTATTCCGTTTTCACTTTATTTAAATTTGGATATGTGTGGGAAAAAGTAATTAATTTTTGTTTACATTCTATGTATTCTAAGCTTTGCTAACATTTCTTTAACCAAGTTTCCTTATTCCATAAATCATAACTATTTCTTTAAAAAACAAACAAACAAACAAAAAAAAAAAAAAAAAAAAAAAAAAAGAGAATGATTAAACACCTTTATTATACCAAAAAGGCGCGCCATATTGTAACGAATACAAGAGCCACTCAACGACAGCCTTAGAGCTCTCGAAAAATAACGAAGATAAATATCGCTAAAATTTCGATCGCAACAGCCCAGAATACCAAATTATCGTTATATTCCGAAGATCGTTGAATTCCGAGGGAATATAACGAAGCAAACAGGCCAGAATAGACCCACTGGTAGCGTTGAAGGATGGAGTCATATTCGTTTTCAGGTTTCTCGTTTAAAATCAGAGTAGTCTGCTCAATGCTGACGATAGAAAGTTCCTTTTCTGGTGTCTGCCCTTGTCATTGCTGGGGTGGAGGCAGTACACTCATCTATATTTTTTCAGCATTTGCTAGGCCCTTCTTTAGCATGGAAGATGCTCTATGCTAGCGTTGGGATCACTTGGGAATCTAATGTTTTTTATTTTTTTTTATTTTCATCCCTGTCTCGCATTCAATGTTAGTTTGCTAAAAATTACAGAGCACACCCTGCCTCCGGTTAATAAAGGAATAAATAATAATTTTCAAATTTGTAGATAAGTTCTTAAAAAATAATGTTTTATAATTTCGTGAATACATTTCTCAGAAAAAGTAGGTTAATCGTTTTATCTTTTGGCAAAATCTGTTTAATGGCTATCATAAATATGTAGAGGTTTTTGTTTTTATGGCACAAAAAGTTGTTATGATTAAAGCTGGTTAAAGTAATAAAAAAGAAATGATGTAAAGCTAGAAAACTTCGATGTATCTCTTTTATTATTTTCATAGCTTTTATATGATGTATTATTCTTACATAGTAAAAGAATATTCATTTTTTTATATAAAAAAAAGTGGAACATCTTTTTAAATTTTAACTGAAAAGCGCGAAAAAAAAATTGTATACAGCTGTTTATTAACCTTCAAAATATGTCTCGAAATGAAAAACGGTTTTATTGCATTTGAAATATGTCTTTAAAATCCGTTAACAAGAAAGGTAATCTGGTGTGTCACTCACACGTCTTTTTCTTACCCTGAAATTTAATACTATAAATACAGATTGGGTATTAAGGGGTAAGGTAACGAGTACTGTTATGTGTTAAAACAATTCATATAAGGCTTCGGAACAGTTTTATTTGACAAATAATTAGTATAGTATCCCTATATAAACATGTAGAATACTGTGTTTGGACTTTCTGCTATTATTTCTGTACTGATAAGTATAAAGGATTTAAGTCCATATCCTTGATTTTTCAGGAGACGAAAAATAAAGTTAAAAAAATTCTGTATAAAAACGTATCAATTCAATACAGTTTTAACCAGGATATTATCATAATATACAATTTTGTGAATAAACTACATACATTTAATTTTGAAGTTTGTTTATTTTCAACAGATTTATATAGTTTTGAAAAAAATGCCTGCAGGACTTAAATCCTTTGTATCACTCAACCCAGGACTTAACTCTTTTTTACCACTTTGACTTGTACATTCATTTAAATGCTGACAGTCCAAATACTTGGCTGCAGCATTAAAAAATACTGGATTTATGACCTCAGTAGATGTTCAAAATAATTTGAACCTAATAGAAATAAGGTCTTATCAATTCTAACTTCCTCAACATATTGATTCATGACTTTAATAGGATATATGAACAAAGTTATGCCGGATTACCAAATGCTTTCATCTTAGAAATCTAGATTAATGAAATAATATAAGGTAAGGGTCCATGGTAAATCAAGGTTCGGGAAACATGAACGATCAGCATTATTGAAAGAATTTATTACCTCAAACAAGGAATTGAATACAATATCATAGACTATCATATTGAAGATAGGAATTATTACACAATTATTGAAAATTAATGCTCAAAAACCTTCAATGTCTATGAAGTAATTAAATAAAGATAATATGCACTTGATAATATATACCAAATAAAGAAAAAATATCTGATGTACAATACTACTCAAGCTAAACTGATTGAGAGATAAATCAGTTTGAGAAATGATGAAATATTTTTGTGTTTTACCTCTAGAAGCTGTTGTTATAAAATTTCATTGTCCTTTTTTGTTATAAAATTTTTGAAGATTAGAAGAATATAAATCATAATAAACGATATACTATAGTTGAAAATAGTTAATAATAATAATAATGATGATAAACAAAAAAGAACATAATAATAGATTAAAAAATAAAACAATAGATTAAAACACAAAAATATGTATCACCCTATTAAATGGCAACAAAATACGTCATTAATAATCCACAAGCAAAACACTAAAGTTAAAACACACTGTAAAAAATAGTTCCTTAAAAATGAGCTAAATTGTCTCAAAATAGCTCCGAAAACCCATGTACTCGTTTTTGAGTATATTGAAAAATTCAAAAATAGGGTTGAACAATAAGAATCCCAATATCCATATATTTGACATGCCAATATACTCAAAAATGAGTACATGGGTTTTCAAATTTAAGTATAGGGGAGACTGGGGCACAGTGGACCTAGGGGCACAGGGGACCACCCCTATTTAAATCTCTTAGTATTTAACTCTTATAGTTTATATTGAGATTCATAGATGGAAGCATGGTACTACTTCTACACACACACAAAAAAAAAAAAAAAAAAAAAAAACATGGTAAATGCTATGGTAGCCATTTTATACACCTTTTATATTTTGAGCTACTCAAAGTAATTTTTCAAGTTTGAAATTTTTTTAATTTTATCAGGACAGAACTATTGACTACAAGTATAGGACAGTTGTTAAGAAAAGCTCAGATATTGTTGTTTTTAAATTTATAAAAATTTTTAGCATATTTATAGTCTATATAGTATTTTAATGTTATTATTTGTTTTGTTTGGACATGGGGCACAGTGGACCACCTTCTAATGTGCCTAAAACTCCAAATTATATTTAACACATTATTTATTTTAGTTGAATTTACATATACAAATATAATGTGACTCAAAATAATTGATAAAAAAATAATAATCTTAACATTATATAAATTTCTGAAAAGGGAAAATAGTTGAATAGTAGTATAATAATTATGAATATCTAAATTTAATAACTATTTCAATTGTTTAATATTAAAAAAATAAATAAAATGAATATGTGATATAATAAATAGTAGGTTATATAAATTTATTGTTGTTGTTTTTAGGAATAACATATAAAAGATAAAAGTAGAATAATTTTAGTTAAACCTATCTCACAAATATAATGTAAAGTACTAATATCTCAAAATAATTAATAAAAATATTTGAATAGTAACATAATGTTTAATTACATATTTCATAATTTTTATAACTATATAACATTAATAAACAAATTAAAAATATATCTTATTGTTTTTAGTGATGGCACGTAAAAGACAAAGGAAATCTGATATAGAATTCTTACTCTAATTTGATTTCTTATTTATTTTTTTATTATTATTCCTTTAAATTTTGGTAATTGTATTTCATGAAAATATTCGAATTATGTTATTTAGACTAGAATTGCATAAGAAACCAATTTTAGGGAAAAAAAAATGAGTAATTTATATTAATTAAACATGAACAACAGAGGTTGGTCCACTGTACCCCGGGTTGTGGACCACTGTGCCCGGGTGATGGGGCACAGTGGTCTACTTTGTGAGTGCACACAATTTATTTTTTTATTCGTAATGTATTAAAAGTATTGTTATAAAAAATTAGAACATGTCAAGCAAGGTTTAAAGAATGTTTGCTAATTTTTTCAGGTACCTTGCTTTTTTATTTTTGTTGAAAAAAAATTAAAAGTGTAAAAGTGGTCCACTGTGCCCCAGTCTCCCCTATATTGTTTCGGAGCTATTTTGAGACAATTTAGCTCATTTTTAAGAAACCATTTTTAAGAGTGCACCAATTACAAAGCATTAGGTTTAATAGAATATTGACCATCATAATATTATATTCGTGTTTCCTTCCACTGAATCATGGGTCATGGTGATTAATAGTCATTTTCATCAGTATCACTAAATTCTAAGTCAGGGTCAATGTTTTCTGTGCTAGCTGGTGTTCGTAAAGTTTTGTAAAAGTTATGGAATACTGGAGGCACAAGAGGAAGCAAAGTAAGTTGATCTCTCTTCTTCTGCACTGCGATTGGAACAGATTTGTTATACCGTTTTTGAATCTGGGTAATTCGGAGATTTGTTTTGCCTCGTCGAAGAATACTAATTTTTTTGAAAGTGCCTTCAAGTAGACTGTCCCTATAAAATATCTGATCCCCTTCCTGTCAATACCAATCATTGTACTTCTAGTCACTTGAACGGCTCTCCATCAACATTATTCTTTCGCACAACGAGAGTATTTATTGACAGTAATGCAAAATCAAAAAAATCATCTAGAGTCATCTCTCTAACAGTGAATTTATTTTTCTTCCCTGTAGACCGAAAAAGCTGATACCAATCATGTGGGTGGAATACTTGAAATGCCATACTTTTCTTTTCTCTCTCAATAAGAGCATGGTCTACGTCACATTCCATGTGCGAGTGACCTTAAATTAGAAATTTGTGATTGATGCTGGAGGAATGAGTGAAGTCAGCCATCGCATTCAAAAACATCGCTGACACATGGATGTTTTTGTTGTGTTGATGTGTCAGAATAGAAAGTTACACTTGTAACAGTGTCAGGTACATTTCGTAGGTAGTCGTAAAGACATGAAGCAATTTCATTAGTTTCACGACCATCGTGCCACATGTAATGCCATGACTTACCTATGGCATTGTCACGTATAGTCAAATTAAAAGTTCAAAGTTGGCGTTTGTTGAAAGCTACAGATGATGACAGAAATGGAGTTGCTAAACACTGTTATAAATCAAAAACTAAACACAGTTTTGAGGTATCAGTTTTGGCTTCTGTTTTGCCAAGCCTTTTCTTTTCATAAGCTAAATCTGCTTTTCTCTGATGTTAAATGTAGTAAATTATTGGTAAAAAATGATGTAGTAAATTATTTATATATATTAAATTTCAATTGAAAAGTGGGTAATTTTTTTATCGATACCAGTTCTACATTTATAAATTAAAGCATAAAATACAATAATAAGCAATTGAATAATTATAATCTCATTATTACATTGGATTAAAGCCTGTTGACCGCCAAGTGGCACAGCGCAAAAAGAGAAAAGTGGACTTAAATCCTTTATACCAAAAACTAATCAGAAAACTCGATCAGGAAAAAGGGATTATGTTGACTTATACCCTTTATACCATTCAAGTGATTATCAAATTTCATTTCATAAAGGAAACAAATTGACTTAAATATTTTATACTCGTACCAAACATGAATGCTAAATTTCTCACTTGAATCTTTTTTACCAATGCATTTTCTCAAAGACTAAATGACATGGGCTTAAATCCTTCATACCAATCGATGGAGAATTTTTTTCTCAGTCTGACTATGTACTTAACTCAAAATCGACATTTTTGGACTTAACTCCTTTATACTTATCAGTACAGATTTGTTCTTGAAATATACTGATAACAGACAGACACACACAGAGTACACGGACCAACCGCTAAAAATATGATTTTTGGAATCAGGGGACCTTGAAACGTGTAAGCATAAAAACATTCTTTCTTTCGAAAATTTGACCCCGAAACAATACTTTCTCTACCATATATATGGGTAAGAGAAAATAAAAAATGTGAATGGAGATCAGCATTCAAGCGTAGAGATAAAAGTTACCAAGTCACAGTCAAATGTTACCAAAATCTCAGATATAAACGATGAATGTGTCACTCAAACTATTTTCATAAATATTTATTTTATCTGTTATTTATGTTATTAAAAAGAAAATAGAAACAAACATTTTTATTTTCCCATTACCCATCTATATGGTATAGAAAGTACTGTTTTTTAGTCAAATTTCCAAAATTGAGATTTGTTATAATTCCGCGTTTTGAGGTCCTTTGAAACAGAAAACCATGTTTTTAGTGTTTGGTCTGTATGTATGTGTGTACGGGAACAGCATGTCTCAAGAACAAATAATATGCTAATTCCATTATGTTAAATGCAGCGTAAACGCGTTAAAATGTGCTTAGATAAAAATTTGTCCATATGCTCTAATGTCACGAAGCTCTTTTGTGTGTCTCTGCGAACGAACTATATATTCTATACACAAATAAAAACTATTCAACTTATTCTATGTTTTTTCATGAATAATTGTTCAATTTTTATAAAATTTGAACGATTACGTGACATTGTCGGAACACGTTTGTAAGGTCCTGTAGAGCCGGAAAAAAAAAAAAAAAAAAAAAAAAAAAGCCAACACTCCACATAACTTTGTTGCTAATCGATGTAGAAAAATGTAATAGGTATCATTTGACGGTGAACTGTGAGTAGTTTCAGAAAATGAACTGTAATTTTGAATTGGGAATCGTCTACATATTAAAACGCGCACGAACTTTAAATTTTTCAATAGTAATGCCCCATGTTTATTTTATATTTGAATTCCTGGGATCGCGACAACACGAAAAAATATATTGGTTGTATATTTTACTTTTTTTTTCGCAGAGTTATAAGCGTTCAAAGTTTGAAGGTGCTATTGTTAAATTCATATTTCAAACTTTTATTAATATCTTCACAAAAAAAAGCTTGATCGATATAATTTTTTTTTTCTTTTTTTACGAGATATAGTGAAGAAACCCAAACATAATCCATCATTACTTTTGATTCAAAAAATATTTTTAATTCGGAAAAATATTAATAAATTCATATTCATAAAAATTATGAATTATGACCTATATTAATTTTTACATGAAATGAATCCTAATGTTGAAAAATATGGGTGTGTAAATTTGCAGCTCATTCCAGTTATTAATTTTTGAGATATAAATAAATCTATCTTTTGGGGTGGTTTAGAGGGCCGTCTCTTATAATGTTTTGCATGAGATAACGAATTAAATCTTTAAAAATAACAAAGAAAATTAAACAAAATATTTTTATTTTTTATTTACGGGTCAAATTATATAACAACGTCAAACGCAAAGACATGAATCAAAAATGAGGATTTTTAGACATTAGTGTTAGCATCAAGAATTCCTGTTTTCTAAAGAAGACAAGACCCGCCTACATAGTTCTTCAAAACAAAACAATGCAGAAAAGAAAAATAGATGTGACATTGAGTGATGAATTCGTGTTAAACTCCTTATTTTATGTTGACATAAATATGCACAAGTGGTATTTACTTCATTGATTACTGCTGATAAATTTTGAATCTTTTAAAGGAACACTAGGAGAAAAAATAAAATAAATAGGCAGGGGTTTACTGTTTTAAATAGAAAAATAGGTTTAATGTAAAAATTGTCATTTAAAAAAACGAATGATCTTGGAATGCAAAACAGACTTGTAAAATGGTTTCTTAACTACCGTCATAGTTAGAGTCATTTGCTTCATATATTGCTTTATTTTTATTTATTTATTTATTAATTTAATTTGTAGGTGGGAGGATTATTATTTTAAAGATAATTTAGTCTTTAAAATTTTATTAATATATTTGAACTTTATATATTTTTAAAAATATTCTTTAACTTTTATAAATATATTTTAACACTTTTTGCGACCGCTGGATTTTTTCTTTTTGACAGTAAGATCCGTCTGCGGGCGTTATTCTCTCAAAATAAATTATTTCAGAACAACTTTTCTGTATTCAAAATTATATTACAAATTGACATACATCATAATTATATTATTTCTAATCAATATATTTCTATTCATAGTGTATTTTATTGCAAAAATATGAACACTGTGTACACATCTAAGAAATACGTAACACACAAATTACGAAAGAAACGCCCACTGACGTAGTTACAGATTTTCAAATGACGTGAATCTACGTCAGCAGTCGCGCAAGGGTTAAATAAGAAATTATATTTTTATAGAAATTATAAAACGAATCGTATAGTTCCAAAGAGTTCAACTGACCCAAAACTGGTAAGTGCGATTAAATTTGTTTAATATTTACTTCATGAACCCTTACAATAATTTATCCGAAAACATTTAGTTTATGCGTTGTATCTATATTATTTCATTTCGTATATAATGTTACACCTACGAAAGGAAATTTAAGCTTTATTGGTGATCAGTACAGCCATAATAGACACTTTTACGTGAAAAATATTGTGCTTTTTTCAAAGAGTACTGTCTGGACCAATCGCAAGTGTAATGTATTTAAATAGACCTAAAATTATCTAAAAAAGTACTCAAGTATATACAAATCTAAAAACTGACTTCTGGATAATTAAGAAACTGGAAAATGTAAATGATTTTATTAATTTTTTTAATTCCTTTTTTCCTGTTGCTGTTGAAAAAAATCAAAGTTGGCGCTCATTTCAATATGTAGATGACCCCTAATTCAAATTTTGATGACATTTTCAGAAAACAGAAAGTGCATTTAATTTCCTGTTGAATTATGTCTATTAGATGTTCCTGCGTCAATTAATAACGAAATTGCAGTGGGTGTTGCTTTTTTTCTTTTTTTTCCCGACTGTACATTAATCATGAAGCATACGCACATATATTTCCTTCATAAAACATGAGTTTAATCATCTCAGTAATGTACGCTAATTTTATTTTGTTGGATGCAGAGTAACGATGTTAAAATGCAATGCGTTTAAGCAAAATTCACCCCCATAGGCCATAATAATAAGAAAAACTTTGGCGTGTCCCTGTACACAATCCATAAACAATATAGACATACAAAATTATACAGTTGTTTCTATACAGAGCCTGAATGTGAGAACCAATTTGCAAGTCAATCGGCGGATTTTACGGTCACTATTACGGTACATACAAATTCTGGCTGTAATGCTAAGAAAAACATTGGAGTGTCTCTGCACACGAACTACAAATATATTACACACCCAAAACTATACAGCAAATTTCATATGGCTTGTGAACATTTATCTCTAACCGCAAAATGTAATCGACCTCTTATACCGACGAACTCGTGAATGGTCGATATTCGGAATCTCATCAAGAGCGACGAATCGCATCGTGAGTTCCTGTGTAATAACATGTCTCATCGGGAATATTTGAATTCGATGATCGGAACCCAACAAATTTTAGAAGTTGATTCAAGGAAAAACCGATGGTAAAACACGATTTCTATCGAGTTTTGTGATTTGTCATCGATTCGATATCCTTTTTCAGTAAAATACTCCTCATCGAAAACTGATCTTAGATACTGCTCTGAACTATATGTCCATGGCTATGCTCTAACAAATTTCGAGGAGTCGATGAAAGGCCGAGCAAAATACAATCGATTAATGCTACTAGGGGTAACAAATTGTAGGTCTTTAGCATAATTTTTGCGGCTGCTGCAGCAAGACAAGACAGACAAACAGACACATAAACAAAATCCGAAAATTTTTTGAGTCTCCAAATGAAGACCTCCACTGATGTTTCGGAAACTAGTGGATCTGCAGATCAGGAGTCTCAACGTCCTATTGGTATCATTCATAACTCATCAAATCATTTTTGCTTATTATATAGTATTTAAAATAATTATAAATATAATTTACTCACTACATAAATAGATATGATTATGGGGGGGGGGGGGGGGCACTGCATCCTAACCCCCCCCCACACCGTTGCATCCGTTTGTTCATATATGTATCTGTATATATGTGTATAGATATATTTCCTTGTAACTCATAGCCCTGTGTTAATTCTTTTTCATTTATAAACACTTGTACTGAATTTCATGCAGAATGATTGCTTAAATTATCGAAATTATTTTGTGTAGCTCTGTAAACTAATTACCCATTTCATGCCGACCATTTTTCAAAGATACCTTGCTTTTTAACATTTTATTAATGTTTGTTTATTTAATTAAGTTAATGGAGTGTGATCATGTTAAAATGCACTTATAATATATACCGTAATGGTAGAAAATTCTTTTGAGTGTCCTTGTACGCGAACCACGCTAGTTACACACACTATTAAAAAATGTAAACTAATTCATTGGAACTCATTAATGTTGAACCAAATTTGACATCACTGGATGGTTACAGAATGTCATCAGAATTCTTTTGTGTTATCTTCTAAATAAATTATTTAGTCTATGTATACCTTTTTTCCTAGAGAAAACATGTTTTCAAGCATCTTAATAATGTATGTTAATTCTATTTTGTTGAAAGCAGTATAAACAAACATTAAAATAAGCTTGATGAAAGTCTGGCCATAAGCTCTATTGTCACGAGATTCTTTTTTGCGTGCTTGCCAATGAACCATAAACATTACATAAATTAATAAAAAATATACAACTTATTCTTTGTAGCTCATGAATGATTATCTGAAGTTTGACATAATTTGATGAATATGTAACATTGTCGAAACAATTTTGTGAGGTCCTGTACATTAGTTTTAAGTCTAAGCAACATTTTCTACAGAAAATATGCTTTTAAGCATTTTAATAATTAACGTTAATTTCGTTTTGTTGAATGCAGTGTAACTATTTTAAATTAGTTTAAATAAAATCCTTCTGACAGGCCGTAATGATAAAAGCCATAAACAATATAGGCAACAAAATCTATACACCTCCTTTCTGTGTAGCTCCTGAACATGTGTACCAATTTTCAGATCAATCCGAGGGTTTTTCTGCTTGCTATTGCGGTACACACAAATTCTGTCCATTGACCGTAGTAATAAAAAAAAATTTGATGTGCCTCTGTACATGAACTACAAATAGAATACATCCCCAAAACTATGCAGCTATTTCTGTGTGGTTAATGAACATGTGTACACTGAGAATAAATTCTGTAACAGACATCTAGAATCTAAGTTGTGGCTCTAGAAAAAATAGTTCCATGTCATCCTTAAAAATTCTAGTCCCCTTGGAAAGCGAGTTCTCTAGAAGCCCCTATTAGAATTCTACAGCGTTTGCTTATATTCTCGAGGGCAAAGTTGTTTAAAAATCTCTGCAAATAAATGAGACTACAAGAGGTGGGTTTCAGCAACTATAATCTTGGTTTATTACCAAATTTTAGAAAATTAAGCGAGAATTTCTCGCAATATAAATGATTAAGAATATTTAGAGTATTCAGAATATTGTTTCGCCATCAAGAAATGTGTACACTAGAAATTCTCGATAATTTCGTCTATTCAGTTTATTGGTGTGCTTTACGCGCATAGCTCGAAAATATATTTCTAGTTAAGGGATTTAGAAAATGGTCACTTATTCATTCTAGAGTAAGGCGGTATATTTTCTTTTCTCAGTGTACCAAATTGCAAGTCAATAGAATGATTTTTGCTGCCGCTTTCGAGAAACAGACAGACATACAGACAGAACCCAAAAACTTTTTGAGTCTCCACATGGAGGCGACCACTGACGTTTCGGCAATTAAAATAGATATTGAAATGGTATATAACGATAAACATCCCTTGTTTAGATCTTAATGATACTACTGAATCTGGTGATCAGGAGCCTCAACGTCCTATTTGTATCACTAATAATTCAACAGATGATTGATCATTTCTATTTATTACATATTATAAAAAATAATTATTCCTTATTATATAAAATACTATGTATATATACGTATATATATACTATATTATATTTATTTACTTGTGTATGATTCGATAGATTCGATTGACTATTCTGAGTGCTGTATTTCTCTGTATATATATATATATATATATATATAATTATATAGTATATCTAGTAACTCATAGCCTTGTATTAATTCCTTGTAACTCATAAACACTTGTACAAAATTCATGCAAATTGATTGCAAAACATATCGAAGTTATTTTGTGTAACTTTGTAAACTAATTACTAATTCTATGCTTCATGCTTTTAAATATTTCAATAACATTTTATTATATTTAATGGAGCGTAACCACGTTAAAATATTCTTTTTAGAAATACTGCTTATAAATCGTAATGGTGCAACATTTTTTTATGTATCCCTGAAAGGGAGCCAGAGTTATTATATTCACGAATAAAAAGAGTATACCTAATTAATTATAACTCATGAATATTTCAACGTAATTTGACATCCTTTGGATGATTACAGAATATCATTTAGATTGTGTTGTGGTGTCCTGTAAATAAATTTTTTCTATACATATCTTTTATTAAAAAAGAAAACATTCCTTTGTACATTTTTTATAATGTATGTTAATTTCATTCTGTTGAATGCAGCGCATAAACGCATTAAAATGCGCTTAAATAAAAATTTGTCAGTAGGCTCTAATGTCAAGAAATTCTTTTGTGTATCTTTGTAAACGAACCATAAACATGGTTGACATCAGAAAAAATAATTCAATTTATTTTATTTTTTTCATAAATAATTGTTCGAAATTTGACATAATTTGGATGATTATGTGACATGGTCGGAACACTTTTGTAAGGTCCTGTGCTGTGCATTGATTATGAAGCCTAATCACACATATTTTCTGCAGAAAACATGAGTTTAAGTATCTCAATAATGAACGCAATTTCATTTTGTTGATTGCAGAGTAACGATGTTAAAATGCGTTTAAACGAAATTCATCCCATACGCGGTGATAAGAAAAACTTTGGCGTGTCCCTGTACATGGTCTATAAACAATATAGACATAAAATATTATACTGCTTTTTCTATACTGAGCCTAAATGTGTGTACCGGTTTGCAGGTCAATCAAGCAATTTTTGCGGCTGCTATTGCGGTACATACAAATTTAAGCTTTATTGGTGATCAGTACAGCCATAATAGACACTTTTACGTGAAAAATATTGTGCTTTTTTCAAAGAGTACTGTCTGGACCAATCGCAAGTGTAATGTATTTAAATAGACCTAAAATTATCTAAAAAAGTACTCAAGTATATACAAATCTAAAAACTGACTTCTGGATAATTAAGAAACTGGAAAATGTAAATGATTTTATTAATTTTTTTAATTCCTTTTTTCCTGTTGCTGTTGAAAAAAATCAAAGTTGGCGCTCATTTCAATATGTAGATGACCCCTAATTCAAATTTTGATGACATTTTCAGAAAACAGAAAGTGCATTTAATTTCCTGTTGAATTATGTCTATTAGATGTTCCTGCGTCAATTAATAACGAAATTGCAGTGGGTGTTGCTTTTTTTCTTTTTTTTCCCGACTGTACATTAATCATGAAGCATACGCACATATATTTCCTTCATAAAACATGAGTTTAATCATCTCAGTAATGTACGCTAATTTTATTTTGTTGGATGCAGAGTAACGATGTTAAAATGCAATGCGTTTAAGCAAAATTCACCCCCATAGGCCATAATAATAAGAAAAACTTTGGCGTGTCCCTGTACACAATCCATAAACAATATAGACATACAAAATTATACAGTTGTTTCTATACAGAGCCTGAATGTGAGAACCAATTTGCAAGTCAATCGGCGGATTTTACGGCCACTATTACGGTACATACAAATTCTGGCTGTAATGCTAAGAAAAACATTGGAGTGTCTCTGCACACGAACTACAAATATATTACACACCCAAAACTATACAGCAAATTTCATATGGCTTGTGAACATTTATCTCTAACCGCAAAATGTAATCGACCTCTTATACCGACGAACTCGTGAATGGTCGATATTCGGAATCTCATCAAGAGCGACGAATCGCATCGTGAGTTCCTGTGTAATAACATGTCTCATCGGGAATATTTGAATTCGATGATCGGAACCCAACAAATTTTAGAAGTTGATTCAAGGAAAAACCGATGGTAAAACACGATTTCTATCGAGTTTTGTGATTTGTCATCGATTCGATATCCTTTTTCAGTAAAATACTCCTCATCGAAAACTGATCTTAGATACTGCTCTGAACTATATGTCCATGGCTATGCTCTAACAAATTTCGAGGAGTCGATGAAAGGCCGAGCAAAATACAATCGATTAATGCTACTAGGGGTAACAAATTGTAGGTCTTTAGCATAATTTTTGCGGCTGCTGCAGCAAGACAAGACAGACAAACAGACACATAAACAAAATCCGAAAATTTTTTGAGTCTCCAAATGAAGACCTCCACTGATGTTTCGGAAACTAGTGGATCTGCAGATCAGGAGTCTCAACGTCCTATTGGTATCATTCATAACTCATCAAATCATTTTTGCTTATTATATAGTATTTAAAATAATTATAAATATAATTTACTCACTACATAAATAGATATGATTATGGGGGGGGGGGGCACTGCATCCTAA
This sequence comes from Salticus scenicus, assembly GCA_963930645.1. Classification (NCBI taxonomy): domain Eukaryota; kingdom Metazoa; phylum Arthropoda; class Arachnida; order Araneae; family Salticidae; genus Salticus; species Salticus scenicus. The sequence goes on from CAWVNO010000061.1 coordinate 481,939, forward strand.
CCCCCCCCCCCCACACCGTTGCATCCGTTTGTTCATATATGTATCTGTATATATGTGTATAGATATATTTCCTTGTAACTCATAGCCCTGTGTTAATGCTTTTTCATTTATAAACACTTGTACTGAATTTCATGCAGAATGATTGCTTAAATTATCGAAATTATTTTGTGTAGCTCTGTAAACTAATTACCCATTTCATGCCGACCATTTTTCAAAGATACCTTGCTTTTTAACATTTTATTAATGTTTGTTTATTTAATTAAGTTAATGGAGTGTGATCATGTTAAAATGCACTTATAATATATACCGTAATGGTAGAAAATTCTTTTGAGTGTCCTTGTACGCGAACCACGCTAGTTACACACACTATTAAAAAATGTAAACTAATTCATTGGAACTCATTAATATTGAACCAAATTTGACATCACTGGATGGTTACAGAATGTCATCAGAATTCTTTTGTGTTATCTTCTAAATAAATTATTTAGTCTATGTATACCTTTTTTCCTAGAGAAAACATGTTTTCAAGCATCTTAATAATGTATGTTAATTCTATTTTGTTGAAAGCAGTATAAACAAACATTAAAATAAGCTTGATGAAAGTCTGGCCATAAGCTCTATTGTCACGAGATTCTTTTTTGCGTGCTTGCCAATGAACCATAAACATTACATAAATTAATAAAAAATATACAACTTATTCTTTGTAGCTCATGAATGATTATCTGAAGTTTGACATTATTTGATGAATATGTAACATTGTCGAAACAATTTTGTGAGGTCCTGTACATTAGTTTTAAGTCTAAGCAACATTTTCTACAGAAAATATGCTTTTAAGCATTTTAATAATTAACGTTAATTTCGTTTTGTTGAATGCAGTGTAACTATTTTAAAATGAGTTTAAATAAAATCCTTCTGACAGGCCGTAATGATAAAAGCCATAAACAATATAGGCAACAAAATCTATACACCTCCTTTCTGTGTAGCTCCTGAACATGTGTACCAATTTTCAGATCAATCCGAGGGTTTTTCTGCTTGCTATTGCGGTACACACAAATTCTGTCCATTGACCGTAATAATAAAAAAAAATTTGATGTGCCTCTGTACATGAACTACAAATAGAATACATCCCCAAAACTATGCAGCTATTTCTGTGTGGTTAATGAACATGTGTACACTGAGAATAAATTCTGTAACAGACATCTAGAATCTAAGTTGTGGCTCTAGAAAAAATAGTTCCATGTCATCCTTAAAAATTCTAGTCCCCTTGGAAAGCGAGTTCTAGAAGCCCCTATTAGAATTCTAGAGCGTTTGCTTATATTCTCGAGGGCAAAGTTGTTTAAAAATCTCTGCAAATAAATGAGACTACAAGAGGTGGGTTTCAGCAACTATAATCTTGGTTTATTACCAAATTTTAGAAAATTAAGCGAGAATTTCTCGCAATATAAATGATTAAGAATATTTAGAGTATTCAGAATATTGTTTCGCCATCAAGAAATGTGTACACTAGAAATTCTCGATAATTTCGTCTATTCAGTTTATTGGTGTGCTTTACGCGCATAGCTCGAAAATATATTTCTAGTTAAGGGATTTAGAAAATGGTCACTTATTCATTCTAGAGTAAGGCGGTATATTTTCTTTTCTCAGTGTACCAAATTGCAAGTCAATAGAATGATTTTTGCTGCCGCTTTCGAGAAACAGACAGACATACAGACAGAACCCAAAAACTTTTTGAGTCTCCACATGGAGGCGACCACTGACGTTTCGGCAATTAAAATAGATATTGAAATGGTATATAACGATAAACATCCCTTGTTTAGATCTTAATGATACTACTGAATCTGGTGATCAGGAGCCTCAACGTCCTATTTGTATCACTAATAATTCAACAGATGATTGATCATTTCTATTTATTACATATTATAAAAAATAATTATTCCTTACTATATAAAATACTATGTATATATACGTATATATATATATTATATTTATTTACTTGTGTATGATTCGATAGATTCGATTGACTATTCTGAGTGCTGTATTTCTCTGTATATATATATATATATATATATATATATATATATATATATATAATTATATAGTATATCTAGTAACTCATAGCCTTGTATTAATTCCTTGTAACTCATAAACACTTGTACAAAATTCATGCAAATTGATTGCAAAACATATCGAAGTTATTTTGTGTAACTTTGTAAACTAATTACTAATTCTATGCTTCATGCTTTTAAATATTTCAATAACATTTTATTATATTTAATGGAGCGTAACCACGTTAAAATATTCTTTTTAGAAATACTGCTTATAAATCGTAATGGTGCAACATTTTTTTATGTATCCCTGAAAGGGAGCCAGAGTTATTATATTCACGAATAAAAAGAGTATACCTAATTAATTATAACTCATGAATATTTCAACGTAATTTGACATCCTTTGGATGATTACAGAATATCATTTAGATTGTGTTGTGGTGTCCTGTAAATAAATTTTTTCTATACATATCTTTTATTAAAAAAGAAAACATTCCTTTGTACATTTTTATAATGTATGTTAATTTCATTCTGTTGAATGCAGCGCATAAACGCATTAAAATGCGCTTAAATAAAAATTTGTCAGTAGGCTCTAATGTCAAGAAATTCTTTTGTGTATCTTTGTAAACGAACCATAAACATGGTTGACATCAGAAAAAATAATTCAATTTATTTTATTTTTTTCATAAATAATTGTTCGAAATTTGACATAATTTGGATGATTATGTGACATGGTCGGAACACTTTTGTAAGGTCCTGTGCTGTGCATTGATTATGAAGCCTAATCACACATATTTTCTGCAGAAAACATGAGTTTAAGTATCTCAATAATGAACGCAATTTCATTTTGTTGATTGCAGAGTAACGATGTTAAAATGCGTTTAAACGAAATTCATCCCATACGCGGTGATAAGAAGAACTTTGGCGTGTCCCTGTACATGGTCTATAAACAATATAGACATAAAATATTATACTGCTTTTTCTATACTGAGCCTAAATGTGTGTACCGGTTTGCAGGTCAATCAAGCAATTTTTGCGGCTGCTATTGCGGTACATACAAATTCTGTCCATAGGCCGTAATAATAAGTAAAATTTTAGCGTGTCTTTGTACATGAACTAAAAATAGAATACACACCCAAAACTATACAGCTAATTCCGTATGGCTCGTGAACATGTGTATCAAATTTCAAGTCAATAGGGTGCTTTTTGCGGCCGTTATCTCAAGACAGACAGACACACAGACAGTTAGAACACAAAATCTTTTTAAGTCTTGACTTGGAGGCCTCCACTGACGTTTCGGCAATGAACCAACTATTGGATCAGCAGATCGGGAGCCTCAACTGCCTAATTTCCTCACTCATTATTCCACAGATCATTGATCATTTTTTATTAATTCCATATTATATATATATCATTATCATCATCATCATCATCATCATCAATTGCTGCATTTATCAATCCACTGTAGGAGGAAGGCCTCTTCTAGACGATTCCAATCTGCTCTGTTTTCGGAATTATTCTCGATTCTGTTCTTCCAAACTTCACAATTTTATCTCTCCAAATATACACTTTCCCTGCGTTTTGTTATATCTCTGTATTCAAAGTTTTACTTTGGTGGACCATCTATCGTCGTTTCTTGTGGAAAATTGCCGAGCCAAGCTCTATTTTAAGTTAGTTCTAGCTATAACATCAGTAACTTTAGTTTTCTCCCTAATCTAAGTGTTTCGCTTTCTGTCTTTTCGGGTGAATCCTAACATGCCTCTCTCGATTCTTCTCTCTCTTTCTCTCACTGTATATATACATACATACATACATACATATAAATGACTGACTTGCTACATAAACACATACGTTTCTGTGTGGGGGCTGCCGCCCCCTTCAACCCTCCACTGTATCTCTTAGTCTAAATCTATCTCTATATATGTGCATAATTATGTAACTTCATAGTAACAGTCGTCCATTAATTTCTTGTAACTCATAAATACTTGTACCAAATTTGATGCAAAAACTTTACATAACATATCGGACTTATTTTGTGTAACCCGGTAAACTAATTATAAATTCTATGCCCATAGTTTTCCACAGAAAAACATGCTTTTAAATATTCTAATAACATTTCATTATATTTATTGGGATGTAACCATGTTAAAATACATTTTTAGTACATACCGTTCATAGATGTACGAAATTCTTCTGTGCGTCCCTGAAAAATAGCCACAGTTATTATATACACCAATAATAAGAATACACCTAATTATTTATAACTCACTTATATTTCAACCTAATTTGACATCATTTGAATGATTGCAGAATGTCATCGTAATCATTTTGTGTGGTCCTGTAAATAAGTTTAGCTTAAACATACATTTTTTTTTTCAGAGAAAACAGGCTTTTAAACATCTTTATAATATATATTACTTTCATTACGTTGAATGCAGCATAAACGCGTTTAAACTCGTTTAGATAAAAAATTGTCCGTAGGCTGTAACGTCACGAAATAATTTTGTTTCGTGTCCCTGTAATAGAACCATGAACATTGTATAGCCCAGTAAAAACTTTTCAACTTATTCTATGTTTTTCATGAATAATTGTTCAAAATTTGACCAGAATGTCATCGGAATTCTTTTGTGTCGTCCTGTAAATAAATTTAGCTTATACATAACTTTTTTTTTCCACAGAAAACATGCTTTTATGTATCTTTATAATATATGTTAATTCCATTATGTTGAATGCTGCATAAATGCGTTAAAATGCACTTAGATAAAAATTTCTCCATAAGCTGTAATGTCACGAAATTGTTTTGGGTGTCTCTTTAAAGGATCCATGAACATTATATACTCCAGTAAAAATCATTCTACTTATTCTACGTTTTTCATGAAGAAATGTTCGAAATGTGACAAAATTTGGATGATTGCGTGACATTGTCGGAACAATTTTGTAAGGTCCTGTACATTAATTATGAAGCCAAAGCACACATAGAAAACACTATAGAAAACGGTTTTAGCATCTCAATAATGTACGCTATTTTCATTTTGTTGCATGCAGAGTAATGACGTTAAAATTCGTGCAAACGAAATTTACCACATAAGCCGTAGTGATAAAAAAAAAAAAAAAAACTTTGGTGTGTCCTTGTACACGAACCATAAACAATCTAGACGTAAAAGATTATACAGATATTTTTATACAGAGCCTGAACGCGCGTAGCAAATTGGAAGTCATTCGCGGTATTTTTGCAGCCCTATATTGGTTTATGTAATTTCTGTCCATAGAGGACAAACTTTGGTGTGTCCCTTTACACGAACTACAAATAGAACACACCCTCAAAACTATACAGATGCTTTTGTGTGCCTCATGAATATGTGTACTAAGTTACAAGTCACTAAGAGGATTTTTTAAGGCTGCTAACGCGCGACAGACAGGCACCAAGTCACACAGACAGAACTCAAAATATTTTTTAGTCTCCAGATGGAGGCGTCACAGACGTTTCGGCAATGAGATCTTCTTCAGGCCCAGAACTTCTCTCTTAAAATCTGTGAGCATATTTTCTTACTCACAAAAGGGGCGCAGTACATTTAGCCTTAATTTGAGGTTAATGTCTCGAAATAAATAACCATTGATTCTAATCAGTCTTTTCCAGTTTCAATTAAAGTGAATGCTCTATAATTAACTCAAATCTAGACAAATATAAATCCTTTTTCAATTACTGGCACCATCTATTGACCCTATTTTGAATAAACTACATTTTGAGTAAAGTTTTATTTTACACAATATAATTCATACCTTGTGTATTTTTTAAAAATATATTGAGGTCTTTTGATGATTAGAAAAGCAAAATGTCAAAAGACTTTTCAAAAATAGTATTTTTTTTTAAATACCTAAAACACTTCAAAAAAAAAAAACAGTGCATTTATTTAACATAATTTTTTTTTTTAAGTCTAAATTTATCTTCTTTTTTACAAAATTCTTATAACTAATGTATTAAAACACACGCAAAAGTTTTAAAAAGTTAGTTATAATGTTTATTTAGAATTCAAATCAATATCGGGAAATAATAATTACACTAGATAAATATTTAAATACTTTTGGAATTCGTACTTATTCAAGAAATTCTGCTGTTCTGCATGGAAGAGTATAATATTTTTTCTAAATGTATTAACTTATTTGGAATTCAGTTATATACTATTAAAATATTTTCTTGTCGTAGAAAAATTGTTTTTAAGATTTTTTCCTAATTTAAATTAATACGGATATTTTAGGAAATTTCATTGTGTTCAATTAATTTTATTTTGTGTGGAAAGAAGTATAAATTGTTATGATTCTTTTCGATCGAGAATGATTGAAACGACTATATAACAACTGTGAGTATGAAAACTTGGCACAGTTGTAGCGCTTCATCCTAACACCAGGATGATCTGTGTTCAATTCTCACGAAGTGTAAATTGATTTTTTGGGCATCAAACTGTTTCACTCAAACCTGGTTTAATTTTACTCAAAAATAGGCTGATTCCCATACATCAAATATGAGCTGCTCACAGCAGCTCTATTATTTGAGGGGAATTCGGTCAGCTTGAGAGGAATGAGCAAAAAATGGCTCAATTTGATTAAATTTTCTTTTTCTATTTTAAGAGAGATGCAAAAAAAAAAAAAAAAAAAAAAAAAAAAAAAAAGTAACAAAATCTGAACATATGTTAAGAAGTTATAGATGAACAAACATCTTCTTCCCTACCCCAGAAACAAAAAACAAACACATATACAGACATCTTTTGTTTAGATCTTAACAAATTTTACTTTCTCTTACCCATAAGGAAGAGAAAGTATTGTTATAGGGTCAAATATTCGAAAGTGAGTTTTTGTTATATTTAAATGTTCTTAGGTCCCTTGAATATAAAAATCGTGTTTTTAGCGAATGGTCTGTGTGTGTGTGTTTGTCCGTATGTGTGTGCTATCAGCATATCTCAAGAACAAATAGTAGCAGAAATTCCAAACTCGGTATTCTAAATGTATATCATATAGGGATGCTACACTAAGCTTTTCGTTGAGATGAAGCAGATGCTTCGTGTACAGGGACACTCTAAAGTATTCAAATACATTACGTCTATGGGGGGAAATTACAGGTAAGTAGAGTTTAACATCTATAGACTGCAATAAACCAAATGAAGCAAATATGTATTTTTTATATGCATAAAAACATGTCTCCTGTGGAATAGAGTACGGAAATCATTGATTGTTCGTTTACAGGGCTACATAAAAGAACTACATAAAAGTACAGCAATGGTTGCAAATTGATGGAAGTACATTTTAGGCTGGGACATGTATGATTACGATAGGATTATATTTAGATGGACCATGTGGTCTGTATATAATCTTCGAAAGTTATACAGGGGTGAAAATATTTAAGCGATAACATACTTTTTTGTTGTTTGTGGATGTGCTTTAGTAATAATATTTTACCATTTCCAGGAAAGCTGTTTGGGAATTCAAATAAATTCTTCATAGAGATATGATAAATAATGCAGGTTTTAAACTAAATATTCATCGCTTGTTTTTTGTATATTGCACGTTTTGAGGCTTCCTGATTACCGTAGTCAAGTTTTTTAAAGTTTGTCTGTGTCTCTTAGAGTGACTTAAAAACGAATAATTTTAGGAGATCCAAATGTTGTATTTTGAAGTTAATATACGTTTGTTGCTGCAAAAATTTGGTCAAGACTGATAAATTTCAAGGAATGTTGCGTGTGAAAATTGTCTGTATAATTATAAGTAAACATTAAATTTTAATAACAGAATTAAATTTTACATAAATGAAGGTGTAATTATAAAACGGGGTGTTGAAGTGGGTGGTATCCCCCCTCACACAGAACTAATTATCATATAAAACTCTTTCGAAGCCTAATTTGAATTGTTTAGCATAGGTTTACATAACAGTACTCGTTATCTTACCTCTTAATCTTCAGCCTGTATTTATAGTATTAAATTTCAGCGTAAGAGAAAGTCGTGTGAACGACACACCAGATTATTTATAAGGTTCTTCTATATAAAAAGTTGTTAAAAGGCCAATATCTTTCCACAAATAAAAATAAGTATCCAAATTGGGGCATCAGTTGAGGAGTAACAGGCGAACAATCTAAAGACAACAACAACAACAACAACAAAAATGACAGATAAATATCTTTTGTTTAAATTCTTACTATTTTATAAAAGAATTTTCAACAGGACAAGTTTTTAGTAGCAAAAGAAAAATATTAAACCGGAATGTCCATTAAAATGTTGACGAACACATGAAAACAAAGAGAACTTACAAGTTACTCAGTAAAGTCCGTTTCCGCTCCTTTAACTGCTGAACAGTTGCAGCTGTAATAATAAAATTTTTGTCTATATGCAGAAAAGTGGTGATGCGCTAATAAATGAGACTATTTACAGCTTCATCTGGTAGAAAATGGTAAAGTGAGCGTTCCTACCACGAAAACATTATGAAATAGTGGAAAAAAGTGAATTACGAAGTTGTAGGTCATTACTGATTTAATAAGTTCAAAGCTTTGAATAAACACCATAAAAGGCTAGAACTTGCAACAATTGTTTGGGGTCGAAAGAAGACACTATCCTTCGTCAGATAAACAAAGTAGGCATAAGTGCTGCAATCAAAGCCACAAAAGTACACCTTATAGACACAAATGCTGAAGATAGAATTCTTAAATGTGAATTTGTTTGTTCGTTATTTCCTACACTGTGATGTGAAAAAACAGTTTTATAAAGAATAAAACAACAAGTCATCACAAGAAATTTTTATTTTCGATGTCCAAACTTTTGTACGTCACATCATAGCCTCCTAAACTAGACGCCTGTCGCGTGGCTCGGAAACTTCGCAACAGTTGAAGCGGTAGACAGCGCCACCTGGTACAGATTCCGTAATTTTTTTTATTCAACTGTCACCAATAATTATAAGAAGTGATTGATCTTTGATTCTATTCACCTTTTATGTATATCATATCCCACAATTTTGGTGGCTGTTCAATAAAAAGTCGATCAATTCGTACAAGGTGGCGCTGTCTACCGTTTAAACTGTTGCTAACTTTCCGAGATATTATATTTTTGTGTTCGTGAGAGAAAATTTAAAAGAATTTGAAAACTGCAATTTTAATCCCACTTAAAAATCATGTGACTTAATGTGAAGCAGATTTTTTATTTTTTTTCGGATTTTGCATCGGATTTAGAAAAAATTTCCCTTTCATTTGCTATCTTATTTGTAACGATGCGACTGATATTTCTAATTTATTTTCTAATCTTTCTGATTTATTTTCCTCATTTTAAATAAATGTACGTTTTATTATTATTATTATTATTGTTATTATTTTGTCGAAAAAAAATTGGCAACAATTAAATTATGGATAAAATGTTAAAATTTAAATGGATTATTTATCAGAAATTAGAAGGTTATTATTTTCACATTTTAATTAATTAAGAAAAAACTAATCAAAAATTCGACAATCTGATTTTGATGTGCACAATGACCCTTCGGGGGGCACCTTTGTGTTAAATCTCGTGACTGTCCGAGCTACCGTTTTCGAGAACAGTGAAATATACAAATATTGCTCACTTAATAGTATAAGGTATACATATATATGTATGCCTCAGATTTATACCAGTATCAAACTCAATACATTGAATAAACGTTAAATATTTTTTCTTGTAAACGTAGACTTTCTTTTCCTGTCTTAACACTTACAATTCTCTTCTTGAATTTTTATGTGCTAAAGTTTTAAGTGCTAATTTTTAAGCTATTAATCCTTTTTCTTGTGTTCGGAACATAGAATAATAATAAAGGAAGAAGGAGCATAAGTGTTTCTAATAAGCTGTTGTGTTGCCACAACAAACAGCGATATTATTATTATTCTATGGCCCTTCTTTAAGGTTTTGAGTAGCAAAAGTAGCTTTCGCTGGCATTTCACTAGAAGGGGTTTGTAAGCATTAAGAGTATTGCCATGCTCCTTCTTCCTAATTATTATTCTATGGTTCGGAAATGCTTCCTTTTTCTCCCATAAAAATTAAAGAGATTGAACGAGACTATCTGAAATCCATGGTCTCTTCAAAATTACTAAAATATCATTTTTGGCAACCAGTTGTTTGATGTTTTTAGAATAGAAAGAGTTTGTTGTGAGAAAATGGCAACGGCAGTGTTGTTGTTTTTTATTTTTTTTATGTGTGAGGAAAACGATTTATTAGAGTTTCTTTCGTTTCAAGAGTAATTAAAATACAGAGTAAGAGTTGAAATATGAGGATTTTTATGAGTATAAATCCTTTTAGAGTTATTGTACCGTTATAAAAACGGATAATTATATATGTGCTAATAGTTATTTTCATCACAGTCTGGTAAATTGCATCTGTAAAAGAATAGCCGATGCTGTGTTATACTATTCCAAGTTGTATATAGATCCTGTAAATAAACTATATGTGCTTTTTTGATACGAAGTTGATGTCTTACCTGAGTTTATCGTTGACATCTGGCGTCCGCTAACAAGACTCGGCTGCAAGAAAGCTATTTCTATACAGTCCGTTAAGAAATTATAAGACCACTTTAATTTTGTAAATTATAAGAAAAATAAAGATTCTAATCATAATTTAAATACATAAAATGACATATTGCTGTATATTTTTTATAATTAGTTTAGAATAATTTGGTATAATGCAGTAAATGTTTAATTAAAGTATATAATAGAAATAAGTGAGAATTAGCCTGTTAACAAAATATAAGACCACTTGTCAAAAAATAAAATAGCATAAAAAATTAATATGATATTGGTTCTCCATTTTTTCTGACGACCTCAAACACTCTGTTTTTAATTGAAGTAACCAGGTGATTAAGTTCAATTTTAGAAATATTGTACCATTCTTTTACAATGGCTACTTCCAGTTCATTGGCAGAGGAAAATTGTTTATTATTAGCATAAACTTTGGGAGATAATATACCCCATAGGTTTTCCATGGGGTTCAAGTCAGGACTTTGACTTGGCCATGGCAAGATATTATTATTTTCTTTTTTAAACCACTCCTGAGTGGATTTAGATGTATGACAAGCAGCATTGTCCAGTTGAAACATCCAGTTAGCACCACCTAATAAAAGTCCAAACGGTGTCATATGATCATATAGCATAAACTGATATTGTGTAGAGTTCATATGACCTGAAATCCGCTGTAAATCACGCAACCCCTCATAACTGAAAGCTCCCCAAATCATTACTGATCCTCCACCCATTTGTCGACTGAAGCATTCTTTTGGTTCCTTCCTCAAGTCATGCCAATAAAATTTGTAACCATCGGGACTATCAAGTTTAAATTTCTTTTCATCAAAAAATACAATTTATTTCCACTCATTATTCATGACATGGCATTTTTAGCCCATTTTAATCTTTCTTCTCGATGGCATTTCAATAACTTTGTTTTTTTCCTTCAATTTCATAAATTTCGTATTAATATTTAATTTAAGACTCTTCCAGACTGTTGCATGTGAAGTTTTCTTGCTGAAACGTTTCGAAATTTCACGAGTTGAAAGCCCTTTTTTAGTTGACAGTCGAAACATTTGTCTATTATCACGTGCTGTCAAAATATTTTTTCCACCAGATCATTTTATTTTGTTTGAATAATCTTTTCTAATTATTGCATTAGGAATGGCAGTTTTAGAAAGGTTCATTAACCTCGCAATATCTCTTTCAGATTTACCAGAACCTTTATAAAATAAATTTGTTCTCACTTCGCACGCCAACAATTCTTTACCGCGAGGCATCGTCAAATTAATCGTAGATAACACATTCAAAACCTAAGCCTTTGCTTCTCAGGTAATGCTTTTACGAAATACTGACGCATGCGCTTTATATTGAGTTTGACGTCATGTATAATATGCTAATTTTCTCAGGTGGTCTTATAATTTCTTAACAGTCACAGTCTTTAATTTTTATTAAAATGAATAAGTTTTACTGAAATTTAATTTAATTTTAAAAGCTGGAATTAGTATAGGATGCGTTTTCCTATCAGTTTTAAATACGCAAATAAAAATTTGCATATTATGCCCTCTTCTTCAGAAATGCACCAATACGCTTGTGGTCTTATAATTTCTTAACGCACTGTATTTTATGAGATAGAATTATTTTAAACGAAGAACATTTTATGAAAGAGAATTGATTTAATAGCATTAAGCAGACGATATTTGTTTCTTAATTTATGTGAAGATTTTTTTTTTTGATGAATCTAATAACAAGAGCTATTGTTTTTAATGTATATAATTGAATATATTGTTCACGAATTTAAATAAATTGAAGATTACGTTTAAAATAAATATTTTGAGTTATAATATGGAAGCTGTATTGAAAGGTAGAAAACAGCTTAGATAGAAGGCTGTTTACTCGAGCATGTAATTCTTTTGATGAGGAAGAAATTCAGCTAAATTGTGCTGATAAAATTAATAAATTAAGACTTATTGAAGAAAAAGCTTTATTAATGACAGCATGTGAAGATAAATTTAAACAATTGCTGTATTCTGAGAAAACATCCGATGCAGATATTGAGAAAAGGGTAGATGAGTCAGAAACATATATTGATCGCTGGAGATCTTTAAAACAGAAATTAGAAACATTAGTGAGAGAACACTTTTTTTCAAAAAATGAAAGTTTTAATATTATCTCGCAGCCGAATACCTTATTACATTATCCAAAAATAAAATTACCTACTTTTGATGGTAATGTGAGAAATTGGCTCTATTTTTGGGGACAGTTTCAAAAAATTGATGAGGACATTAATATTGATTTTCATGATAAATTTTCATATTTATCTCAAGCTATGGAAAAAGGAACTCTCGCTGATGAATTAATTAAAAGTTTCCCCCAGGTGGTAATAGCTATGAAAAAGCTTTAAAACAGCTAAAAATGCGTTTTGGTAGAGAAGAATTATTAATTCAAATATATGTTAAAGATTTATTAGCCTTAGTTCTTCAAAAATAGAGCTGTTCTAAAAATTCGTTACGAAAATTATTCGACCAATTGGAAAGTAAACTCCGTTCACTTGAACTACTAGGGGTTACTAGAGAAAAATACGGAGCTATGTTATTTCCTCTAGTTGAGTCATCGTTACCCGAAAACACGCTTGTAGCGTGGGAGCGATATAGATCTGCTAATCGTAGAGTTCGAGAAGTGAATTCAGATGATTCTGACCAAAGTAAAATTATGATTGAAAAAAGTGATTTAGAATGTATTTTAGAATTTCTACAAGATGAAGTTGTAGCAGAAGAACGCATTTTCCTGGCTTCTCGAAGTTTTAATACTTCAAAATCAAAAGTTGAAGCAAATTATAATAAATTTCGCAGTGAGAAAAGGGTAATTGAGAACAAAATTAAGTGTGGGAAGTTTTTTGATGTACCTAGTGCAACAGATCTTTTAACTTCGTCTCAAGTGTCAAAACCATGTATATTCTGTTCCAATTCACATTACTCTGGAGATTGCCTAAAAGCAAGAAAAATACCTTTAAGTCAGCGGGAGTCACTTGTTCAACAATCTCGTAACTGTTTTTTATGTCTGAAACCTGGGCACGCAGTCCGAGATTGCAATTGGAAAGCTAGTTGCTTGTGTTGTGGTAAAAGACACCACAATCTTCTATGTAGAAAAATTGCAACAAATAAATAGGTCTAAAGACAAAGAATCATTTGAACTTGAAAAGAAAACTGAGATTAGTTCTGAAGTGGATCAGGCTCTTTCTAATGTATCTGCTACTCCAGGCGTAATGCTGCAAACATTTAAAGTTATAATTAGAGGTAATGGAAAAAAACGTGTTGCAAGAGCTATCATTGACACAGCTTCACAGCGATCCTATTTATTACAGAGTACAGCTCGAGAAATGAACTATGAATCCCAGAATTGTGAATATCTACGACACTCTTTATTTGGTGGGGAAAATACAGAGTTATGTAAACATGAGTTATGTAAACACTTTAAATCTATCAAGTGTGCACGGAAATTATAATTGTAACTTTAAAGTTCTAAGTCAACAAATTATTTGTAAGTCAGTGCCACCTATTGTAGATAACCTTTGCCTGAAAGAGTTAGCTGCTTGTAATATTAATATTGTGGATAATTGTGAAGGTCCTATTGAGATCCTTATTGGGGCTGATGTAGCGGGAAAACTCATGACAGGTGTTCGTCGTGAAATACCTTGTGGTCTCGTAGCCTTCGAAACAAATTTAGGATGGACAGTTATGGGTCGCACGTCAAGTCTATCTTCCAGTGACTCTTCAACTTTGATTTCAATGATGAATAAAGACGCATCCATTACTGATTTGTGGACTTTGGATACACTTGGAATTACTGATCCTTCGGTGAAGTAGACCAAAACTGAGTTACAAAAGGCTGCCACAGACCATTTCTTAAGTACTATTGAAATTAAAGATAATCGTTTTCAAGTACATTTGCCATGGTTAGAAAATCATCCCCACTTCCTGATTATTATGAGCTAGCGTTAAAAAGATTGAATAGTACAATAAAGCGACTCAAATCGGAGTCTCTGTGTGAAGCTTATGAAGAAGTTTTTAATGAGTGGCTAGATTGCGAAATTATAGAAGAGGTGGAGAATGAGTGTAAAGAACCAGTACTTTACTTACCTCATCGAGCAGTAATCAAAGAGATGTGCACCACGAAGATCAGACCAGTATTTGATGCTTCTGCAAAAGTAAAAGGATCACCGAGTCTTAATGATTGTTTAGAAAAAGGGCCAAACCTCATAAAGCTGATTCCGAGTATTCTAATGCGTTTCCGCAAAGAGACGAAAGGTGTCACCGCAGACATTCGAAAAGTATTCCTCCAAATAAGCCTTCAGCCGGCTGACAGAAATTACTTAAGATTTCTATGGATCACCAGTGACGGGCAAATTAAAAGGTATAGGCACTGTAGAGTTGTTTTTTGGTGTATCGTGCAGTCCCTTTCTGCTAAGTTCTACGATTCAATATTTGCTAAGAACTGTTTTAGAGAAAATAGAGGTTGGTGAGTCCTCATACCCAAAAGATGTCGTTCAAAAACTCTTGACTAGTTTCTACGTAGACAATTGTATTAACATCGTGAAGAATGAAGCAGATCGTAAACAGTTCATGGAAGTAGCTACTGAAGTTATGGCTGAAAGAAAATTTGATCTACGAGGATGGGAATTTACCGATCCTAACGCCGAAAGTCCAACTGGTTCTAGCGTATTGGGTTTAATATGGAATAGAAAAGCTAACACTCTACGAATAAACACCGAAAGTTTCCAAGAGGTGTGTAGTGAGGAAGTAACAAAAAGAACCATTTTATCATCAGCTCACAAAATTTTTTATCCTTTAGGTATCACCTGTCCAGTTTCTCTCCTTCCAAAACTTTTGTTACAACGCTTGTGGAAGATTAATATGACTTGGGATCAAAAAGTAGATTTAGAAACAGAGAGAGAGTTCCGAAAATGGTTGAAGTATGTGCCAGTTTTGTCAACAATTGAAATCCCAAGGTGGATTAGATTTGACATTAAAGATGAGAAGAAATCTTTGCATGTATTTTGTGACGCAAGTCGATCCGCCTATGCAACGTTTGTTTTTTTGAGAGTTGAAAGAGAAAATTGCGTGCACATACAGCTTGTTCAAGCAAAAGCCAGAGTTGCACCTTGTGGAAATAAGGAGACTAGTATTGCTCGTCTGGAACTTCTCGGGGCTACTATTGCTGCTCGCCTTTCTTCAAACATACTAGAAGATCTTCTTGTAAGAGATGTATATTACTGGACTGATTCCACCACTGTACTTGCGTGGATAAGAAGAGAAGATTCGTGGGGAGTTTTTGTTCAAAATAGAGTAACTGAGATACTAAGTTTGACTCCCAAAGAGGCTTGGAGGTATGTCCCTGGTTCCCTGAATCCAGCAGACCATCCTAGTAGAGGTTGCACTGCTCTACAGTTGTCTTCGTCGAAATGGTGGGAGGGGCCTGCATGGTTGTACTCACCATCTGATTTGTGGCCCAATGCTGAAGACATTGTTCGAGAAGAGGAAATAAACAGTGAGAGAAAAAAGAAAATTATTTCTTCTATGTTAACTGTTGAAGTAGGCTCATTCTCGTACTGCTACATTCTCGTACTAATGACTATAAGAAAACTATCCGAATCGTAGCTTGGATAAGGAGATTCTATTACAACTGTTTCAATTCCCAAAAGAAGCTAGGTGACCTTACTGTTCATGAGATAGAAGAAGCAGAAAAAACCGTTGTGCGTCTTATCCAAAGAGAGTCCTTCACAGATAAGAGTGAGAAGAGACTGAAGACTTTAGATACATTTGTTGATGAGGGAATACTTCGATTAAAAACTGCAGTGTTCAAAAGAGATGATATAGCAGAGTTCAGAATGCCTGCGGTTTTGCCAGGAGGACATCCAATTGTGAGAAGTCTTATATTAGAGGAACACAGTAAAAGAGGACATGCTGGTGTGTCATATACACTGAATTCCTTAAGAGAGAGATTTTGGATCCTTTGTGGCAGGAGAACAGTGAGATCAGTGATAAGGTCATGTGTGATTTGCAAAACGTTTGCTGCCAAAAATATTAAGCCTCCAACTGCACCGCCACCTGCAGATCGGGTACAAGATGCCTGTGTGTTTCAAATAACGGGTTTAGATTTTGCTGACCCTGTCTACCTGCGAGATAATTCTAAGGCCTGGATTTGCTTATTTACATGTGCAGTATACCGTGCAGTTCACCTCGACTTGGTGACCTCTCTCTCGACAGACACTTTTCTTTTAGCCTTTCATCGTTTCATTGCTCGCAGGGGAAAGCCTTCAGTAGTCTACAGTGACAATGGAAGCAACTTCACAGGAGCAGCTAATATTCTTAAATGTGTCGATTTCAAAGGAGTGTCTCTACACTTAAGAGAGAGAAGAGAATTATTTGGAAATTCATTCCACCTGGAGCCCCTTGGTGGGGAGGATGGTGGGAGAGGTTAATAGGCATGATGAAGGCTATATTGAAGAAGATCTTAGGAAGAGCAAGTTTGAACCACGAAGAGATGACAACAGCTCTATGCAATTGTGAAGCTATCTTGAATGATAGACCTTTGACTGCAGTAACTTCAGACCCAAGTCTCAGTGTTTTCACTCCAGCAGATTTTCTGAGAGAGATAAAAAGTAGCACCTTGCCAGACATTAAAACTTCTTCAGACCCAAATCATTTACGACGAAGATTGAGTTATATTCAGACTGTTCGTGAAGCTTTTCGATCAAGATTTCGTCAAGAATATTTAGGAGCGCTTTGTACGAAGAAGAGAAATCAACAATTTTTTACCTTAAAGGTGGGAGAATTAGTTCTTGTTGGAGACGATGAAAAGAAAAGACAGTCGTGGCCTCTTGGTCGAATGGTTGAAGTGTTTCCAGGTTCTGATGGTATCGTTCGTCGAGTTAATGTGAAGACACATCATGGAGACCTTTTTAGAGCTATTCAACGGATATACCCGTTAGAAGTTCCTGATACTGACTCCTTTGTTACTCCAGCAGAGGTAATCCCCACGGTAGGAGTTAATAGCAGTGCACTTGACAGTGAATCTGCAGGCCACATACCAGTTGTTACTAGAACGGGGCGTGTAATTAAGTCCCCACAGAGACTTGACTTATGACTTTAATATTAGCACAATAATTTTAGTTGTAAATATGTATAGTATATAATTCTTATTATTTACTCATAAATTTTCCTTCATTTGTTGTACAGTATTTAGTCACCCAAATTTCTCAGGCAAAAATGTAATTTCTATGTGTATTTCTAATTTTTTCCCTAGTTTTGTAAGTTAACTTTTAGAGTTCTGGGTTAACTTAGGTGGGAGGATGTTCGACAATGCTTCCTTTTTCTCCCATAAAAATTAAAGAGATTGAACGAGACTATCTGAACTCCATGGTCTCTTCAAAATTACTAAAAGATCATTTTTGGCAACCAGTTTTTTGATGTTTTTAGAATAGAAAGAGTTTGTGTGAGAAAATGGCAACGGCAGTGTTGTTGTTTTTTATTTTTTTTATGTGTGAGGAAAACGATTTATTAGAGTTTCTTTCGTTTCAAGAGTAATTAAAATACAGAGTAAGAGTTGAAATATGAGGATTTTTATGAGTATAAATCCTTTTAGAGTTATTGTACCGTTATAAAAACGGATAATTATATATGTGCTAAGAGTTATTTTCATCACAGTCTGGTGAATTGCATCTGTAAAAGAATAGCCGATGCTGTGTTATACTATTCCAAGTTGTATATAGATCCTGTAAATAAACTATATGTGCTTTTTTGATACGAAGTTGATGTCTTATCTGAGTTTATCGTTGACACTTGTTTCCTCTCGAATAGTATTGAAATTATTTAACATTGAATTTATCCGCTCTACTTTTAAGATTTCTAATATTCTTTTTTTTTATTGTGACACTTGTAAGAAGTTTAAAACAGTTCTTGTTTCTCGATATGGTGTAGTTCACAGTCTTCTGGAAAGCACAAACTTGCACCACTTATTCCGTTCATCTGTAGATAACATAGTCAGTAAGCAATTATTGCCAATTTATAGTGATTGTGTTCACAAAGTTTAAGTTTGGCACATCTACAGACAAAATTCGGTTTTTTAAGACCAAACTATAGTAAATTAATACAGTTGTTCTTTCACTCAAATTGTCAAAAAATCGGCCTTATGTTTCGTATAAATATGTTTTATATAATAAGTATGTTTTAAAAAAAAATTGTTTAATGAAATGTCACAAGATTGATAATGTACTAATTTAAAATTTACTTGTAAATGTTATAAATGTCGATGTGCACTCATTAATCTTTAATTACCTCTCGATATACATAAATAAAACTAGTTAACACAAGTGGACTCTGCTCACACTTCTCCATCATGTGTTTGTTCTCATAAATTTCTGCTTATTAAATTCATGTTAAGAAAAATGAATTTGACCGATCAAGTAACACGGAGATAGACTGAAATGCCCCATTTAATCGTCTACCCACTGTTTAGTTCGATGCATTTACTTTATCCTGATTTATTAATTAATTTTATTGGGGTTACTTTCATATTTTACTTTTCAGGCACTTCTATACTGTTTTCAATGCAATGATCCCCATAATACTAGCGTATAGGAAACATCGGCGTATCCTGCTATGTTAAGGATTTCTTAAATTTCGATCAACTTAGGAAATTTTAAAGTTAGAATATTCGTAGTCAATTACATTCAACCCGGTATCATAAATAATAACTTAAAGGTAATCTGAATCATTTACGATTAAAATATTCCTCTTAATGGATGTTTAAGCAAAATGTTGCCCTATTCTACCTTTTTTTATTTTTTTATTTTTTTTTTTTTTTTTTATGGCTTATTCTCATTTCATAAAATACTAGAAGACAAAAAAAAAAAAAAAAAAAAAAAAAAAAAAAGGTCGTGATCATCTGAACAATGAAGCTGCAAGAATATGGCGTTTTTAGTGCATTTTTCATACTTTAAGCTACCTTATAGGGATGTAAAATAGAGCTGATTTGCACTTGGGCCTCTCTCTCGATGCTTATTGATTCAGATGGATAATGAAAACTCATATCTGTCGTATTTTCGACATTATGGTAAAATGTAACAACATAAAAAAAATTTCACAATTTCTCCGTACTAATATATAAATTCATTTTCTGGAATCGGCATATTACTTAAGTCGAATTGCATATGAACACGTGCATCAAATTGTATATGAAGATGAAAATATTCGTAAGTGTTTCTGACCCTACATACTTAAATACAATGATATCTATACTATTAAAGTAGTTATTTAACTTTCTAGTTAATTTCACTTTAAAATGGTTTACTTAAAATAGTGTAATGAAATTTTGCTGTTAGTTAAGTATAGTATATATGTCAAAAGCCACAATCCACAGAATTTAAATATATTGCTTGATTTGTATTCCCTTCTGCTGTCAATTCTTTGCTTTTTCTGTTCTTGGTCTTTTTCTTTTCCTGGTCTTTTTTTTTTTTTTTTTTTTTTTTTTTAAGTTTCAGAATTTTTATAGAACCAGTTTAATTTTTAGAACCAGTAGCATTTTTATTCATATTTATGCCAACTTTTTATAATTTTGAAAGATTATAAAATTTAGTTTTTGCTCACATTTTACAATTAAAAAATAATCGAGTATATTTCTTTTATTGGGGGTCTTCTTTTCTTGTCTTATCTTTCTTTTTAACACTTTCCAACAAGGTTGAAAAGTGTTTATGACTTCGGTTTGCCTGTCTGTCTATCTGTCTGTCCGTCTGTCTGTTTGTCTGCGCTCTACCTCCCGTAAATATTTATGGAATTTCTTGAAACTGATAAATGTTATTCAAGTTCACTATCGGACAGTCCCTATTGAAAATGGAGTTTATACCTCTACTGGTTTGTGTACAGGGACACCCGAAAGTTTTTCAAAGCATTGTGTTCTATGAGAGGTATATTTATAAACCATATTTTCATACCTTTACTGTAGACATATCTTAATGAATTTGAAATATGTTATTCAAGTTCACTATAGGATGCTCCCTATTAAAAATGGAGTTTATACCTCTACTGGTTTGTGTACAGGGACACCCGAAAGTTTTTCAAAGCATTGTGTTCAATGAGAGGAATTTCCACAAACCATATTTTCATACCTTTAGTGTAGACATATCTGAATGAAATTGAAATATGTTATTCAAGTTGACTATCGGACGTTCCCTATTGAAAATGGAGTTTATACCTCTACTGGTTTGTGCACAGGGACACCCGAAAGTATTTCAAAGAATCGTGTTCTATGAGAGATATTTCTATAAACCATATTTTCATATCTTTAGTATAGACATATCTTAATGAAATTAAAATATGTTATTCAAGTTGACTATCGGACGTTCCCTATTGAAAATGGAGTTTATACCTCTACTGGTTTGTGTACAGGGACACCCGAAAGTTTTTCAAAGCATTGTGTTCTATGAGAGGTATATTTATAAACCATATTTTCATACCTTTACTGTAGACATATCTTAATGAATTTGAAATATGTTATTCAAGTTCACTATAGGATGCTCCCTATTAAAAATGGAGTTTATACCTCTACTGGTTTGTGTACAGGGACACCCGAAAGTATTTCAAAGCATTGTGTTCAATGAGAGGAATTTCCACAAACCATATTTTCATACCTTTACTGTAGACATATCTTAATGAAATTGAAATATGTTACTCAAGTTGACTATCGGACGTTCCCTATTGAAAATGGAGTTTATACCTCTACTGGTTTGTGTACAGGGACACCCGAAAGTATTTCAAAGTATCGTGTTCAATGAGAGGAATTTCCACAAACCATATTTTCATACCTTTACTGTAGACATATCTTAATGAAATTGAAATATGTTACTCAAGTTGACTAGCGGACGTTCCCTATTGAAAATGGAGTTTATACCTCTACTGGTTTGTGTACAGGGACACCCGAAAGTATTTCAAAGCATTGTGTTCAATGAGAGGAATTTCCACAAACCATATTTTCATACCTTTACTGCAGACATATCTGAATGTAATTGAAATATGTTACTCAAGTTGACTATCGGACGTTCCCTATTGAAAATGGAGTTTATACCTCTACTGGTTTGTGTACAGGGACACCCGAAAGTATTTCAAAGCATTGTGTTCAATGAGAGGTATTTCTCTAAACCATATTTTCATATCTTTACTCTAGACATATCTTAATGAAATTGAAATATGATATTCAAGTTTACTATCGGACGTTCCCTACTGAAAATAGAGTTTATACTTCTACTGGTTTATGTACAGGGACACCCGAAAGTATTTCAAAGAATCGTGTTCAATGAGAGATATTTCTATAAACCATATTTTCATACCTTTAGTATAGACATATCTTAATGAAATTGAAATACGTTATTCAAGTTCACTGTCGGACGTTCCCTATTGAAAATGGAGTTTATACCTCTACTGGTTTGTGTACAGGGACACCCGAAAGTACTTCAAAGCATTGTGTTCTATGAGAGATATATCTTTTTCATAACTTTATTGTAGACATATCTTAATGAAATTGAAATATGTTATTCCAGTTCACTATCGGACATTCCCTACTGCAAATGGAGTTTATACCTCTACTGGTTTGTGTACAGGGACACCCGAAATTATTTTAAAGCATTGTGTTCTATGAGAGGTATTTCTATAAATCATATATTTTAATACCTTTACTGTTGACATATCTTAATGAAATTGAAATATGTTGTTCAAGTTCACTATTGGATGTTTCCTGTATAAAATGGAGGCAATACCACCATCGGGTTATACACAGGGACACTCAAAAGTATTCCAAAGCATTGCGTTCTATGAGAGATATTTATATAAATCAAATTTTAATAACTTTACTTTCCAGGAAGTTCTAGGAAATTGAAATATGTTATTTATATGCACAAAAGAATGCTTTGCATAGAATATAGCATGATTAGCATTATATTTATAGAGTGGCTCAAAAATATCCAGTTATATTAAGAGCTATTAATGAAAAATTGCTAGAATTGTACTTTCGTTTACTTTAAGAGTTTTTAACACTTTCTAGCATTTTTTAAGTGTGAATATGATTTCAGTTTGGTGTACCTGCATGTCCGTCTGTCTGCGTGCCTGTCTATTAGCCCGAGCTCTAACTCCCGTAAATATTCATGGAATCTCCTGAAACTGATATATGTTATTCATTTTCACTATCGGATGTTTCCTATTGAAAATGAAGTTTATACCACTACTGGTTTGTGCACAGGGACACCGAAATTATTTAAAATCATTATGTTCTGTGAGATTTATTTCTATAAATCTTATTTTTTTACCTTTACTGTATACATATCTTAATGATATTGAAATATGTTATTCAAATTCCCTATTGGATGTGTCCTGTATAAAATGGAGGAAATAACACCACCGATTTGTATACAGGGGCACTCAAAAGTACTCCAAAGCATTGCGTTCTTTGAGAGATACTTCTATAAATCAAATTTTAATAACTTTACTTTCCACGAAGTTTTAGGAAATTGAAATATGTTATTTAAAAACACAAAAAAATTCTTTGCATGGAATGTAGCATGATTAGCATTAGATTTACAGGGTGACACAAAAATATCCATTTATATTAAGAGTTATTAATAAAAAATTGCTAGAATTGTACTTTCGTTTACATTAAGCGTTTTTAACACTTTCTGACATTTTTAAGTGTGAATATGATTTCAGTTTGTGTATCTATCCATGTGTCTGTCTATCTGTTTGCCCGCGCACTAACACCTGTAAATATTTATGGAATTTTTCGAAACTGATATATTTTATTGAAGTTCACTATCGGATGTTCCATATTGAAAATGCAGTGAATATCTGTTCTGGTTTGTATACAGGGACACCCAAAAGCATTCGAAAGCATTGTGTACTATGAGTGTTATTTGTATAAATATTTTCCGTATAGAATGTTCCTCACTTAAAATGACATTAATAGGTCCTGTACAACTAGTTTGTTTACAGGGACAACAACAACAAAGAAAAATGCCAATGCATTACGTTTTAGGACAGAATTTTTTGAAAGTTACATTTAAAAGTTTTTCTACTGAAAAAATCATAAAAATATTGAAATGTATTATTTATATTCTAAAATAATATTTTGTATAGAATATGATATGATTAACTTTCTGATTTACAGGGCTACACTAAAATATTCAGATAGATCAAAATCTGTAATTATAATCTAATGGCTGCATTTTCTTTTTCGTTAAGCCTTTTTAACACTTTCCAAAATGGTTAAGAGTAATTTTTAAATCAATTAGTCTATCTGTATATTATTCAGTCCTTCTGTCTGTTGTGTGATAATGTAGGGAAAGAATATTAAAAGTTATTCGATACAACAATTACGTACAGTTGGAAAGTGTTACTAATCAATGCATACTGCATGATTTTTCTTTCTTGTTTCATTTTCTTCTGTATTCAATAGAAGAAAGTACTGGTTTCGTAAGAATTTTCAGTCTCGAATTTTGGTTGTATTTACATGTTGTGAAAGATTTAGAACACTATTTGACCATTTTTAGAAAACAACTATCTGTATGTATGTGTGTGTGTTTTATAAAATTTTATGGCAACTGTATCTCAGGGACTACTGAAAAGAATTGAATTTCATACAAATTGATATGCAATTGCATTTTGACATAAATTAATGCCTATTAATTTTTGATGAAAATCATCCAACAGGTGCCATTGCCATCCAGCTTTATCAAATTCTTAGCACGGCGGAATAGGACAAAATCTCGTATAAATGTGCATTAAGAGAAAAAATTTTAAGAATCACTAAATATTAATAAAAGTTATTTATAAGAGTGATAGTATTTTGGTATATGCATGAGCATTACATTCCACTAAGGGGGGAAGTCCTTCCCGCGTAGGGCAAATTTTCATTATGGGTATTTTTCAAAAGAGCTCGTCAATACCTTTAAAAGTATGGTTGAACCATCATTCTCAGATAATTTAAAATTAAGTTATTGATTTTTTTTTCTTTTACTTTAACATCCCCCCCTCCCCCCCCCAAAAAAAATGCAATTTTTAAAAATTTTATACCTTATTATAAATAAATTCTTTGTTTGTATATATGTGGCTATGTACGCTATGTACGCCTTACGTCTTCTCCCAAACTACTGGGGCGGTTTGAATTAAACTTGGCACAGTTATTGTTTATGACCATAGTTGAAGTACTGTGACTGCTTCAAATTTCCGGCGCATGCGCAATGGGAGGGGTGTAAGAAAAACTCTTTTGAAAATTTTTTTGTGATTTCTTCAATATTACTGTAGCTAGAAACTTCAAATTTGATATGTAGGTTATTTCTTCTGTATATATATTCTTCCTAAGCAGATGGTTGTAAAAATTAGAAATTAGAAATTGATGAAATGATTAAAAAAACGTTCTAAATTACGCTTTCATCAAAATTTTATGCCTGCGACCTAAAAATGTTACAGTGAATACGTAACGAATAATTTCGACGATGAACAATAATGACTTAATGTTTTAATATAATTAAAATAATAATAATAATAATAATAATAACATGTTAGAATGACGTCACTTTCAAAAATCCTCCCAAATGAAGTACTATCGTCTTTGAAAATGACGTCATTTTTTAGAAGTTATTTGATAGAAAAAAGGCATTTTAATAGAGAAAATTACTCTGATTTTCTATGATTGTGTCGGGCTTTTATTTATTATCGGTAGAGTAAGCAGTAAATAATGGGAATCTTAACTCCAAATAAAAATGCAACTAGCAGTTCTACCCGTTTTTCGCACGGGGAAAAATTAAAAAAGAAGATTTGAAACCAAAGCTTTAAAGCCAAATTTAACTTGTTGAATTGTGATTGTTTATTCTGATTCCTGATGAAGGCAAGCTTTGTTCAAATCTAATGAAAAATAATTCTATGGAATGCACTGCAGTTTTTCCGTGTGAAGAATATGTAAAAATGGTAGACTCTCTAATCTCCTTAAGTGTCAAATTTTAGACGACTTTTATTTTTTGCTTTAATTAGAGTCTAAGAGGAGACATTCTTCTAAATTTTACGTTTCTATAAAAAAACAGCTGCGATTTTCTCCGTGCGAAGAACGGGTAGAAATGCTAAAAACCCCCTTGCATACCCTTAAGTTTTAAATTTCGTAAAATTCTGATCATTCACTTTAAATAGAGTCTACAAAGAAACAATTCGCAAAATTTCAAGTTTTTATTAAAAATCACTGCTATTTTACACGTGCGAAGAACGGATAGAACTGTGAAACATCCCTTTTCCCTCCTTTAAGGACTACATTTTTGAAAATTCTTATCTTCTCCCTTAGTTTGGGTCTATGAGGAGACATTTTGCTAAATTTCAAGCTTCTAATAGAAGCAATCCGCGATTGTAATGAAATGCTCGCCCTCTGGTGGGCTAAGGTGAAATTACAATAAACGTGGTTTAATTCGAATTCCATACGTCCGCCATTGCTTGCCGATATTTAGTTTCACATATATTTATTGAATAAAAATGAATAAATACGGTAAAAAAGATAACACATACTGTTGTGTGCTACAATCTAACTCCATAGGATCAAGAAATCCAGAATTGAGCTTCCATTTATTTCCAAATGACAAATTTAAAATTTCAGTTGCTTCGGCTAATGGAAGTAAAGAATTAATCAGATGATTTGAAACTAATATTTGTTCAACTTCAGTTAAAAATCTACTTCCGATCGAACTTTGAATAAACTGAAGTATTTTTTCCAAAAGCAATCAATTTTCCATGATGTAATGGCGGAGAAATTATAGTACGAATATTAAGTAGAATAACAAAGAACACTAATGGAACACACGTGTCTATAATGTTTACTAACAACTGCAGTGCTGAGAAAGCGCCATCTATCGATCATTACAATCGCGGATAGCAGAGACACCGTGAAACGGTTAAAAAACTTTAACTTCCCTTTCAACCATTCAAAGGTTAAAAAATTTAGGTTCATTAAATACTTTACAGCAAGCTCCTACGTCATGAAAAGAACAAACTATCGAAACGCCATGTTCTTAGCTTTGGGACTCGATGCCGATAGATGAATTAGTGAATCAGTGATTTTCGCCAGTTTATAGAGATATATGAGAAAGCTTTTCCACTTACAATTAATATTTTATTTGTCTGAAAATAGAAAATGGAAGATCTTTCTTTAGAAAACGATTTTTTATTTTTAAGAATGTTGTCTTTCGAGAATTATATTTTAAAAATTAATTGTTTTTGAAATAATTCATTTGTAGAAGCCGATAACTGTTTAAATTTTTTAGACTTATTGATAAACATAGGAATAAAAAATATGAGACTTATTATTATAAAGAGGATGCATTTAAATATAGTGACCAGCAAAGCGGGAAAAACTAGCTAGAAGAGAATAAAATTTACTTCCTTTGGATATTTAGTTTCATTAAATTAATTCTTTTCTAGAATCGTCTACATTCATCAGGAAGATAACTTTAACAAATAATAATTTCAATAAATTATCTTTGCTGAGTGAATTTGCTTAGGAGAACATAGTAGAAAGTCATGTGGTGGAAACAACGTATTAATTTTTTAACACTTTAACTTTAACACTTTTCATCTTGACTTCGGTTTGTCTGTCAGTCAGTCGCCTATCTGTTTGTCCGCGCTCCCATAATTATTTATGGTATTCCTTGAAATTGATACATGTTATACAAATTTACTATCGGATTTCCTATTAAAAACGGAGTGAATATCTATATTTTTTTTTTTTTTTTTTTTTTTGTACAGGGACACCCGAAAGTATTCCAAAGAGAGGTATTTCTATAAACCATATTTTAATACGTTTACTTTACTCAAATCTTAATTAAATTAAATATGTTATTTGAGTTCATTATAGGATGTTTTCTATAGAAAATGGACTGAATGCCGCCACTGGTTTGTGTTCAGGTGAACCCAAGAGTATTCCAAAGCTTTGCTTTCTACACTGTCAAAAAAAAGTCCTGTTAGCTGCAGTTTGCTGCCAGAAATTTTCTGTAATTCAGATATATACGTTCTATCAACGGAAAAATTAAGTTGATAGAATGTATTTTTCTGAATTACAGAAAAATCTATCTGAATTACATTATTTTATCTAAATTACAGAAAATTTCTGGCAGCAAAGAGGACTTTTTTTTTGACAGTGTAGGAGAAGTATTCCTACACAGTTAAAAATTTCAATTCAAACTTAAACCACTATATGGAGTAAAGCTACGAGCAATACCATACTATGGTTCAACCTCACTTTTAAGTTTTCTATTTCTTGCGATTTAATTTAAGTTGCACTAAAATTTAGAGCTACCATACATCCACTCACAAGGGAAGTGTGAATCAGTAAAATTCCTATTGTAACCAAACCAACCTTAAATTAAAGAGCGTGGTCGAAAACATAGTGTAAAGCGCATAATTTGTGCAACTACTCACCCATGGGCAAAGATAAGACCCTAGAAAATTTAGCCCCTTTTTATGAAGATCAACGAAACAGAGTTATCCGGAATGAAAGCATAGCACAGTGCAAGAGTGCTTGAATTGAGACAAAAAGGTCTTCCGTTCGATCAACGCCTCGGTCGAACTTTGAATATTTTATACCTTTTTTTATTTAAAACATAGTACCAATATTTGGTTCAACATAAAATTACCAAATCATGGCAAAAGTTTAAACCATCGAGTGCATGCAGTTTCTTCAGTGCCAAGTTTTCGTTCAAACTAACACCAAATTTTTAACGGTTTATGTAGTTTAGAAATCGACATTAAAAAATTACATCTATTGAAATTTAATCTCTTAAAAGTAAATTATAGATGTCCTTGTAAAACAATATATATATACTCTACTAGTGATGTGTTGCAAAAGATGTGAACAGGTCTATATCTAATCAAGCAGAAACGGTCGTTTTGCCAAGCCAAGCTCAGAGAAAAGCAAAACAAACAAACTACCACTAACACAAAGCAGAACGCGCCAATAATAAAATCGATAGAAATAACCCAAGATCGTTAAATGCTTATTATACAGAAACCAACTTTCCCATGTTAAATCGGCAAATTTTTTTTTCCGTAAAGTTTTAAATATTGGACGAACCAAATATCGCAGTAAAATGAAACAAAAAGTAAAATATTCGTATCAACGAGATCTTTAATTTGAGATAAAAACGAACTTTCTAAGTTAATAAGTAAAAAAATGGGAGCATTTTCAATTTAGCGTAAAATTAGATGTTTTGACAACTTTTTGAAAAAATTTCTTCTTCAAGAAATTTTTTTTAAAACAAGCTAGAGAATTCATAACTGTGCAGAATTCTTTGAAAACTGGTTTTTCAGATAGACAATTACTTAATCTAGGAACTTTTATAAAATTTAGCTTTTAAAAATCAAAATTTCCTATCTTAATTGCTGAAAAACTGTTAAATATCGCCAAAGAGACATAAATCGCCAAATATGAAATTGCTTCATCTCAGTTTACCCGAAAAATATTAATTTCAAATTGAGCTGCTTTTTCTTTTTATAAGTTATTTTTTTAACCAAAGAATCTTTGCTTTTATTATTTTGTACAATTTTAAATTTTATATCCCTGAAAACAGAAATGAATACATTTTTGAATAACATTTGTTTCAAATCTATAGCTTGAATTGCTGATTTTTTAATATTTTTCATACCTTAGAATAAGAAAGTCAGTACACGATATAGTATCCAATTTTAATATCCTTCAATTCAATCTGGCAATGATAATTATGATGCATAAAGATTTCTACTTCCTTCTATATAGTATACTAGCAGGCTTTGCCCGCTTCGCTTGTCATTTTATTGAAATGAATTTCGACTTTCGGTTTTTAATGGATTTACACGTTGTAAGAGCTCCTGAAAACAATTTGACTATTTTTAGAAAATTTCTATTTGCGTGTGTGTGTTCTATGTGTGTGGCGAAAGTTTTGTTCCAACTAGATATCAGGAGCTACTGCTCAGAATTACATATAAATTTATATGCAATTGAACCTTGATGTATAATAGCGTTTATCAATATTTGGTGTCAATTGCTCAACATGGTGCTGCTATACAGTGATTGCCGCAATTTCAGAGAAGGCTATATCTGAGTAACTAATACATGGAATTGCATAAATTTACAAATAAATTTACATTGTTACAAATTATAGTGCTTATCAACTTTTGTACCAATATCTCAACATGTGGCGCTGCTATACAGCGATTTTCGCAATTTAAGGAAAGGTTCTGTTGCATATAATGAAACAAAACTTAATATGTGAAAAGGCCATTATGAGACATTATGCTGATTCAATCTCGATGCCTATCGGCCGATAAGTGGAGCTCATATACTACAATTTTTTTTTAGAACTGAAAGGATGCCATCTGCATGGTGAAAATTTACTTCCGTTGGACATTTTGTGCAACAATACCTCTCTGAGTTAATAATATTCAGCATTCATAATGAAAAAAATGATAAATAATTTGTGCTGCGTTAATATGTATAGGAAAATGTAGAAGAAAGTTTTGTGATGGACACGACATACTAGTCTGCATAGAAAATCCATGGATTATGTCTAGCAACCAGAATTATGGAAAGTTTAGCGCAAAGAAAACTTTGTAATACAGTTTAACGCAAAGAATAACATCGCACGAAAGCTGAGTTGAAATCCAGGACATATCTCATGTAAAGTATCAGGTTAATTCCAATAAATATAAAAACTATTTAAAACTAGTATGCTGTGGCCACCACAAGACTTTCTTCTATATTTTCCTATACAAATTCACGCAGTAACAATATTACAAAAAAAAAAAAAAAAAAAAAAAAAAAAAAATACGATTTCTTTTCAAAGTTTTCTTTCGTTAAAAAAAAAAATCGATAATTTTGTTTTAAATTATCACATATTTATAGTTCAACCATTCGTTTTAAAGATATTGACGAGACCTTTCGAAAGATACCCATCTTGAAAATTTATCCCCCCCTCCCCCCGGGGGGTACTTTCCCCTGGGGGGGAAGCGATGACCGAGATTTTTTTCCTAATTAACTACTACTATTATCAATAATTCATATTAATTTCACAATCACAGGTTAAGAATAACTCCCATTATGTACATTTATACGGAATTTTGTCCCATACTGCCATGTTAAAAATTTAGAAAAAATACGATCACAGCACCACCTGTTGAGTGATTGATCCCCAAATCTAATCAGCCACAGTTTATATCAGGGGCCAACTAAATACCAAGTCTGGTTAAATTTAGTTAAAAAAAAAAAAAAAAAAAAAAAAAAAAAAATACGATTTTTTTTCTAAGTTAATTTTTGTTAAAAGTAAAAAAAATCGATAACTTTGTTTTAAATTATCAGAGATTTATAGTTCAACCATTCGTTTTAAAGGTATTGACGAGACTTTTCGAAAGATACCCATCTTGAAAATTTACTCCCCTCGAGAGGGGACTTCCTCCCCAGGGGCGTTCACGAGGCTCCTACGCATACAAAATTTTTTCCCCAGTTGACTACCTCTATTATAAATAATTCTTGTAAATTTCATAATGATTACTAAAAAATAATTCTCTTTATGCACATTTATACAAAATTTTGTCCTATATCACCATGTTAAAAATTTAGAAAAAGCGGGATGGCAACGCAACCTGTAAGACAATTTTTACCAAAAGTTGATAGGCACTAATTTATGTCAAGGTGCAACTACATACTAATTTGTATGAAATTCTGTGCAGTAGTTCCTGAGATACAGTTGCCACAAAATTTTGTCACACACACACACACAGACAGACAGACAGACAGACAGACAGACAGACATTTTCTAAAAAGGGTCAAATCGTGTTCTACAGCTCTCAAAACGTGTAAATCCATCAAAAACCCGAGGTCGAAAATTTTTACGAATCCAATACTTTCTCTATATTACATATAGAAGAAAGTAAAAAATAAATGATATCTACAAAAAAGACACTTAAAATGTACAAAAAAGCCACGCTCAAAGAAAGAGAATTGATTAAAGTTGTGTCTAAAAAGGGTGTGATATCAAATTCCCAAGCTTACATTCAAATACTTATTTAATATTCCCTTTTAACTAAATTTTCACATGTGAATCAAGTGCCTTATGATATGTTGAGAGAAATCCTTCTTTTCTGTACTAAATACATCATAGCGTGTTTCTGAAAAATATTATTATTTTTATTTATGTATGATGGGCTTGGCGGCCATCTTTCAAGTAATGAATAAACATTCACACAATTTGAAAGAAGTTTCTTAAAATATATCTCATATAAAATTAATTTTGCTATTCCATTCAGCAGAGACGGAAATATTTCGATAACATGATTTCTTATAAGTATTTAGTATTAAGTGCATTTCCATCCTATAAATGCCGGGAATAAAGAATATAAAAATTTAAATTAACGTAAAAACATGAAGGAGAGGGGGGGAGCATAGAAGCTTCCACCCCCCGTTATATTTACCCAATTTGAATTTAGCTTCTTGGAATAAATATCTCGTAAAAATAATATGGTTATTCCATTCAACAGGGGTTGAAACATTCAGATTAAAAAAGAAAAAAAAAAATGCATTAAAAACATCGCAAAAGCCCCGTTAAGCACACAAGTTGAATCAATTTAAGTTTTAACAGTGTTAAGTTTGGCGCACTCCCATCCTCCCATCCTATAATTATTTCTCATTGCGCAGCACTAGTGCGATATAAAACTCAATTAACCAACCAATCAACCAACTCATCCTATAATTGATGAGATTTATAGAATTCAAACTAACGTAAAACTTTGAAAGATGGCCGCCAAGCCCATCATACATAAATAAAAATAATAATATTTTTCAGAAACACGCTATGATGTATTTAGTACAGGAAAGAAGGATTTCTATCAACATATCATAAGGCACTTGATTCACATGTGAAAATTTAGTTAAAAGGGAATATTAAATAAGTATTTGAATGTAAGCTTGGTAATTTGATATCACACCCTTTTTAGACACAACTTTAATCAATTCTCTTTCTTTGAGCGTGGCTTTTTTGTACATTTTAAGTGTCTTTTTTGTAGATATTGTAATAAAGAAATTTCTGTTCCAAAATTCACGTAAGATTGCTCAATTTTTGGTTGAATTATTTTTCTCAGAAAAGTGTGGTTTTTGTCATTTGTCTCAGAAAAGAATCGAAAGCATCCATTAATTAATTTTTCGCATTATGTTCTGGAAGAATGGTTGATTGATGGGAGTGTGTTGATTGATGAAGTGTTCGGAGACTTTTATTACTGACTGTATGTTATTCGAGTTCACTATGAAATGGTTCCTGTTTAAAATGGCATTAAGAACTTCGCGACCGCATGTTTTTGTCCTTTTCACAGTAAGATCCGCCTGTGGGCGTTATTCTCTCCAATTACAATATTTCAGAAAAAAAAAAAAAAAAAAAAAAATCCGTATTCACATTTATATTACAAATGCATATACATTATAGTTATACTCTTTCTAATCAAAGCATTTATATCCATAGTATATTGATAGAACAAATATGAATATTGGGTATATTTTTAAGAAATAAATAACATACAAATTGCGAAAGAAACGTCCACTGGTGGAGTTGAAGATTTTCAAATGACGTGAATCTACGTCAGAGATCGCGAATGTGTTAATAGATCCTATACTACTCTTCTGTGTACTGAGACACCCAAAAAAATGCCAATGCTTTGCATTTTAGGAGAGATATTTTTATGAATCACATGTAAATAACTTTCATCTATAAAAATCTTAAAGATATTGACATTTATAGTTAATATGCTAAAGTAAGATTTTGTATCGAATATTATATGTTTATCCTTCATATTTACAGGGCTACACTAAATTATTCAGTTACATTATGGGCTGCAGCTGGAAATCAAGGTTTGCATTCCAATTTTCCTTAACCATTTTTAAGACTTCCCAACAATGTTTAAAAATGATTACGAATTCAATAATTTGTATGCCTTACAGTCCTTCTGTCTGTCAGTCATGTGATAACCTAGGCGAATAAGATTGAAAGTTATAGGATATAACAAGTACTTACTGTTGGAAAGTAATAAACAATGCATACCGCATGATTTTTTTTTTTTTTTTTTTTTGTTTGTTTGTTTGAGCTTGACCTTATGATTTTTTTTTTTTTTTCAGGCTGTAGCATATTTTAAAAACAAAAGTTTATTTTTAATTATGCAACAATTGCATATGTCGTAATATTTTTATTTGTTTAATTGACATTGTAATTTTCTATCTACAAAAAAGACACTTAAAATGTACAAAAAAGCCAAGCTTAAAGAAAGAGAATTGATTAAAGTTGTGTCTAAAAAGGGTGTGATATCAAATTCCCAAGCTTACATTCAAATACTTATTTAATATTCCCTTTTAACTAAATTTTCACATGTGAATCAAGTGACTTATGATATGTTGATAGAAATCCTTCTTTCCTGTACAAAATACATCATAGCGTGTTTCTGAAAAATATTATTATTTTTATTTATGTATGATGGGCTTGGCGGCCATCTTTCAAAGTTTTACGTTAGTTTGAATTCTATAAATCTCATCAATTATAGGATGAGTTGGTTGATTGGTTGGTTAATTGAGTTTTATATCGCACTAGTGCTGCGCAATGAGAAATAATTATAGGATGGGAGGATGGGAGTGCGCTAAACTTAACACTGTTAAAACTTAAATTGATTCAACTTGAGTGCTTAACGGGGCTTTTGCGATGTTTTTAATACATTTTTTTTTCTTTTTTGATCTGAATATTTCAACCCCTGTTGAATGAAATAACCATATTATTTTTACGAGATATTTATTCCAAGAAGCTAAATTCAAATTGGGTAAATATAACGGGGGGTGGAAGCTTCTATGCTTCCCCCCCCCTCTCCTTCATGTTTTTACGTTAATTTAAATTTTTATATTCTTTATTCCCGGCATTTATAGGATGGAAGTGCACTTAATACTAAATTATAAGAAATCATGTTATCGAAATATTTCCGTCTCTGCTGAATGGAATAGCAAAATTAATTTTATATGAGATATATTTTAAGAAACTTCTTTCAAATTGTGTGAATGTTTATTCATTACTTGAAAGATGGCCGCCAAGCCCATCATACATAAATAAAAATAATAATATTTTTCAGAAACACGCTATGATGTATTTAGTACAGGAAAGAAGGATTTCTATAACATATCATAAGTCACTTGATTCACATGTGAAAATTTAGTTAAAAGGGAATATTAAATAAGTATTTGAATGTAAGCTTGGGAATTTGATATCACACCCTTTTTAGACACAACTTTAATCAATTCTCTTTCTTTAAG
This sequence comes from Salticus scenicus, assembly GCA_963930645.1. Classification (NCBI taxonomy): domain Eukaryota; kingdom Metazoa; phylum Arthropoda; class Arachnida; order Araneae; family Salticidae; genus Salticus; species Salticus scenicus. Next base: position 516,860 of record CAWVNO010000061.1, read on the forward strand.
CTTGGCTTTTTTGTACATTTTAAGTGTCTTTTTTGTAGATATCATTTATTTTTTTTAAATAGTTTTTATATTTACTAGAATTAACCTGATACTTTACATCAGATATGTCCTGAATTTCAACTCAGCTTTCGTACGATGTTGTTCTTTACGTTAAACTGTATTACAAAGTTTTCTTTGTGTTAAACTTTCCATAATTCTGGTTGCGAGACATTATCCATGGGTTTTCTATGCAGACTAGTATGTCGTGTCCATCACAAAACTTTCTTCTGCATTTTCCTATGCATATTAACGCAGCACAAATTATTAGTGCTAGAGGCAGTCGGTACAGTTGTCGAATTTTTATAGGTCACTCTTAATTAGTGCTAGAGGCCTATTTCAGTCAGTTTATTGAATGGGGATTTATTGAATGAAGTCCCCCAAGGCACAACTTTGACATGAGTCCCCCCAAGGTACCCCTATTTCAGTCGGTACAGCGTTGTTGAATTTTTATAATACACACTTATTAGTGCTAAGGGCCTATTTCAGTCGGTTTATTGAATGGGGATTTATTGAATGAAGTCCCCCCAAGGCCCAACTTTGACATGAGTCCCCCCCCAGGCCCAACTTTGACATGAGTCCCCCCCAAGGTACCCCTTTTTCAGCCGGTACAGCTTTGTCTAATTTTTATAGGTCACTCTTAATAGTGCTAAGGGCCTATTTCAGTCGGTTTATTGAATGGGGATTTATTGAATGAAGTCCCCCCAAGGCACAACTTTGACATGAGTCCCCCCCAAGGTACAACTTTGGCATGAGTCCCCCCAAGGCCCAACTTTGACATGAGTCCCCCCCCAGGCCCAACTTTGACATGAGTCCCCTCAAGGCCCAACTTTGACATGAGTCCCCCCCAAGGTACAACTTTGACATGAGTCCCCCCCCCCCAAGGCACACCTTTGACATGAGTCTCCCCCACAAGGCACACCTCCCCCTCATTGGGAAAAAGAGAAAAAACGTTGTTTTGCGGCTATAAGACAGTTTGGACTTCCAACATTATTTGTTACAGTATCTGCAGCTGAAACACATTGGTTTGATTTAATGAAAACTTTATCATGGAATTTAGATCGTCACGAATTAACTAAAGAAGAATTTGTCGATATTAACAAGTTTAGCAGTAGACCTCTGGCACTAAATTAAAATCTGTCAATGTCAGATTTTCATGTTTTAAATAATGAAATAATGTCGTGTCTGTATATTTTTTATTTATTATTTTTTTCATTATGAATGCTGAATATTATCAACTCAGAGAGGTATTGTTGCACAAAATGTCCAACGGAAGTAAATTTTCACCATGCAGATGGCATCCTTTCAGTTCTAAAAAAAAATTGTAGTATATGAGCTCCACTTATCGGCCGATAGGCATCGAGATTGAATCAGCATAATGTCTTATAATGGCCTTTTCACATATTAAGTTTTGTTTCATTATATGCAACAGAACCTTTCCTTAAATTGCGAAAATCGCTGCATAGCAGCGCCACATGTTGAGATATTGGTACAAAAGTTGATAAGCACTATAATTTGTAACAATGTAAATTTATTTGTAAATTTATGCAATTCCATGTATTAGTTACTCAGATATAGCCTTCTCTGAAATTGCGGCAATCACTGTATAGCAGCACCATGTTGAGCAATTGACACCAAATATTGATAAACGCTATTATACATCAAGGTTCAATTGCATATAAATATATATGTAATTCTGAGCAGTAGCTCCTGATATCTAGTTGGAACAAAACTTTCGCCACACACATAGAACACACACACGCAAATAGAAATTTTCTAAAAATAGTCAAATTGATTTCAGGAGCTCTTACAACGTGTAAATCCATTAAAAACCGAAAGTCGAAATTTATTTCAATAAAATGACAAGCGAAGCGGGCAAAGCCTGCTAGTATACTATATAGAAGGAAGTAGAAATCTGTATGCATCATAATTATCATTGCCAGATTGAATTAGAGGATATTATAATTGGATACTACATCGTGTACTGACTTTCTTATTCTAAGGTATGAAAATATTAAAAAATCCGCAATTCAAGCTATCCGCGTTTGTAATGATCGATAGACGGCGCTTTGTGAACACTGCAGTTGTTAGTAAACATTAGCCACGTGTGTTCCATTAGTTATTCTACTTAATATTCGTACTATAATTTCTCCGCCATTACATTATGGAAAATTGATTGCTTTTGAAAAAAATACTTCAGTTTATTCAAAGTTCGATCGGAAGTAGATTTTTAACTGATGTTGAACAAATGTTAGTTTCAAATCATCTGATTAATTCTTTACTTCCATTAGCCGAAACAACTGAAATTTTAAATTTGTCATTTGGAAATAAATGGAAGCTCAATTCTGGATTTCTTGATCCTTTGGAGTTACACTGTGGCACACAAAAGTATGTGTTATCTTTTTTACCGTATTTATTCATTTTTATTCAATAAATATATGTGAAACTAAATATCGGCAAGCAATGGCCGCTGTATGGAATTCGAATTAAACCATGTTTATTGTAATTTCACCTTAGCCCACCAGAGGGCGAGCATTTCATTACAATCGCGGATAGATTTGAAACAAATGTTATTCAAAAATGTATTCATTTCTGTTTTCAGGGATATAAAATTTAAAATTGTACAAAATAATAAAAGGAAAGATTCTTTGGTTAAAAAAATAACTTATAAAAAGAAAAAGCAGCTCAATTTGAAATTAATATTTTTCGGGTAAACTGAGATGAAGCAATTTCATATTTGGCGATTTATATCTCTTTGGCGATATTTAACAGTTTTTCAGCAATTAAGATAGGAAATTTGAATTTTTAAAAGCTAAATTTTATAAAAGTTCCTAGATTAAGTAATTGTCTATCTGACAAACCAGTTTTTAAAGAATTCTGCACACTTATGAATTCTCTAGCTTGTTTTAAAAAAAATTTCTTGAAGAAGAAATTTTTTCAAAAAGTTGTCAAAACATCTAATTTTACGCTAAATTGAAAATGCTCCCATTTTTTTACTTATTAACTTACAAAGTTCATTTTTATCTCAAATTAAAGCTCTGGTTGATACGAATATTTTACTTTTTGCTTCGTTTTACTGCGATATTTGGTTCGTCCAATATTTAAAACTTTACGGAAAAAAAATTTGCCGATTTAACATGGGAAAGTTGGTTTCTGTATAATAAGCATTTAACGATCTTGGGTTATTTCTGTCGATTTTATTATTGGCGCGTTCTGCTTTGTGTTAGTGGTAGTTTGTTTGTTTTGCTTTTCTCTGAGCTTGGCTTGGCAAAACGACCGTTTCTGCTTGATATACATTTAAGTTTGCAAAAAATTCAAATGAGCAGTTGCAAATATAATGATTTGTTTTTGAGAAGTATAGAATGAAAATATTTAAAATTGTTTATCATCGTAAATGTATATATATATATATATATATATATATATATATATATATATATATATATATATATATATATACACATATATTTCAAAAATTTCGAAATTTTTTTACGATTTTCTTACAGTTTGATATCTGAAATATTGAACATGTAATCTTCATCAAGCTTTCTTTACATTTTAGATAAAGATAAATAAATAAGCACAAAAATAAGGAACCTGAAAAAAAAATCTTTAAATCACTGGGTATTACTTAAAAATAGATTATTTTCCTCTTTTGCAGTTTCATGCGAAAAATTAAAGATTTAAAAATGGTTGTAGAAGTATATTTTAGATAATTTTAAAATATCACCTACCCCACTTCCCCCTTCTTTTTTAAATCAGAAATATTTAGTTTTAGTATTATTATATTTATGTTAGAAATTAGTCTACTTTCATCATCTCAATACTTCTTTATGATTTAAAACTGAGAAAAACTTCTAGACTATTAAGATATTAACGATGTTTACAAAAAATAAATGGTTAAATGAGTAAAATAATATAAATAAAATGGAGTTCAAAACTTGTGTTAAATAAGCTCATTTAAGCATCTAAAGTGCGATTTTTTAATTATAAGTAGAAAAAATTTGGAAATTTAAAAATAGAATTTTTAATTTTTACTTTCTGTTACATACATGTAAGAAGAAAATATTGGATTCCTGAAAATTTTCAAAACACTGTTTTTAATCGATTTGTAGTTTGTGAGAAGTTTTGAACACGATTTGACCATTTTTAGAAAATATCTGTGTGCTTCCGTGTGTGTAAGTGTGTGTGTATTATAAGTTTTGTGAACACTCTATCTCCCAAAACAATTAAATTTAATGAAACTTGGAATTTAGTTGGACCTTGATGTAATTTGGTGTTGATTGTACTTTGGAACTAATCACTAAACGCGTGCTTCTAACGCCTCAATTTTATTTTATTTTATTTTATTTTATTTTTATAATTTTTATTATTGCAGTATAAGATAAATTTCGTAAAAATGTACAGAATAAGAGTTATTTTTAATGCATGATTGTGAAATTAATGTAAACTATTGATAATAGTGTAGTAATTTTTTAAATATTTTTAACAGTGTAGTTAACTTAAAAAAAAAAAAAAAAAAATGTTGTATGTAGAAGCATTGCTTCCTCACTCGGCGGAAATACCCATCCGGGTTGTAAAGTTTGAATGTATTTTTCAAAAGATCTCGTCAAGACGTTTAAAACGAATAATTGTACCATAGCCTCCTAAACTAGATGCCTGTCGCGTGGCTTGAAAAACCTGGTAACAGTTGAAGCGGTAGACAGCGCCACCTGGTACAGATTGCGCGACTTTTTTATTCAACTGTCACCAATAATTTTAAGAAGTGCTATATTATAAATATAATCGAAGTTTCTTCGATTTAATTCGCCTTTTATGTATATCATATCGCACTTTTAAAAATTTTTTGGTGGCTGTTCAATAAAAAAGTCACGCAATCAGTACCAGGTGGCACTGTCTACCGCTTCAACGGTTGCCAAGTTTCCGAGCTACCTGACAGGCATCTAGTTTAGAAGGCTATGGTTGTACCATAGATCTGTGATAATATCAAAGTTAATAATTTTTCATTAAAAAAAAAAAAAAAAAGCATTTCTTAAGATATTCTTCTGCATAGCATAAAACTGATTTTCCATGGCCATTTAGCGTTGAATGCTCTTGTGATGAAAATCGGCGGTATTTACGATGGAAAAATCTTTTTATAAACAATAAGTTTAATGAATAACATGCACAGCGTGAATTTAATTTTTACAGGAATATATACAAGAATGTATTGTGGTGACCACAACATACCAGTTTCATCATTAATATTAAATAGCTAAATCATGCTAAGATTGACTTTAGATTCCATAATTTAATTTAACTTAATGTTAAAAATGTAAATAAAATCACCAGAACAAAAAACGAGTTTTCTCGGACCACGCTATTACTTGTTAGCATCCTAGAAATGTATAAAAGGTGGAAAATGTATCTTTATTTGGGTTTTATTTTTCCAAATTTAGCCAAATTTACATACTTAGAATTACAAAAATGTTTTAAAAGAAGTAAATAACATGAAGTAAAGTTTAGAAAATATTATAAATGACCATACAAAACGATCAATGTGATATTTTCTAAAACAAAGTGATTCTTGTTCATAAATTCAAAAAAAAAAAAAAAAAAAAAAAAACTTCAAATTAAAGAAAATATGGTTTTTGAACATGGAAAAAGGAATATTTATTTACATTTCAAGGAGAACATATAGTACCCTCATTTGATTTCTAATTCAATCAACATACAATTGCCAAAAACAAAAACAAAATTAATTAATTTTCAGACGCGACTCCAGCGTCAAGCTGCAGGTGAAATATTTCGCAGTAAGTAACGATTACATGTTTTGGAAAAATTCCCTTTTGTAAAAGTTAAAAAATTAAAATTTTTATGTGGCCTCTAGGTCACTATAGTTATAACCAATAAAACAATCTTGGTACACTCACAACAAAAACAAAACTAATATTTTGTGACGATTATAAAACTTTCTTTATATCATTCTATATAACAACACAATTAACCAGTTAAAATACACAAAAAAATTAATCATAAATTCTCACAATAAAGAATTTAATATGCTGCTTAATGCAACCAAACAATGGATGTGGAGATGTAGCCGCATGGAAAATCGCACAAAGTTGTTAATAACAGGGCGATCTACCACTCGATAACTACCCTAATTAACTCAGTAATCTTTTTCATAATGGCTGTTTCACATATCAAGTGTCGTGCAATAATATGGAATAGAAGCTGAAATATACCTTTCTTGTATACGGTTTCAAGGATTACAATGTTGAAAATTCTTAAGGGACCATACAAAATTTTATAATTAGTAAAAATGTCCCATTCACTAAAATAATGATGTACGAAACCTTAACACACTATCATATGAAGTCAAATAGATATTAAAGAAGAAGAAGAAAAAAGAAGTAGAAAAAAAATACTTTCCAGTGTCCCAACATAAATTTTTCCATAAACATTTGGGTGAATGGAAAGACCCATAGGTTGACCCATTGACCCATTTGGTTGACCCATAGAATCGTTGTTATGCACCAATTTAAAAATTTACTTATTTTTTCAGACCATTCTCACATTACAATGATATAGAAAAAAAAAAATCTGATGGCCACACCATACTAATTTACCCCTTATTTATATTTTATTCTTTTGTTATTTTTGTGCTATTTTAAATACAATGTTTGGTATCTATGCAATTTATAGGTAATATACAGGACTCGTAAAATTAGTCAAATGTGTTTTAAAGAGTGCTGTGAGTGGCAAAGAAAAAGCGGATTTGAGACGACGGTAGTCGCCTTCACACTGTATGTCATGCCAAAATTCAGTTTCTAAAATTATTTTGTAAAACGCCAGGACTCTTCAAATACAAACTAATTTCTTACAGCTTAAACTATAATAATACGCTTAGAGTAATATAGGGTAAGAAAAAACAGCGCGTGTTTTATACCAGGTTATTTTTCGCTATGAAGGCTTGTTGTTATTTATTTCCAACGATTACAATTATTCCGTGTTCGTGCATTTTATGGTTTAAGAAACACCTTTTTCTCCGAATAAGATGTTTTAAGAAAATCTCCATCATAATTTGCTACAAATTGTTGATGTTTTTAGAATATTTATATCCAGTCTTTTTTTTTTTTTTTTTTTTTTTTTAAGTTACTTGTAAATTTTGCATTAAATGTTTTTTTTTTTTTTTTTGTCCAGATTGTCTTTGTAGTTTTTGCCCTTATGTCTGCTTATGCTCAAGAAAAAGGAAGAGATGGGGAACGTAATTCTAGAGATGCTGGTGGATTTCCTTCTGAAATCGCTAGGTTAGATAACGCATTAAGAAGTACTATAACAAATGGTGGAAGCGAAGCTATAGATAGAATCATACTTGAACTAGGCAATCATTTAGTTGACGACGCTAGTGGAGAAAGTGGTTAGATATTGATATGTATCTATAAATATAGAGTTGAACTGATTGATTCAATATGTAATGTGTCTCTTGTAGTGTCTCTGGTTATACTGTCTCAATAAATGTTAAAAAATAAATGAACGATTGATAATAGTTTCGTTTTTATTTTTTTATTTAAGTGAACACGTATGTTCAAACTGTTCATTATTAAAAGCTAAAACCTTGATGCATAAGATAGTATATACATATGGTCTGCTATCTTATATATTCTAAATCAATATGTACTGTTATTAGCCTGTATCTCGTATAGCAGAAACTGTCGGAAACATTTTTTTTAGGAGCGTATAATACCTAAAATTATTTGCAGTCAAAGTCCATGCTATTCTATGGAGAAATTTGTTTCCAGCAATACACATTTTAATTTCTGATTTTACATTCAGAAATTTCCCAACCGTTAAATTGGTTGTAGTTTTCTTCAATATATATATATAATAATAATATTTTAAGTTTTAGAAAGCGAAAAATTAATTAAGTGCATTTTTTGTAAAATCCATTCATTGTAAAACGAAATATCTAAAATTAAAAAATACATTTTTTTTTTTTTTTTTTTTTTTTTTTTTTGGAAAACAAATACTAATTTTAAATCTGTTGAATTTTATGAATGAGGAAACGGAATTCAAAAAATATATTAGGTAATAGGTAATTCTGGAAACGAGTTTCCCCATAGAATAATCTGGGCTTTAGATGTTGACGAAGTTAGTTATTGTCCGTTCTAGTTCATGCTCATAACTTACACCAAGCTACAGTACTTGTCATAATTTAACAGTTTTAAAGAAATTAAATGTATAACTAAGATCCTATCATTGCACAAAGGCTGAGATGCATTGTGTTATGTTAAAACTTACGTTTCTGTCGAAGAAAAAAGTAAAATAATAATAATAATAAAAATAATAATAAACAATTGACTCCAAAAAGCGATCATAAATATTAATCAAACTACTATGAATAAACTGAAAATTCACATAAAATGATTTTTTTTTTTTTTTTATTCCACCTAAAAGTATTAAATAAAATGCTTCGCTAGACAACATAACATAACAAAAAAGCATAAAAGCTTTTGAAATTGGCGCAAAATTAAATAAAAACTGCTAAATTTTACAGAAATGTTTGATGCCGATAACTATAACTATTGTTCTGCCGAATGAATCATCTTCATATTTTCGTTTATTGTTTTATCATTGTACACAATTGTTCCATTAGTAACATCCACATAGAGTGTCATAGAGCACGAGCAGTGAGCTTTCTTCACAATTCGGGATTTATGGTAATACGAAATTACTAAATTTTTTGTTGTGAACATTTTTTTGCTTGAAAAATTTAGTTGTTGCATTTGAATCTAAATAGTTTTTGGCTGTGTTTTGCAGATGCTTAAATGAAATGTATATATAGTGAATTGGTTTGAATTTCTGTACTGAATAAAAAATATCAAATTTTATTTCCTTTTGCGCCAACTTAAAAAATTATAATTAACTGTAGTGTTTATGTTGTGCGACGAAGGAACTTTTTTATGCTTTTAGGCGCGATTTTCTATTTAATTTTATGTCAATTTTCTATTTATTTACAGTAGTTTGAATAAAAATTATAATTGTTTTTCGGAGACGATTCTGTAAAAAAAAAAAAAAAAAAAAAAAAAAAAAAGAATATTTTATTGAAAATATATTCATATTGCAGAACGTGGTTCGAAAACAGCTCCACGTATCGCAACCTTTTCCGTATAGAAACTTTTTCTAAGGTAGCAAATAGAGTACCTTTATAAACCTGACGTTTTTAATTAATAGCTTCATCAATTAAAAAATAGAAATTTCTAAGCAGCAGAAATGTCCTCCTTTGAGTATTCGGAACACATTGATACCTCTCATGACGAGAATGACCCTGCTCTCTGTGAGAAGATGTGGTCACAGAAAGAAAAAAAAAAAAAAAAAAAATCTGACACCAGCGACAGTAACTTTTTTTTTTTTTTTTTTTTAATAAGATATTAATAAAGATATTTTTGTTAATAAAGGTATTATTTTCCATGATGAATACAGACGAAAGAATAAGTCGAAAGAATGTGTTTTTTGACACTTTCAATGTTAAAGGGTGCTTATGACTATCGGTTTTTCTGTCCGCCTCTCAGTCCGCGTTCTAACTCACATAAATGAGGAGCAAACATTGAAACCTTGTTTCCCCCCCCCCCCAAAAAAAAAAAAAAAGGAATTAGGGATTTTTCTTTAAATTTAACATAACATAGTATGTCTACATATCTTCCTAGATATGTCTACATGTCTCCCTTGTAAATAGTAATGCATCTAAACAAACGATAATTATGATTTAAGTTTAGTTATTTTTTAATTTATTAGTTACATATCTTAATAGATATGTCTACATATCTCCCTTGTAAATAGTAATGCTTCTAAACAAACGATAATTATGATTAAAGTTTAGTTATTTTTTAATTTATTAGTTGCATATCTTAATAGATATGTCTACATGTCTCCCTAATAACTAGTAATGCATCTAAACAAACGATAATTATGATTTAAGTTTAGTTATTTTTTAATTTATTAGTTGCATATCTTAATAGATATGTCTACATGTCTCCCTAATAACTAGTAATGCATCTAAACAAACGATAATTATGATTTAAGTTTAGTTATTTTTTAATTTATTAGTTGCATATCTTAATAGATATGTCTACATGTCTCCCTAATAACTAGTAATGCATCTAAACAAACGATAATTATGATTTAAGTTTAGTTATTTTTTAATTTATTAGTTACATATCTTAATAGATATGTATATGTAGAGATATGTAGACATATCTTAATAGATATGTCTACATATCTCCCTAATAACTAGTAATGCATCTAAACAAATGATAATTATGATTAAAGTTTAGTTATTTTTTAATTTATTAGATTTTTGTGTTTTCTAAAAAAATCTATCCGAAGGAGAAAACATGGTTTGAATGTTTACTCCTCAATTATTTATTGAATTCCTGAAAACTGATACAGTTTCCGCCGCTTATTAAAATCACATTTGTTCTTAGCCAAAGTGATTTTATTAAGCGGCTGATTTTTATATCCGGCGAACGTTCCTGCGTTTAAGGAGTATTACTTCCCTGAGTTTAGAAAGAAACTTCGAAAGGTAACAAATAATAGAACTAGTAAAAAAAAAAAAAAAAAAAAAAAATTGATAGATAATGAATTACCTTTAATTAATATTTATTCCTTCAATATAAGTAAATTAAACTCATTCTAAGCTCCCATACGCTTTCCTTTGAGGAAAATCATCATTACTTTACCAAAAGTTCATACGCTGTTCTTATAAATTTAAAATCTTTCCGTGTAAACCTCATGAGTTATAGTAATTTCAAAATAAGAACTAGAAATTGCCTTTTAATAATTAGGAATTTAAAAAATATATATATGTATATCATTTCAAATAAACTTTGTAAATTTTTACTGCCCTTTGAAGAATACATTCCTTGAAATAGTTACGGAGATAAGTTATGGGGCGTGTTTAATTTGTAATTGTGCTGCAAGTGGAAAATCTTCGACAATGAGCGATAACGGAGGTTTTGTTGTGCTGTAATTTCTTTTTCTATTAAAAAAAAAAATATTTTTTTTTTATATGTTCTTTTTTTTTTTGGCTGCTTAGAGATATTTTTGAGTTTATTAACCGGCAATGCTGATTTTATTAAGCGACGGCTTTGAAAGTAGTTTGTATTGATTTGATTCCGGTCCTGGCGATTTGATCAGATTATGCGGCTGATTTTATTAACCAGTGAATTTCTTAAGCGGCGGTTACTGTATATGTTATTCAAGTTATGGAGTAAATAACACTATTGATTTGTGTACAGGGACAGAGAAAGATGCGTTCGATGAAAGGTATTTCTACAAACCATACTTTAAAACCTGTTTTTTTTTTTTTTTTTTTTTTTTTGCACAAATTATAATGAAATTGATATTTATTATCCATTATGTACAATAAATGTTTTCTATAGAACAGAGTATGATTAATAACAGGAGACTTGACGTTGGAATATTAAAACCCGAATAAACTACTACGTCAGAAACGCCAAAAGTAAAATATTTGCGATGCATACAGCTGTTTCAGGCTGACAGGTAGCCTTAAGCGTACCGTCTTCAGTGCAAAAAGAATTCTGAACCTGGAGAAGTGCTCGTATACATAGGAGAGGGACCGAATTTAGTTCAACCAATAGGATTACGGGAAAGGTGGAGTGTGTGGGCAATAGGAATTTAGGAATGTTAGCTGTGTAAACAGTAGAAAAATTAAGAAAATGTGAACTGAATGTAAAATTTCTAACAATCAGACAAATAGGGAACAGCGAAATCACAATTTACAAGGTTTTTAAAATTTTTATAAATATGGAAAGTTTCAAAGAAATCGAGTTCATGAATGGATTTAGGTCTGCAAATTATTTTAGCTGCAGAATTAAATTTAAAATTATGATTTTCCTCCCAGCAATGTTTAGAAATAGACGATTTATTGGTTTTTTGTTTGCGGACGTAATTCATATGTTCTTTTAGACGAAATTTAAGACTGCGTTTAGTTTGGCCAATATATGATAAACCACACTGACAGGAAATACTATAAATGCCCCAAGAATTATGCATATCAATGGGATCTTTTAACTGAGAAAAGGTGAGTTTATTGGAAGGCGAAAATATTATTTTAAAATCATATTGTTTGAGAATTTTAGCTATGGTTTGACTGCATTTAGGATAACAGGGTAAAACAATACCGATATTGGAAGAGACTGATTTATTAGACGAAATACGAGGGAGCTGTAATTTTTGGATAGCTTTGTCTATAATGGAAGGGTCATAACCTCTGTCAATTGCAATGGTTTTCAGGTATTTAATTTCAGATTTTAATAAAATAGGATTTGAACAAATATTTGTTCAAATGTGGACTATTTTCCTTTTAATCTGCAAACTGCCAATTTTTGTTTTTTTTTTTCTTTAAGTAAGAAAAGAAAAAAAAAAATTATTGTTGAGTGAATTTTTTTTGCCCAAAGGCTTATCAAGTCAAAAGTAGGTTCAGGATCTAATATGCATTCGCCCTCTTCCCTGTCCTACAATTTATAATAAGTAAAGAAATAAAGAAAAAAAAATAACTTTTAGTACATGTAAATACATTTTCAAGAACATATAAAACAGTAATGGTTGGTTCTTATTGGATGTTTTTTGACGTCTTCGTAAAATATTTTTCTATTGTCTTTATTAGTCTTTTTCTTAAAAAAAAAAAAAAAAAAAAAAAAAACTTTAATTTTTCACGGATTGATAGAAGTAAAAAAAAAAATATTCAAATTCCCTTCACAAAATTCAAATTTATAAAATGGGCTAGTTCAAAAAGGATTCAAATTCATAAAATTGGCTTGTTAAAAAAAATTCAAATTCATAAAATGGGTCGTTTCACAAAATTCAAAATATTAAAAATGGCTCTTTAACAAGATTTAGTTTCATAAAAATGACCATTTTATAGAAGTTTTTAGGTTTCCAATGTTATTACCAACGAATACTTATACGTGGATTAATGAAAAATAATGAATAGATTTTTAAATGTTACTTAGAATAATTGCTAAAATAAAAAGTTTTACACGTTTTCTCTTTTTCCATAAATATTTTGCTTTAGGCAAAAGTATATTTGTTTTTCTCAAAAATTGGGCCCAAAAATTAGAATTTCGTACTGTTTTCTCCCTATTTCACTCAAAAATGGTTAATTTCCAATACACTTAATATACAAAATAAGATAATCATATCTTGAATAATACATAAGAGTAAGCATTCTAATTTTTGAAAGTTAACGTTCTGGTGGGAAGGTAATATGCATTGGGAAGGTTCCTTTGTAATATGCATTTCATTAACTTTTATTTTTGACCGAATGCAATATTTCCATTGCTTACGGTAGACGGTGTTGGTGTTCATGTTAAGTCTAATTTTCTACACAAGCAACCTGAGTCTAAGGGGGAGGACGGGAAATGCCCTCCATTGGGGAAGGAAGTTTTTCTAAGGAGTCTTAACCTATGTTTACGCAAGTTTCAAGATTGTAGTCTGATATTGTAAGTAAAAATAATAAATATTACATACATATTTTTTTAATATATTGTATATATATATAAATATATATATAGGCATTAGTCGGATTTAGAACTGGATTTTTCATTTATTTATTTTATTTTTTTGTTGAGTGGGATAATTTTACATCCCCCCCTCCCCTCCAATATATATATTGATATATATAATAAAAATACATATCGTTCGTTACGGCGCTGATTGGAATTTTTTTTTTTTTTTTTTTTTTTCAATAGATGCAAGCGGTAGAATTAATTCTACATCAGTACAGTGATGACTTTCGTTTAAATAACGTTACTAACTTTAGTACTCCATCAAATAATATCTACTCGTACTGTTTGGAGGTATGCAGGAAATGATCGCAGGAGATGATGGTTGTTGCCAATATCTTTATCATTTATTTACTATAAAATTTCATGATGCTTTTTAGTGCTGCCATCTATCCGTCATATGGAAAGTCATTTGAATCTTCATTTTCAACAGTTTATATTTTCGATAACTGTTTCTCAATCACTTCAGATTATAATATATTTTTTTAAGGCGCTTTATCATCGTTAAGTTTCTGGCAGTTAGTAAAATTTCTGGTCTTAGGAGTTCTTTTTGCCTTTAATTTCTACTTAATTTGAGCTTGTATGCTCTGCTGTTCAACGTCACTGAAAAGTTTGAGCAAAGTGGCTAAACGTCTCCGATAAAGCCTGGAGGGCAGAAGGTGCCTTATGCAATGCACAACTATATGACATGACCTTGCATGAGATGAAGGAACCAAATCAATGAATGGCGTACATATAACAGTTTTTTCATCTGAAAGTTTCTTGATATTTTTTCCTTCATTTTACATAAGACGAGCGAAGAAGTAGTAGTAAAACAGCATATACGATCTCAAAAATTAAGTGCTACTACAATCAAACTATTTTTGAATTTGGCAACAGGCTAATCACTGAGTATGTATTTTATATTTCTAACTGGATGTATTATATATATACATTATGCTAGGGACATTTAAACTAATTGAACAACTATCTATCCACAAAGAAAAACCAAAAATCAAATTTCTACCAAGACTTGGATATGCTTTTAGCACACCAGTGACAAAAACTTACCAAAAATCCTATAAGGAGAAAATTTTGCAATTCAAGAGACATTTGCATCCATCTATTGGAGTTATTTTTCCATAGAAAAACATGATAGCAAGTGCTGGTGTTCGGTTAAAGACCAATTAACCACAACAGGGACCTGCTTCTAAAGGGGGATGCTCTAGTTCATGGGTCTTTCTAAAAAGTCCTAGCAAATATTCTCGCAGGTTTCTGAAAAAAATCACGGAAAACTCAAAACGGCTAGGTGAACAAGGGGATTGAACACGGCACTTCCCGTCGACTAACTTCAGATAACTATAAAAGTAGGGAGAAAGGCGAAAAAAAAATCACTGGAGTTTTGGAGAAAAACCAATGAAAACTTTGAATGACTAGACGGACAAGCATGACCTGGGCTGAAACGCGATACATCCTATCTACCAATTTTGACGTCATACTTCCTTAAAGGAGCCTTTTGGGAAACATCTACATAAACTTATAAGTTAATATATAAAGTTTAGATTGATTAGTAAATAATTTATGTCGAATATATAGATCAGAAGTTATTTTAACATGAAGTGAATTGAGGAATTTAAACAATAATTTTTAAAATAATAAATTTACTATTAAGCAGTTTAATCTAATTATATTTTATTGTTATTACTCTTTAAAATTAAAAATTGCATTTTAAGATCTCATTATATTTTGATGACTTTTGCTCCAACAGTCACATTATATTTGCTAGCATTTATTTATTGTAAATAAATTAAGCATTTTTGATAAATTTTTAAGCAATCGTGTTTGTAATTCAAAAAAAATAAACATAATTTTATCTACGTGAAGGCTAATAATTTCTTGGTGTAATTTTGTATAAACTGTTTCCAATATTATTAAAATATCCCCTGTTTTTTCTGAAAACATATTTTACTTCCGAAAATGTAGATGGCAGCACTAATCAATGTTTACGAGCAGAAATTATGAAGTGGGAATGAAAATAATGTAACAAGAAAAATATTCATGTAAACTAGTTATTTAAAAAAAGAAAACAGATTGAGGTAAGAGAGTAGGTGTGTCGAAAAAGCATAATAAAATGCCTTTGAACAAGGCTGTTTGGAGGTCAGCTATTATAAGATTTTATTTATTCATTTATTTATAATTTAAATAAAATGTTCTTTTGCCACACATTTTCTTTTCCATATGTTCTAGTGTGTTTATTTACTTTATTCATTTATTAAAGAAAAATTCTTCGCTATGCATGAAGATCCAAATTAATATATACAAGAGAGAAAAATAGAATTTTATTACCTTTTTAAACGTAACGTTTAAAATGAAATAATCAAACATTTACTGTTAATAACAATGATGAGAAGATTTTTCATCGTAAGAAAGAATGAATAATAATGAAGAAAGGGAGTTCTGTTGTGTTTTGGATTAAGGTCTATTGGCTGTTCGAGAGCCCTGTGACAGGGTGAAATGTCCTCCAAAAGGGAATTTCTAAGGTATTGTATGTTATATCCACGGAAGTTTCGAAGAAAACAACGAAAAACTCCAAAAGGCTAGGCCGAAAAGCGCAACCTGGGTTCGAACCAGGCACATTCAATCTATCACTTTTGAAGTAGTGTAGGTGTAAACTAGTATGTTGCGGCCACAACAAGACTTTCTTCAATATTTTCCTATACAAATTCACTAAGTGCAAACAATTTATTAAAACTATTATTTATGAAAATTGCCTAATATGATGAATGCAAATTATTTTCATCTTAGAGAAAACTAACATAAAATATCTGAAGAAAGACAGTTTTAATGTCTCTAAATAATATCTTAAAAAAAGTGTTTTTACAATAATTGTCTCACACATCAAGTTTCGTACAGTTATATGGTGTAAACGTTTAGTTATAGCCTTCCTGTTATCGAGAAAATTTGCAGAATAACAGCGCCACCTATTGGCCGATAAGCATCCAAACTGAATCAGCATAATGGTCTAATTACATAGCAACCTTCGTTTGATAATTCGCAATAGAATCTGTGATATAGCGTAAATTGCGGCAATCGCTGTGTAACATCCCGCCTGTTGAGAAGTTGACACCAAAAGTTAATAGGCACTAATTTTTGTCAAGGTGCATCTACATATAAAGTTATATGCAATTCTGTGCAGTAGTTCCTGAGATGTAACCTTCCTTTAAATTGTAGAAATCGTTGTATAGCAGCGCCACTTGTCTGTCGATAAGCATTCAAATTGGATCAGCATAATATATCATAATAGTCTTCTCAAATATCAAGTTTTGTTTAATTATACGCAATAGTACCTGAGATACGCAATAGTACCTCCTCTTAAACTACAGAAATCGTTGTATAGCAGCGCCACCTGTTGAGCAGTTGACACCAAAAGTTGATAGGCACTAATTTAGATAAGAATGCATCTACACATAAATTTATGTACAATTCTAAGCAGTAGTTCAGGAGATATAGTCTTCAGTTGCCACAAATTTTTGTCACTCACACACACAGAGAGAGACAGACAGATGGACAAATAGACAGACATTTTCTAAAAAGGCTCAAATCGTGTTCTAGACCTCTCAAAACGTGTAAATCCGTTGAAAACCGGAAGTCGAAAATTTTACGAATCCAGTACTTTCTTGTATTGAATATAGAAGAAAGTAAAAACAATAGAATACTCGAGGGTCCTAAGCTTGGTTACAGTCTCCTTCATGGAAGGTCTTTTTAAGAGATTCAATACCATTTTTACGCAAATTTCAGAGATAGTAATGAAAAATTCTTAGCGGCTAGGCCGACAAGCGCAACCTCGGTTCGAATCCATCACTTTCCATCTACCAGCTTCCAGAGCAGAACTGCACAGCCCCAATGGTTAGGGAAGAAGATATAATTTTCAGAGTTAAAAAGGAAGATTTAAAAATCATTCATTTCATTAATTATTCATTTTAATTAAATGCAAAAATGTGTGGGTACCTATACATTTTTTTTTCTTTAATTTTATGTGTATAGAAAATATCTTGTAGAAAGTATTGGGGTTTCTCCTGATAGTGGACCGATAAGGGTTAAATTTTTGAAACTTTTTTAATTCCGGCTTTGAATGGATTTATACGTTTTGAGATGTCCTGAACAAAATTTAGCCATTTTCAAAAAACTTATGTCCACTGGCTGTTCAATGTATGTTATCAAAATTTTGTAAATGTTGCATCTCACGAAAAAATGTATTTTATTCATTTAACTATACGTGAGATCGCTGTAATGAAACGCTGTAATGAAACAAAAAAAAAAAAAAAAATATATATATATATATATATATATATATATATATCCTTCCGGTTTATTCGGAAAGATAGGTTGATTTCTTTTTTCTTATATAGATAAAATTTATTAATGAACTTTGTGAGATATTAATGTGGGATATGTATACTCATGGAATTTTAAAACAAATCGATTCAGTAATACCTTATTTATGTGAATTTGTAAATTTCAAGTGGGCGGCACTAGGAAACAAGATGTCAGATCAAGCTGACCAACGAACATATCAAGAGCATTTCTAAGGTAAGTATACTATACAAATTTGGTTCGAATTAATCCAGCATTTCAAAAAGTTATCGTTATGATAAATTTTCAAGTGGCTGCAACTTTGAAACAAAATGTCCGAGTAAGTTGACAAGCGACACCATCCGACATATTTGCATGGTAAGTCCACTGTCCAATTTTGGTTCATATTAGTTAAGTATTTCAAAAATTATCCTGATAACAAATTTTCAAGGGTGATGTGATTTCAAGTGGTCGCCACTTGGAAACAAAATAGTGGAGTAAAATGCCCAGCGAACTTAACCAAGGTATTTGAGCAATAAGTTCTCTGTCCAACTTTGGTTCAAATTTATTTAATATTTCAAAAGTTATCACGATGACAAATTTTCAAGTGGTCATCGCTTTGAAACATAATAGCAGAGCAAACTGCCCAGCGAGTTCATCTAAGATAGTTGAATCGTAAGTTCACTCTCCAAATTTGATACGAATTGATTCAGTATTTCAAACGTTATCGTGACTACAAATTATCAGTACCTGTATGTATCTGTTTCTATCGGAATTGTAGCTTCCAAAAGGATGGACAGATTTCAGTGCAGTTTATTATTATTATTATGTTGATTTAAATCAAGATTGTTCTTAGCCTGTTTGATGAAAATCTATTAAAATCAATTCAAATTTAATTTTTCAAAAGCCACTTTGGATTAACGTTTTAAAATTTTCGACCTGGTAACCTTTAATCTCCAACTCATGTTAGATGATATGTCAAGTGGTCAGATTTTTACTGTCTGTAATTTTTTCTTGAATCTTCCATCAATTTTTTTTTATAATGATTGTCAGAAACATGTTTCCAGAATCAATTAAGGTAAAAATATCTGTAAGAATATTCTGTATAGGCTGAGGGAAGGGGGGAGAGGGGGGAAGGTGTAACCCTGATTGTCATTGTATTAATACATTAAAAAAAATAAAAAAAAAATAATTATACAGACACGACATTATTTCATTATTTACAACATGAAAATCTGACATTGACAGATTTTAATTTAGTGCCAGAGACCTACTGCTAAACTTGTTAATATCGACAAATTCTTCTTTAGTTAATTCGTGACGATCTAAATTCCATGATAAAGTTTTCATTAAATCTAAACCAATGTGTTTCAGCTGCAGATATTGTAACAAATAACGTTGGAAGTCCAAACTGTCTTATAGCCGCAAAACAACGTTTTTACTCTTTTTCCCAATGAGGGGGAGGTGTGCCTTGGGGGGGACTCATGTCAAAGGTGTGCCTTGGGGGAGGATTCAAGTCAAAGTTGTACCTTGGGGGGGACTCATGTCAAAGTTGGGCCTTGGGGGGACTCATGTCAAAGTTGGGCCTGGGGGGACTCATGTCAAAGTTGTGCCTTGGGGGGGACTCATGTCAAAGTTGTACCTTGGGGGGGTCTCATGTCAAAGTTGGGCCTGGGGGGGGGGAACTCATGTCAAAGTTGTGCCTTGGGGGGACTTCATTCAATAAATCCCCATTCAATAAACCGACTGAAATAGGCCCTTAGCACTATTAAGAGTGTATTATAAAAATTCGACAAAGCTGTACCGACTGAAATAGGGGTACCTTGGGGGGGACTCATGTCAAAGTTGGGCCTTGGGGGGACTTCATTCAATAAATCCCCATTCAATAAACCGACTGAAATAGGCCCTTAGCACTATTAAGAGTGTATTATAAAAATTCGACAACGCTGTACCGACTGAAATAGGGGTACCTTGGGGGGGACTCATGTCAAAGTTGGGCCTGGGGGGGAACTCATGTCAAAGTTGTGCCTTGGGGGGACTTCATTCAATATATCCCCATTCAATAAACCGACTGAAATAGGCCCTTAGCACTATTAAGAGTGTATTATAAAAATTCGACAACTGTACCGACTGAAATAGGCCTCTAGCACTAATAAGTATATATTTGGAATTTTTAACCGATTTTCACAAAAATTTTAAATTGTCTATTAATAGTCGTCATGTTTTTATGTTCCAAAATTATTTTAATTTAGCTCAAAATTAGAGTTTCTACATATATTTTAAAATTTAATTAAAATGTGATTCTTTTTCATGCCACTTTGCATTGATATTTTAAAATTTGAGAGCTATCAATTTTTTAACTTCGTACTCATGTTAGATGATACGTCACATGTTTTAAGCAATAAAGTATTATTGTCATTATTTTTACTGCAAAATTTTAAACGATTTTGTCAAAAAAAAAAAAAAAAAAAAAAAAAAAAGACCTATAAATAGTGATTATGAACTGATAGCTCGATAATCTCTAAATTCGGATAAAAATCAGAGATTTTCCTGAAAATAATATTTAATTAAATTCAAGTCAAGCGCATTTCTACATTGACATTTTGCATTTTGCGAGCTAGCATTCCTTCTATTGGAAATTACTGGTTTTTATAGGAAATTAATGTTCAGTTAAATTCTAGGTTATATATATATATATATATATATATAAAGTTAGCTTTACGGATGTTATTATATCAGCTGTGCCAACATTTTAATTTATTCCGGTGTACTGGGTGTACTGTTGGCACCTGCCCTTTTCCCCCACCACTTTATTTGTAGTGAATAAAGTTAGCTTTACAAGTGATATTATATCAGTTATGCCAACATTTCAATTTATTCCGATGTACTGTTGGCAACAGCCCTTTTTTCACACCACTTCATTTGCAGTGAATAAAGTTAGCTTTACAGAGATTATTGCATCAGTTATACCAACATTTTACTTTATTCCGGTGTACTGTTGGCACCTGCCCTTTTAACACACCACTTTATTTGTAGTGAATAAAGTTAGCTTTACCAGTGTTATTATATCAGTTATGCCGACATTTTAATCTAAGAGGTAGTCGATGTGCATTACGACAGATAACAAATAATTCTATTTTTTAGAAAAAATATTGAACATTTGAATAAAATGTAAAAGAAAATACAGAAATAACTAGACATATTTTAAATATTAAGCATAGAAATAGGGAATAAATCTATTGCAATTTCCGAATTTATTTATTTATTTATTTTTATTTTTCGTATGATGTGGAATAAAAGAATAAAGACAATTAAAATTCCTTTTTGCTTCTTTTTTACTTTCCGAACATACATTTATGTCAGGAAAATATCGTAATCATGAAAAAAAATTGTGTATCTTTACGTTTTAAGGTCTCCTGAGTTCATTATTACTTTCCGAACATACATATGTAAGGAAAGTATTGCAATTATGTCAAAAATCCGAATTTGAGATATTGATGTTTCTATACGTTTTGAGGTCCCTTGAGTCCGTTTTCACTATTTTTACTAAGATGTATGTGTGTGTGTGCGTGTATAAAGTATGATTGAACACACTAGCGTCTAAACGCTTTGCTCAAATGAGCTGAAAGTTGGTACGTATGTTGTAAATCAACGTAGCACGAACCCTATTAGATTTTGGTGAATCTAGCACTTATAGTTTTTTTACGGGACCAATAAGAGACAAAAACAATTTAAATTACTCACGCCGACATGAATGATAATATTAAAAAAAAGGACCGATTAACTTAATGACAGAGAAAATAACTAAAGGACCACAGAAATAATAATTGGATAAAAATGCTTAAAATTAGAAGTAAAATATCGTCAGGGGGCACGTACTTCATAAAGCTGTGAATATATATATATACATATACCAGCAGGCTTGCCAACGTCACTGGTCACTATATTTAAAGGAATATTGAAAATGCTGTTTTCACTTTATAAATAAAAACTAAAAAACAAAATCCATCGAAATCGTTCATAAACTTGCTTCGGGTTCCCGCTGCCTTCGGCAACGTCTTTCTCGCCCTCGTTATTTCTAGTCCTTATCACTATTGACTGAGACGACCACCGTCTTACCCTAGAATTTCAATTTGTGTGCTTATTGAAATACTGTTTCAAAACGGACAAAAAAAAAGTATCTTTTTCATATTTAAATCGCGGTTACATTTAGCAACACTATACAGACTGCACATAGTATATACTATCAAGTAATTTCTTATATTTTATTTGTTTTACCCGGTCGACCTCAAAAGGATAGCAATTCCATTTCAAATATAGTACTACAATATGTTATGAAATGTAATTTAGTGTCAAAATAGGAAAAGAAAAAAGAAAAAAAATTCATTAGTAACGGCCGACTGGAATTTAATAAAGGGCTTTTTTTTTTTATAGTTCCTTATAGCGTATTGAATAAAGAAATTTCAGAAACTTGGGTTTTTCTCTTCCGAGTATGAAAGGGAATGTTTCTTCGTGAAAAATTTTGCAAAAAAATCTCTATAGTTAATCACTTTTAATTAATAATTTGCTTCCAATTCAAAAAGTTGAAAATTCGACTCCAAAGTGCACACGAGACTTTTCCGACTATGTGTGTACGAAATTTCACACCTGTAAGTGCTGTGAATTTTTCTGACGACAGCTGACTAAGCGAAAGAACATAGGCGCTATTTCGGTTTTATTAATAAGCTAATAAAATAAACTAAATATACATTCACATTAGAGAACAGCTATTTTATAGGACTCTGCTGGTGAACTTTGAAATTTGAAAAATAGCTAGGACTTTTCTCGCCAAGGTCTTTACTTATGCAATTGTGATAGCTAGTAAATTTATTCAACCCAAAATGACAAAAATATTAAAAGTCACCAAGGGGTTCCTCTAGTAAAGCTGTACCCACATTACTTTGTTAACCATAAAACCAAGAAAGAAAAATATATAAGGCTATTTGATTAAATGGAATTAAAATTTTAAATATAAATAAATGAAATTTTTAAAAATCTCATGACGTCAATTTTATCAGAAACTATAATGATACAGGTTTAATTTTCCATTTCTTTAAAATTATTTTGCCTGTGTAGAGAAATGTTTCTTTTTATGTTAAAAAAATAAATGGAATAAAAAATTATAAACATTTTATTTTATCAGCAACAGGCTGAAATTACAACGCAGAGAAAAACGTCGAGAAATTCATTAGAGTTAAATACATTAATTCGTTCTAATTAATTACTTTCTTCCTAATTAAAAATTTGAAAATCCGGCTTTGAGGTGCACATGGAGACGTTACAAACTATCCGTGTGTCAAATGTTACATCTAAGTTCTGTAGATTTTTCTGTAGACAGCTGACAGTCAGGCGCTATTTTGCTTTTTTATTAATAAGATATGTATATCTATCTATATATATATTAAAAACTACAGTGGTCAGTAAAATATGTATGAAATACTTATAATCATGGGTTATTTTGCTATATTGCCATATTTATTACAACGGAATAGGCGAAAAATATTATGGTTGCAATGACAAAAGTTTAGTAAATAGGTAATGCAACTCGCTATTTAGAGGCTATTTTATAAGAAAACTCTTAAAATGATCATGCCTCGAAAGAAAAGAAAATTAGTAAATTGGAGAATTTGAGGTCCAACTCATTCATTTTTATTTTTATACCAACTACACAAGAAAAAGTACATCCTATTATAAGACTTTCAAATATTTATTCGTTTTGAGATCTCTTGAACCATTTTTGCTTCTTTTATGGGGATGTATGTATGCATACATACATGTAACGCTGAGAGCAATAACACCACCGCACTTTAGAATGTAGAAAACGAGGGGGGGGAAAAGCTAAAACCCATAGGACTAGCATGGGAGGAAAACTAAAAAACTCACAATGTCAAGTCTGTTAAAAAAAAAAGGGGGGGGGGACTCACACCGGAAGTAATAAAAGGACAAAATTGACTAGAAAAAGACATCGAGGAACGGAAGGGTAGGGCTGGGGCATTAGACCTGTCGTCCAGGATTAATACGTCTCGCCTATTATGTATCGCTAAACAGTATAATTGATTCGGTTTAAATTAAGTGATTTAGATGACAGAGTTCACAAGATCTCATTGTAGAAGTCCTTTGGGATGTAAATACAAATTGTTTTCGAAAGTAATTTTTTTTTCCTCAGATGGAGTGCCAGTAAAAGTTAATTTTCCTAGAGATAAGGATTCAAATTGAATTATACTTTCAAATCTCTAACTATTAATTGTTATCAAAATCGTTCAAGCATAAAAAAAAAAAAAAAAAAAAAAAAAGTTTCTGTTATATTCTGTTTCAAGCAAAACACGGATTATCAGAGACTGCTAATTTTCCTAAAACAGAAGATAAATCAAATCGGTTTAGATCTTAAGAAAACTTCTTTTTAAATCATTCCAACAATTTCCAAGAGAGTCAAATTTATGACGTATTTTTCCCGGATAGAGTGCCAGTTGAACGCTAATTATCCTGAAGATAAGAATATTTCTAATCGAAACGTCATCTCAAGAATACATGAACTCTAAATTTTTATTGTTTCATCAATACAATTAAAATTATTTATCCTAATATATCTTTGTTTTCCAAATTATCTTTTGTTTAAAAAATTAATAACTTTAAAAAATAATAATAATAAATAAAATAAAAAGTAAAATCTTTGAAAATTAAATATTGTCATCATAGGATATATCACCCCACAAAAGAAAATAAATTGTTATCTATGGTCGGAAAAAAGAAAATAAGCCTCTTGTTTAGTTCTGTTTAAGGCAGAATTCTAATTTATAAAATTTGTGACAGAAGAAAATTTTATTTCATTTTATTTCATTTCATTTATTTATTTTTCATCACAATGAAAATATATTTTTTCTTTGTGATATTAGTTTTAAGGCCAGAATTTATACATAGGTATATAATATATATCTATATAAAATTTTTAAAGATATTTAATATAGATTCTCATGCTAAGGAAAATTAAATATGCTAAAAAACTTACGTTGAAACAGATTTTATAACTGAACAATTACATAAGCTACGATTATACAATTTGTAAAACAACGACAAAACATTCTAACAAAATTAACAATTTTTAGTTTTATAACACGATTAATATTTCTCAGTGTGTTCTGTATTAAGTAATTTAGAAAAATTGAAAAGCATCCAACGTCAAAATAATTTTTACTTAATTATTTTATGAGACTACGATACTATAATCAAGAGACCTCATGTGGGCTATTACAATTCCCAACTCCATTATACGTGTCGAAAACTGTTGATATCCGTATTCTACACACCCAGTGGAACAATCTCCATTTCATATCTGTAATTAATGGATTATATCCAAGATATCTATTCATGTATATACATTATAGTGAATATACATAAAGCAAGGCATACTTTGCCAGAAATAACCGAATATTTTGTATTTTAGACATTTTGTCAAATGTCCAGAAAAGTATTTAAAGAATTATCCTGACAATTCGGCCGTGTAAAGAACATATTATATTACATTATAAATTTCACTTGAAGTTTTGTTGCAAATATGAGAAAGGTACCGATAGCAAATTAAAAACAAGAACGAAAAATCATGCGGTACGCATTGGTTATTAACACGTTCCAATTGTACGTACTTGTTGCGTTGTTTAAACTTTTAAAGTAGTTTGCCTACGTGATCCCACAACGAACAGATAGAAATACAAACAGATAACCTAATTAAGATTAATCACTATTGAACATTGTTGGGAAGGGCTAAAAACGCTTAACATAAACGGAAAGACAATTAAGCAATTTCCAGTTGTAGCCCTTAATGTAACGGAATATTTAAGTGCAACCTTATAACACCTAAGCTAAACATACTATATTCTATAGAAAACATTTTTTTTTTTTTTTTTTTTTTTTTTAAGCATACGAATAATAAATGCCGGTTTCAGAGCGCAATGCTTCGAAATTATTAAAGATATCCCTGCACAAAAACCAGTGGTGATATTCATTTTTAATAGGATGGATGGATGGATGGTTGGGTTTTACGTCGCACTGGTGTTGCGCCGATGGGCAATTGGCGACGGTCTGGGACACACCCCTAGAGGTGGTCCGGAGACATGCCATCACAATTTTGATCCTCTACGGAAGGGATGGCTCTCCCGCTTCGGTGGCCCCCAGAGGTATAATTTTTGATGGGAACATGGAGGACATTGCGACCACGACAGATTTTACGTGCACCATCCACCATTAGTGTACACGACGGTCATTGGCCGGCTTGAGTACCGAACCCGCAATCTCCATTTTTAATAGGAAACATTCCATTATGGAATGTTTTGTTGAGTGGAGTAATTCTATTAAAGCCAAAAACAGAAACAGATTATTTTTTTGCCCAAATACTTTTCCCAGGCAGTCTGCCTTTTCACCTGTTATAAATCGTAGTAAAATAATAACATACTCTTTTTTTTTGTTGTTGTTGTTGTGGTGGTGGTGGGGGAAGTTTGAATCTTGAAAGGGGGCACGAAAAATTTGTTAGTCGGGCCCTGATTCCATAGTGAAATTAAGAAAATATATATATTAGTTTCAAGAATTACATGAATATATATATTTACGGGAGTTAGTGCGCAGACAGACAAACTTTGTTGGAAAGTGTTAAAAACACAGAATATTTAGGATCAATCTGTAAAAGACATTGCTTCAAACGCATTATCTGTACAATTTAATTCTGGGGCTTCTTAATTAGTTTCATTCATTTGTATCTGAATAAAGCATATATTCATGGCGATATAGAAAGTTTCTTAAAACAAATAAATAAATAATAATAATTTAAAAAGATAATTAAAAACTGCCTGTATTTTTATTATAATATGCAGGATATTCAGCCGAATGGGATGCCATTTGTAAAAAACTTGACATGCTACATTAGACACAATATACTAAAATAGAAATACAAAAATATATTAAATATCTGACGATGTATTTTTATTAAATTACTTTTAACTGCACATGCGCAAGCATTCACAAAATTTCTTTTGCATAGATTATGAGCAAAATGTATTGCACTATATTTATAGGAATTGCAAAGAAATAGCAGAAAAATTTCAAAAAGGTTGTCATTGGTAGAAGTAATTGAATTTTTATTGCATTTCAAAGATAGTTTTTTGTAAAGCTAGCTTCATAAACACATCCGACCTTGAACTGAATTTTATTTTTCTATAAAATCTGTAATTTTCAGGTGGAAGAATTCTAACTGGCAAATTATGAAACGTCAACACAATGTTGGATTTGAATTTAATTCTATATTATTTTCCTTTAAAATGTCTTTATCTATAATCCCAATTTAGCGATTTTTGAAGTGCATACTTTCAGCAAACTTTTAATATATGTAAAATCGCTTAAAAATTTCCGATTTTTTTAAAAGATTTTTTATGCTGGAAAAAAAAAAAAAAAAAAAAAAAAAAAGAGAAGAAGAAGAAGAAAAAAAAAAAAAAAACTGCCTCGTTTAGTAGCTAACATTATTTGGAATATTGACAGCTCGAAAATGACAGTTCAAAGTAATCTGAATAAATAAATAATAAATAAGTAAATAAATAACACTTTATTTACTTAAAAAAAATCTCTATAAAATTTTTAACTTTATACCGGATGTAGAGATATCCGGAGTGAGAAGATATAATTATCCTTTTAAGCCATTTTTTTCTCCAAGGCAATAAACCACGTGACTCATTTGCAATGTCCAGAAAGAGTTTGAATTTTGCCAATTATAACAGTTGAAGTTCAATAGGAAGCTTGCATTCTGTAACATTATAAAGTATCTTTTTATCTAATCTAACTAAAAACCGTCCTGATTAAACCAGCATTCTAATTAAGAAAGAAAGAAAGAAAAGTACTGAAACCGACCTATTCGTTTGGAAGGTACAATGCCATGAATATACAGACTAAGGCTTCAAACTTATTACACCCATTTTTTTTTTATTGGGGGCTAAAAAGGAAAATGTTACGGGTTTATTCATATTTGCAATCATCTTACACTAATATTACGATTGATCGAATTAAAATAAATATTTGGATTTAGTTTTGCTTTTTTGGAGAGGAACTGAAAATTAAGCCATTTTATTAATGATAATTTTTGAAATTTTACGATATTTCCTTGGAGTTTTTGCATAAATAGCTGAATATATTCTGATACAATGGATACAGTTCATTGAAAGGAACCTCAAAAACATATGTGCTACAGCTATATACAATGAATTTTAAAAACTTTTACACGTTTACATTAACGGGGGATTTCAAACATGCTGTTTTTATCTGAAATCTTTTTCTGATCCTCATTTTCTCTTCGGGACAAAAAATTAATTGGGATATACGAGGAATAACATGTTCCTCACATGCCGGAATTTTCAGGATAATTCGTCAAACACTTTTGCAAATATTTGACAAAACGTTTAAAATCGTAATTGCCCGGTCATTTCTGGCAAGATAGTGTATGTCAATAATGTTCACGTCAGTAGATCAAAATTTTGTCTCTCAAAAAAGACTAAATAGCTTATAATTTGGTGTACTAAAAATATTAAATGGTACCTAGACAAACATACACACATTCGTTCTTTTATACATATATTTTTAAAGAAAATATCAACGCTTTTATGCAGAGATGGGGGGGGGAGTTGTAAAATTACGCTATTTTAAAATTTCATCATGCGATTTAAACATTTTATTGCGAATATGTGAAAATCACGTAGTGTTAAAAGAGAGAGAGAGAGAGAGAGAGAGAGAGAGAGAGGTCTCCAGAGTAGCGGGCAAAGCCATCTTGTTTTTTAAAGAATTAAACTTCACTTTTCTTCATATTTAAAAGGATTATATACATGAATTTTACACATATTAGACAAAATTTTTAGGGATAATTTTATTTTTATTTTTACTAAAAAATAGAATAAAATAAAATAAAATAATAGTAATAATAGTTATGCGGGTAAAATAATAATAATAATAATAAGTTTTTCGATAGTGTCCATTTCGATACTGATTATTATTAATTTCCTTTCCTTTCCTCCCCCCCCCCCCCCAAAAAAAAAAAAAAAAAAAAAAAAAAACCATTTTGATGAAATTCTGGCAAAAGCAGAATTTAGAGAGAGTACGGAAGACTATTAGTTGTGTTTTTTTCTTTCAAATTATTCAATTGTATTTTTGATTTCGATAAATGTTCAACTATCGTAAAACTGGTATCGTAAAAATCCGTAGATTGACACTAATAGTCTTCCGTCTTAAAAACAAAACAAAAAATAAATAAAAAATAAAAAATAAAAATACACAATGACTTTAAATGTGAAATATTCTTTATACAAACTGGTTGTATATTTCTGTTTTATTTATAGTAATTCCCGCAAATATCAAAAGTTTAATTCCAATAACTAATTTGAACATAATATCATACATGGGCCACAACAGTTGCATAACTCAAAAAAAAAAAAAAAAAAAAAAATTATTTTTGGACTAGGTACAGGTTTCAGTGGGAAAAAACATGTTTTTTCCAGCTGCAATATTGGCACATTACTATATATTTCAATATATTCACCACAAAGAATATTTAAAATAAGGCGTGTTTTATATATTTCCATAGAAATGAAAACATTCTCTAAAGCCATTTATCTCAAAACGTATTTTTTAAGTTCTGTCACTATTGTAGCCCATAGAAAATATAAATTATGCAAGAAAGCTTATTTTAATAACTGGCGTTGTGTCCAAAAAATAATAATTTAATCCTTTTAAATTAAATATTTTTAAGTAAAAAATGATCTAATTTACTTAAAGCTTGTTTTATAAAGAATTAATCATTTGAAAAAAGAAAAATAAATAAAAATAAATAAAATAAAAAATAGGCCCTTTTGTTAATAAACAATGATTATTGTTTGTTTTCATTATTTCGGCGGTTAGAAAAAAAATTAGTAAAAAAAAAAAAAATTCTGGTGCTGTTAAATTTGGTCATGCCAATTTTATGCGCGCGGAATTGTCATGATTAATTTTAATAATATGGAGAAATAATGGTGTATTAACATCGTTATCTCGCTGCCGAATACGATAGAGAAACAGTAATTACTCACAGTTGCTTTCAATAGTAATAATAAATACATTTGAATAATTATTTACTGTCATTGTTTTGAAAGTAAAATAGGAAAATTTTGTACGTTCAGAAGTAAATGATTAATTAATTTTTTAAGAGATACAACACTGGCAATAAAATGCATTATAAAAATGGTGTTTTAAAATATAAAAAATATAAGTAAACATGTAAGTGGCAAAAACACTCAACAATTGTTTCAGGATGAAATAATTCAGCAGGACCTTCAGCAAGCAAAAAACTAGGCACAAATGCAATGTAAAATAAACGACGCAATAAAGACTAATTAACACTTATTCAGACCTTTACAGATAGAATCAGTATGATATGGCCACCACAAGACTTTTTTCTATATAATTTTACACAGAATTAATGAAATACAAATTATTTATTAAATTATTTTCCATTATAAATGCAGATGATTTTTATCTGACAGAATTACATCACTAAATGCCGAAAGAAAGTCAATAAAAAGAATTTTTTTCATTAAAAAAAAATAATAATAAAAAAAACGATAACTTTGTTTTAAATTATCGCAGTTCTATTGTTCAACCATTCGTTTTAAGGTGTTCAAAGTCCGTTTTAAATACGTAGATTGTGGATTTTGATTTCGAAAGTTATTTTCCCCCGATATTTTGTTAATAGGAAAGTATATTTTTTTTATTTTTTTTTTTAAATATATACAGAAAATAAAAAAACAAATATAGGTGTATAAAACTATTAAACGAAAAATGTATCGATTAAGCGTGCAATTTTCATGCTTTTGTTAGTGACTTGGCGGCAGTTGTCGATATAACGCCGTGCTGATATGAATTTCATGTAGCAATATATATATATATTTAAATGCAATTTCAAAATTATTCCATGAAATATCAAATTGAAATTCGTAGCGTTAAAGGAAGTTACAACAAATCAAGCGTACGCAGTTGAGATACAATTATTATATGTAGAATATTCAAACGTTAGATGCATTTATGGTTTGTGAAAGTTAGCGGTAACTATTATGCTGTGCAACTGACATTATATTTAGCTGAAAATATCATGCCAAATCAGAGTTGGTAGTATTATAAAAGTTACAGCAGATTAAGGGACTTCATCCACTTTAGGTAGAATTGTGTAGAATATACAATTTTTAGATGCAGCTACGGTTGGTGGAAAATCTCAGAAACTACAATATACATTCATCTTGTATTCACTGAAAATGTCAAATCAGAATTAATTCGTAGTGTTTAAAAAATGTTATAATGTATAAAAAAAATTCATTTCAAGTAGAAATATGTCGACTAAATATTTAGATGCGCTTATGGTTGGTAGAAATTGTGAGGAATTAATTGATATACCGTGGAATTTACATTGTATTGAGATGAAAATGTCAAACTTGTGTTCATAGAGTTAAATATTTTAAGAAATCGAATCAAGTAATTTTGAGTGGAATATAGAAAACTTAGTTGCATTTACGGTTGGTGAAAGTTCACAGTAATCGCAGTAACTGATACGCCATGTATGTCACATTATATGGGGTTAAAAAAAAAAAAAAATGAAATACTATTTCCACAAATTATAATAGAATAAATAAACAATAACTATATTGAAAAAAAAAAAAAAATAATAATAATAATAATAAGAGAGAGAGTTATTATAAAAGTAATATCTCCTTTTCCTTTATAAACTGTTTTATTTATCTTAATTTTGGTACCAAAAAAAAAAAAAAAAATTCTCTGGATTATTACATTTTCATAAAAAGATGTTTAATACTTGTCTGAATGTAGGTTGATAGATAATCTAGATTATACTCATAGATCTATAAAATATAAACTTAGTCAGTGTCGGACTTTTTCAAACAGTGGAAAGACACTGCTCAGTCATTCCAATAATATGTTTATCCCTTTTTCTAATCTTCTCGCCTTTGATATACCTCAAAAAATATTTTTTTAATTAAAAAATTGATTAAAATATGCATTAAGATTCCTCAGTAAAGATTTATCTAAATTATTACTATTTTCTAAAATGGTGAAGTAGAGGAACTACATTTTATCACGCCATATCAAACTGTACAAAAAAAAAAAAAAAAAAAACTTTGCGACCATTTTACGAATTACAGAAAAATAAATAAATAAATAAAAATTGAAAACTAAAATAATGAAATAAAACAAAATAAGAAAATACTTACACGATTTCAGGCAGAAATAATAAATAAATAAATTCGTTTTCAGTATTCCCAGTTGCTTTTACACTTTTTTTAACGGTTTAAATTATTAATTTGAAATATTATGTATACAACAGCAGTAGTATTAAAATATTCATCAAAACTATTATAAAACAATCATTTTCAATTAAAACTGATAAAACCTTTCAGATTATATCAATGTATACTTTCTTTCCAATATAACAAATGTGAAATTTACACATCTGTTTAAAAATAAACAAAATTTTCTCATAAATAAACATACACTCACCTAAATAAGCTATCTCCTGTGTCTCAGCTGATAAACCATACTTTTCTTTCACTGAACTTTAGATTCACTTTTTACAAACACATTACTCCAATTACTTCCTACGCACATACTGGTAGTAAATTATATAAGGTAATAATAAGAAATCTGTGCCTTCCTCTTGGAATGTTTTATAAAAATGACTGAGAACATCGAAGTCTTGCAAATGTTTACATACTAAACAGGGTATGTATAACAGGTGTTATCACCCTCTTTTTTACACTGATCTTAATGAACAGGTGGGAATGGCCGTGGGCTTTTGCCGTATACGGTAAAGAAGTTGAGACAAAACTTTAAAACTGGTTTTTGACGCAGGACATATGTAAGTATTCAGATCGTTTAAATGAATGAATTAAAGTAAAAGCATTTCAGAGTAAATTAAATTACACTGCGATCTTTGATACTGGATTGTATTATGTAAAGAGAGTTTGATTGTGTTTAGAATTTCTATAGCAATTCGCTTTCATTTGTTTGATGTTTAGGATTTCATTTGTTTGGAAGTATATATCCAAGTATTTGCATTCGAATAAAAGTGGTGAAATAATTTTTCTTCAACACTTTTATTATTTAAAATTAATTAAGTAAATAAAATGAGAAAAATAAATAAATTATTCGTGATGACATATTGTTGAAAAATGATAGCCTTCATTGAATAAGAAAACAACGGCATAGTCAGAAAAAGAAGAAGTTGAACTAGTGATGACGGCAGAAATTCCTCGACGGGAGGGGGGGGGGGGAGGGACACCGACGGGGGAGCACTGTATAAAGAGGGAGTTTATCATACTCATATTTAACACGTTGCTGCTTCGTGTCGTTTTTGCGTCCACCGTGCCAAACACACACAACAATATTATCATTTTTATTATTTATGCCATTTATTTGTTAGTGTTCTTTGCTTTTTTGGAGTCCACCGTGCCATTCTATTGAGGCTGCTAGTCTTGCATAATCCTGTGTCCCCAAAATCCGTGGCTATAAAAAATCTGAATCTTTTTTCCCAAAAAGTGAGTCTCATATATATATGAATTTAAATTTAGATATTATTAAGATATAAATTAAAATTGTCGTAATTTATATTAAAAAGTTTTTATGATTTTTCAACAGAGGGCCATTGTTTAACATGTACAAAAGTTTAATCATAGCTTCTTGCCATAATGATTTTACCTACAGAATATGTTGCGATTTTAATCAACAGTTGCTGATATACAGCCATGTGAAAAATCACAAAAGGTGAGTAATGGCAGAGACACTTGTCGGCCGATATACACTCAAATTAATTCAGTATCTGTTTTGTTTTTATAATGGTTATCTTATCTCATATATCAAGTTTGAGTCATTTATGCACCACAGAAATTGAGATTTCACGCTTTATATACCGTCAAAAAGTACCGACAAACGTATATAAAGTACCATTAGTTTAAAAAGCGTATAAAATAGAATTTATGGAAGAAATGTCAATGGTATTTATAAGATTAGAACACGTATACTATCTCACTTTGGTCTCACTCCGTGGTGCTAGACGCTACATGAAGCGGTTATTATTAAATAAACGATTTCATACAGTGCTGTCGCTGTTTTTGTTTGGGCATTTTTCACGATCCTTAACTGTGTGAAATTATTTCCTATATTACCTTAAAAATCTATCATCACACTTATAGGAAATATAAGGAACATAAAAAGTAATTTTTTTAAAAATACTTTTATAAGGTCCCAATAACTTTTTCTATCTTTATGTACCAGTGGTACACTGAAGTACCAACTCACTAAATCCTCATTAATTTTACTATGATAGGGTTATATCTATAATTTTTATTGCATATATCTTTAAAAAATACTTTTAAGTAACTAAAAAAAAAAAAAAAAATGTGTTTCAAATACATTTTTGTCTGTCTCATAATGTGATCAGAAAAAGGGTTGAACTTTGTATTCATATAGTTAATTGTAATACAACTGCGCCACCTGTTGACTAATATTTTCCAAATTCAACCACCATATTTTTTCATAGTGGTCTTTTAAAAAACAAGTTTTGTGCGATTAAATGCTAAAGAATTTGAGATATAGTTTTCCTGTTCTTGGAAAAAATTGCAGCATAGAACCAGCACCAGCCTTCAGCCGATATACACTAAAATTGAATGGGAATAATTTTTAATAATGCGCTTCGCATCTATCAAGTGTTGCTCGATTATATACAATAAAACCTGAGATAGAGCCTTCACTTAACTGGAAGAAAATGCCACCATTTGAGTAATTTGCACAAAATTTGATAGGCAATAATTTATATTGAGGTGAAAATACACATAAATTTATATGAAATACTGTGAAGTAGTTCATGAGATGCAGTCTCCACAAAGTTTCATCACACGCATACGCATTTTCTTAAAATAATCAAATTATTTACTGGACCACTCAAAATGTGTAAATGCATCAAAAATTAGAAGCCAAAAATTTTTACTCAACCACTTTCTTCTATTGAATTTAGACGAACGTAAAAATTCCGGTATGAAATCTCCGGAAAAAACGGGAAAGTTGGTAACTATATTCATGCCTTTCACTCAAACTACCGCATGTTTACATTGGCATGCGCAATTAAGATTAATATTTTAAAAATGCATTATTTTTATCATTTAGCAAAATATTATTAGATTATAATTAATGAAGAAACGACAAATAACAGTAATAGTTTATATCATAGTTAAACCTCGGTAATATGAAATCGCCCGGATCGCGACGATTTCGGAATTTAGAAGTTTGTGGAAACTGGTTTTACTTGAATAATATAAGTAACATGTCACATGCTATTTTCATTCTTTAAAAGCAAATTATGATGAAATTTACTAATTAAATAATAAAATAGAAGAAATGCACTTCGGAATTTCATTAAACCTATATTTTAGTGTTTGTAATTTATTGCTTAAATAATAATAATAATAATAAATGTTCTTTTGCTGATTATTTTTGCCTGATATGGATGTTTATTTTACTATAATAATTTGTGTACGCGTGTATTCAATTATGAATATATATATAGAATGTCTAATATATATATCATACAGCTAATAAACAGCTAAGTTTGATTTTTATTGTAAAATATTTTTGAAAGATCTTCTGAAATCGACCCGACTCCTTCAAAACTAAATCCCGCCCGAACACAAACTCACTTTGCAGGGATAAAAATAAAAATAAAAATAATAATAATAATAAAAACAGTTAATCCGAACTGACATGCAAGGGAATAAAAATTCTGTGAATTCGACCCGCCAGTGAAAAAGTTCAGTCAACCTACCCGAAGATTTTGAGTTATTTCAATGTCGCTAAAATTGCAGGTCGTGTAGTGAATAAAAAAAAAAAAAAAAGAAAGATGCTCAGATAGATGTATAACAGTCCAAAAATTAAAATATTATACTGTGTTTCTAATGTGATAAATGTTTCTAATTAATGCAAGATACTTGCTTACACATGTACGTAAATAGATGTACGTCATGGCAAAACTGGAAAATCCCTTAAGTAGCAGGTCAAGTATAGAGAAATTGGTTCTATGGCTAGTCATTCTGAGTTATACACACAACATTACATTTCGTAAGCGGGATCCTAACATTTCTGTTATTTTGTATAATCAATTAAAAAGATTTTCTGAAAAAAAAAAAAAAAAAAAAGTAGGATGTTCAAAACTTGTAAACGGAATATATATATATATAAATATATATATATATATATATATATATATATATATATATATATTCTTAAAAAGGGCAAAAAATTGAAAACGCCATTTTTTCATCGACAGATTTTAGAAATATGGAGTGGAGCAGAAACTCCCCTGTGCCTCCCGGACACCCCGCTGGCGCCAATTCTGAGTTAAACTTAGGTTGTTACAAGAAAAATTATGAAAATTAAGTATGTCAGCTAAATAACCAGTAATTTTCCGTTCGTTAAAAAATAAAAATAAAATAAATAATCTGGTGTGAAACTCACACGACTTTCTTTTACTCTAAAATTCAATACTATAAAGACAGATTGGAGATTAAGGGTTTGAATAACGCGGTTATACAAACGTTATAAACCTATAGGTTACATAAACCTACTCTAAAAACAATTCAATATAGGCTTCGAAACAGTTTTATTTGACACTTAATTCTATCGCCCTTCTCAATCCCCCGTCTGAATATTGTACCTCTAGTCATTTAGACTTCAAAGCTATTGTTAAATTTAAAAGTTTATTCCAAATTTTTCAGAAGACTTTCACTTGCACTATTCCTTGAAACTTATCAATCTTGATAAGTTTCGGGATTTCTGGACTTTCAAGTAACAACTTTATATTAACAATTTTATATTAACTTCAAAATAAAATATTTAAATTGCCTGAAATTATGTGTTTTTAAGTTACTCTGATAAGAGACACAGACAAAGATCAAACGTTTAAAATGTTACTTCAGTATTCAGGAAATCTCAAAACGTGTAAATATACAAAATATAAGCACTGGAAATTTAGTTTTAAAAATACTTCAGTAGAAATATACTTTATTTAGCATATGCATATGAGGAATTAATTTTAATTTCTATGCAGTTTCAATGGACATAGTAAAATATTATACCAAAGCACTTCCACTATTGTATTCAACAAAATAGCATATTTTCGCCTAGTTGTTGGCAGTCCTGTATATCTTTTAAAAATTATGTACACACCCTATTGCACACTTAAATATAATCGTATATTAATAACACACATCACAACCTAAAATACAACCTGAAATGAACTTCCATCAATTTCCAATTTCCACGTATTGTCCCACTATATTCTTGTTCTTTTGTGTAGCCTTGTAAACAAACGGTAAAGAATTTTCATACTATATTTTACAGGGTACATATTTTTATGCATATAAAAAATATATATTCAGTTCATTTTGGTTTAACTCAGTCTATAGGGGGCCGCAGTAGCCCATTCGGTAGAGCGCCGGCCTCGTAATTGGAAGATTGCGGGTTCAGTACTCGAGCCGGCCAAAGACCGTAGTGTACATAATTGTGGCTGGTGCACGTAAAATCTGTCATGGCCGCAATGTCCTCCATGTTCCCATCAAAAATTATACCTCTGGGTTCACCGAAGCGGGAGAGCCATCCCTTCCGTGGAGGATCAAAATTGCGATGGCATGTCTCCGGACCACCTCTAGGGGTGAGTCCCAGACCGTCGCCAATTGCCCATCTGCACAGCACTAGTGCGACGTAAAACCCAACCAACCAGTCTATAGGTGATAAAAAATATTTCGTCCATAGACGAAATGTATTTGAATGCTCTTGGATGTCCCTATGCACGAACCCTTTGCTTGTTCTCAAAGAACAATTTAGAATTGCATCCTTATATGATATAGATTTAGAATACCAAGTTTGGACTTCTTGATACTGTTTGTTTCTGAGGTATGATGATAATAGTCAGTCACACTGACTTGCCGTTAAAAACAGGATTTTCGGTTTCAGGGGACCTCAAAATGTGTAAATGTGACAGTAACTCAGTATCGAAAATTTTACCTAAAAACAATACTTTCTCTGCTATGTACCATAAAATAATTGATAAACAAATGAAATATACAAATAAATAAAAATGGTATGTGGAAAATAAAGCAACATTTTCTGCCATATCATTTTAATAATACAGTTTTGCTATTATTGATATTACGGGGGTCAATTGTAATTATTATCGGTATTGTTAGATATTGGTGCCGATAACGGTTTGAGGATTAAGGCCAATCGATTATACGAGGGTCCTAGGCCTAAGTGGAATGACTTGCGTCTTCCCCCTCCCCCTATTGTCTTAGTCCTTATATGCAGAAATTTCGAGGGGAAATTACATATATTATCTCCTAGCAACTAAACTGGCAAGCATGATATGGCCTCGAACCCG
Organism: Salticus scenicus; assembly: GCA_963930645.1. Classification (NCBI taxonomy): domain Eukaryota; kingdom Metazoa; phylum Arthropoda; class Arachnida; order Araneae; family Salticidae; genus Salticus; species Salticus scenicus. The sequence continues at coordinate 555,323 of CAWVNO010000061.1, forward strand.
CAACTTGCTCTCTACCAATTTTGAGAGAAGAGTAGTTCGGTCACCAATGGGGATGTTAGCTGTTGTAAATTTGATCCACTTATATAGCTGTAGCATTTACACTCCTGTAAAATTTTAGTAAGATTTGCAAACAATCAGTTTTTTTTTTCCAATTTAAAAACTCTTGTTCTAATGAAATGTTTTTAAACATTGGGTGTTTAAAGAGCGAGATCTTCCTCGTGTTTTTCAGTGAAGATTGGTTTAAGACAGCACTTAGAGGGCCGGTAACACATTGAGAAAAACCAATAATGTTTATGATCAACCTGTATCATTAAATGAACGAGATGAACTGTAACTTTAGGATATGTTAATACAGACCCAGTTTAATTTGTGGATAAATTTGTGTGAAGATAGCGTTTTAAATAACGGTGATATAAGCACTTATTTTAAAACTCAAAAAAAAAAAAAAAACATGTTTTTTACTTATAATATATAGTTTTTAACGAAAATTATTCCCACTGTCAGATAAGTTGGAAATGCACTTTTGAAAAGATATACTGTAGTCGGAATACAAATATCTCAAATATCTCCATGAAATATAAACATTTTTTTGAAAAACGTTTTCACTGCACATGTGCGAAAGATTAACTATATATATATATATATATATATATATATATATATATATATTGCATAGGTTGAAAACTAAATATATTGGGAAACTTTTGTCAAAGGTGCATTTGAATAGAATAAAAATCAAGCAAACTAATCTAAAAAAGAACGAGCTAGATTTTAGATATTTCCAAGAGGTGAAATTTCTTAAAGGGTTTTTCACATGCCGCGTAATTAATTTAAAGATCCAATTATTTTAACCTAGCAATTTTTTTTTTTTTTTAAACCCTTATCATCTCACAAATCTTAGTAAATAAACAAAAATATGTTAGAGTTACAAGCTTATAAGGGGTTTTTCACAAAAAGGTACATTTGGAGCGTGGTTGAAATAATTGGATCTTCAAATTAATTATGCGGCACGTGAAAAATCCCTTAAAGAATTTCAACTCTTCGAAAATATCTGAAATCTAGCTCGTACTTTTTCGGATAATTTTCTTAATTTTTACTGTATTCAAATGCACTTTTGACAAAATTGCCCAATATATCTAGCTTTCAACATATACAATAAAAATTTTTGTCATCTATCGCATATGCGCAATCTGCGCTTTTCATAAAAGTGCTCATATATCATGAGATATTTAAGATAATTGTATTCCGATTGCAGTATATTGTTTTAAAAGTGTTTTTCCAACTTATCTGAAAGTGGGAATAATTTTTGTTAAAAACTGTATATTACAATTTAAAAAAAATGTCAATTTATTATTATTATTATTAGTAGTATTTTTTGGAGTTTTAAAATAAATGCAATGCTTATATTTACGTTATTTAATATGCTAACGTCACATAAATTCATCCAAAAATTGAACTGAGTCTATATTAACATATCCTAAAGTTACCGTTAGAGGATGATTACAAACATTATTGATTTTGCTCAATTCGTTAATGGCCCCCTAAATGTTGTCTTAAACCAATATTCACTGAAAAACAAGAGGAAGACCTAGTTCTTTAAATACTCAGTGTTTGAAAACCTTTCATTCAGAGATAAGTTTTTAAATTGAAAAAAAAATATCGTTTGCAAATCTTGCTAAACTTTTGAGCAGGAGTGTATATTATACAATTTATACAAATAAACTATTTTAATCAATGAATAATTCAAATACTAATTTCAAACGTATTTTACAAAGATAATACCGTACTACAAGTTAGAGAATATAATTTTAATTTGACTTTTTCAGCAAGAAGAAAGGACTAAATGAAACTTACAATCCAATAAAGAAAACAAACAACCTTAACACGTCACGCGAATTCTTAAAATCCATTAAAATTCCATAAGGATTCCTCCTGTAATAAATAAAAATTAAGCAAATTTGAAATAATTCTTCAATAATTGCTTAAAACGATGTAATATTTTTAGTTTTATATCCTATTTTACACTGTCAACCACCGATGGTTGACGCGGCTTTATGTCATATTTGACACTGTCAGCCACCGATGGCTGATATGACGCTCAACGTGTTAATTTTTTATTGGTACTGCTTTTACTTTCGGGGTAAAACGTTCACTGAAATGTTTGAAGTATAACATGTTCTGCACACTCCTAAAGTTTCAAGATGATTCCTTCAGTACTTTTAGAGATATGTGACAAAATGTCTAGAATCTAGAATGGCTGACATGGCGCTCAACGTGTTAATAACAGATTGTATTGTAATTATAAATAAATAAGTTTAAATTCTTATATTGAATTTTATACGGTAGTGCTTTCTATTGAAAAATGCAAACTAAAGTTAAATCATCATAAATTTCTTAATAATCATGTCACGTGTTCTACAATTCCATAGAGGGTAAAATATAACTTCCAACGCAGCCAGAATAGTAGGGCATAGTAGAATCCTCTATTGGTTGATATACTCTAAAATATAAACTAGCATAGTTTCTTACATAGTAATTATGAATTACATTTCGAAGTTTAATAATTACGGTGGCTGGGGTATAACTATAATGCAAACTGAAAATGTGTGCATACCTACGCCATATTTGGGGTGATATTCGCTGATATCTCATAAACTTAAATTTATGTCAAATATCAACAAAATACAAATTTCGTGGAATTGTATATTAGTTCTTGCGTATCTGCAACTTTGTAACCACAACACAGGCATACTAACATTTCTAAAAACTTGATCAGAACATACAAAGCCGTATAAAGCTATTAAAAAGAGGTATCGTAAATATTTTTATTACAAATAGAAAACAAGTAAAACGGAATGTTTTCAGAATGAAACTGCCTATTTATTATTTTAGATAAGGTAATAAATCCGAATACTGTGGAAAAAAGTAAATAATAATAAAATAAAATAATAAGATTAATAATTTTACTACAGTTTTGAAGAATTTTGCTACAAATATAAGTAATTTGATATTCAGACACTCACAGTAGAATCTCAAATAGTGTTTTTGATTATTTAGCAGTCATCTACTTTTATCAAATTATTTAACATAATCGATTATCAGTTTTAAACTTTACAAATATCTATTATTTATTTAATTTAATTTAATTAATTAATTAATTAATTAATTAATTTTTTGCCTTTTGTGGTGCATTATAAGCTAATAAAGATTTATGAAAAACAAAATATCAGACATAATATCAAGATACTGTCATTTTAGGTGAAAACAATATCAAATAGAAGACACAACCATATAATCATATTTTAAATATTTTCCTAAAAATTTTCGTTTTGTATAAAATTCTATTTTAAAATAACTTTATTTTTGGTTTGTTCAGTTAAAAAAATATTAAAATGAGAAATTTCGCCCACAGACAGAATGTATTTGAATTCTTTTGTACGTTCTTATACACGAATTCTATATCCAATTTCACTAAAATTTCAAGTAATATCCTCATATGATATAGATTTGGAATACCGAATTTGCACCTCCTGCTAAAATCTCATTTTGAGTTATGTTCGTAACGGACACAGAGTCCCTCTCAAATCTTCCGTTTGAACACTGTAGCTACTTCCATAAAACGCTTAAAACTGTTATTGAATTTTAAAATTTATTTCAAATTGTCAGGAGAATTTCCTCACAGAACACGTTCTGAAACTAATTTGTCTAATTGTGAGTAGCCCTGTATATTTTCTATAAATTGTACGTGAATCACGTAATATAATTAAAATTAGCAGAGTAAGAAAAACACATACTGCAACTTGAAGTGAATTTCAAGCCATACCCATAATATATCCTTTTTCTTTTATGTGGCCTTGCTAAAGAACGTTTCGGAAAAAACTTTTCATATAATTTTCTATGTGAAATATGCTTTTCTGCATTTTAAATATAAATTTTATTAGGATTAATGCAATATAAAGATTTTAAAATTTATCAATGAAATATTTTACTGTAAGATGTAATGTATTTGATTTTTTTCCCCTCTGTGCACGAACGATTTGCTTGATCTTAAAAAAAAAGGTTCATGAAATATCCTTTTTGAATACAGAGTATATCGAGTTTAATTTTCCTGTCAGTATTTATTTTTTTAATTATACTGATAACAAATTCACAGACACACAGACCAACTGCTAAAGAACTCTATTTTCGTATTCAGGGATTTCAAAATACGTAATTATAGTAATCTGAATTTCGAAAATTTGACTCTAAAATATAATTTTCTGTACCATAAAAGAGAAAGAGAAAGCAAAACCTACTAACAGTGAAAAAATGCATTTGCATTTTCCTTCAAAATAAACTTTTAAAATAATATGTCATTTTTAAAAGTAATGAATTTTCTAAAAAGAAAATACTTTTTCATTATAAAACATAATTTGCTTTTTTCGATTACATCTTTCACTTTTCAAAGGGTAATATTCAAATTTCCCAACATTTTCATTCTTTGAAGAAATATTTCTAAAAGTTTGTAGCAGGATTTATAAGAGATTCTCGCCTTTTCAGGTTATACATGAAAGAGTAATGACTTCGTGTCGCCTACTCAAAAATACAGAAAAATCTTTCAAAGGCTGAACTCGTCATTTCGGGGTTTCAGTCAAAGTGTTGCGTTCATGGTGAATGTGTGGGTTTATAAAAGAAAAATTTTTGCTTCATATTTGAATAAACTTTATAAAAACTTCGTACATAAACTTTTTAGTTTGTTGTAATTGTTAAACATATATATATATATATATATATAACTATATAGATGCTGATAGTAAAAGTTTCTGAAAAAGGCACAAAAGGAAATATTTAGATCTAATATTGTTTATTTAAAACTTTTTTACATTTTTTTTTTCCAGATTTCCTTTTATTATAATTTTAATTATAATTTTGTTTAAAATATTATTAATAATAATTATAATAATAATTATAAAAATAATATATATATTATTTTAATATATGCTGTTGTCACAGTTACCACGACAATTCATGTAAAATAAGGCTTTTGGAGGGATTCGTATCGATAAAGTAATATTTTATTTTTATCAAAACAAACTTATTTTTAAAGAGGGGATTTCATTTTGTGGCTATTTATTGAAAATTTCCAATGAATGTCAAAAAATGAATGCTGATAACGAATTTTAAATTACCCTGCCAAAAATAAATAATTATAGCTAAATTGATTTAATACTTTCAGGGAAAAAGTAAAAACGGAATTCTTTTTCAAAAGCCCTGATATAAAAATTGCTTTATGTTATTCCTAGAGCAATGTGTTTGTAACCATAAAGGACAAAGAACACTATTAAATGAAAGATTTTGATTTGTAAATAAAACGGGAAATTCTATATAATTAATTAGTTGAATTACATAAATTTAAAAAGATTTTTTTTTTATATTATCTATATTAATCCCTCCTTTTGTTACATATATTAAATTTGAATAAATAAATAAACTTTTAAGAACATATGTGTGAACACTCACACAGGGGGGGGGGAGGGGTGATACTTGAAAGAAATAGGAAAGGAAAAATAATAATAATTTAAGGTGAAGATAATCCTTTTACCCTATTTATCTGTCGTATCGCTACTGGCACATACATTGGGTGATCAAACTATTAAAATTTTTCTTTTTCTTTTTACATTTTTTCGATTTTCTAAAAAAAAATACTGTACAAAATAGCCCAAGACTTCAGACATGCAAAGAACAATTAAAACCCACATTTTCCACTGTCGATTTAGTTAAGAATGCAGTTAAGGGACCAACCACAAGTTGAAGAAGAGCACAAATACTTTGGATCACCCTGTATCATAAAAAGCTATAAATGAGTTGTAACATGAACACATTTGTTACATATATTATGTATAATATTAATATGTTTTGTTGCGGAAATTGCGCAATTATTTAGGTGGATATAATATTATTTCAAAAATTATTAATTTTTGGAAAAGGTTTTTGCTTATAACTTGGATGTCCATAAAACTTTACAAAATTTACGGAGAAATTGAGAAACATTAGAGAAACATTATTCTGAAACATAAAAATTCCATTTGTGATATTCGCTGAGATATGAACTTTTATATTTTATACTAATAAATATTATTTTACTACGCATGCGCGAAAGATAGAAAATTTTCATTACAGAGATTGAAAAGTAGATATATTGGGCAACTTTTTTCAAATGTACATTTGAATAGAGTAAAAATTAAGCAAATCGCCGGCAAAAGAAAGAGCTAGATTTTAGAAATTTCTTTAGGGGTTTTTCCCAAGCCCCGTATTTAATTTCAAGATCCAATTATTTCAACCACATCCTAAAAATTCTTCTTTGTGAAAAACCTCTGGTGATTTCACAAATCTCAGTAAATAATTAAAAATTCGTTTGAGGTACAAGCCTATAAGGGTTTTTTTCACAAAGAAGAAATTTTGAAACGTGGTTGAAAAAATTGGAACTTCAAATTAAATGCGCAACATGCGAAAAATCCCTAATGAAATTTCACCTCTGGAAAATAAAATCTAGCTCGTTTTTGTGCCGACAATTTCTTTAATTTTTTCTCTATTCAAATCAACTTTTGACAAAAGTTGCCTAATATATCTAGCTTTCGCGCATGTGCAGCAAAATAATATTTACTAATATAAAATATAAATGCTCATATCTCAACAAATATTACACATGGAATTTTATGTTTCAAAATAATAATGTTTTGTCTAATTTTCAGTAAATTTTGTAAAGTTTTATGGAAATCCGTTCAAGTTAAAAGCAAAAAAAAAAAAAAAAAAAAAAAAAAAAAAAAAAAAATATATATATATATATATATATATATATATGTATTTCTGCCTAAATAATTGCGTAATTTGCATAGCAAAATATATAAATACTATACATGGTATGTGGAACAATGTGTTAAATTTACAAGTCTTTTATAGTTTTTTATGATACAGGGTGAACCAAAGTTTTTGCACTCTTTTTCAATTTGTGATTGGTCCCTTAACTGCACTCTGAACTAAACTGATAGTGAAAAATGTGAGTTTTTAAATGTTCTTTGCATGTGTGAAGTCTCGGGCCATTTTTTTCAGTATATTTTTAGAAAAAAAAAAAAAAAAAAAAAAAAAAAAACTAATAATAAACTTTAACTTTCTGGCAAACCTTTTTTGGAAAATTTTATTATTTTTTACTAAGAGCCTTAAAAAATAATAATAATACATTTATATACATATATCCACTATTAAATTAATTAAAAGCTTACTAAGGAAATCAGTAGAAGCTTTCTGAGTTTGGAAAATTCATTTTCCCCCTAAAAATTAAATCTTATTACACACACATACACACATGTGTACATATAGTAGTTAAAAATGAATTCTTTTATATAAAATATATAAATACTCGCAAAAATATTACATCGCAAAAATTATTATAAATATATTTCAGTATATTTGATCATTGCATCTATTTCTTAGAGATCTCTAAGTTAATAACATTGATTATTTTGAGTTATCTACTCCAAATTCAGCACGTTTCCAATTCCAGACGAAAAAGTAATAGAGAAATAGTGATGAAATAGCCGCTTATTGAATTGTGTATGTGAAATTTTCTGTCTAGGAAACATGAGAAAATGCAGCAAAGGCACAAGATTAAAATAAATTAGTTCGAATGAGAAATAGCATTCTGATGGAATATTGAAAATTGATTTTGGCTTTCAAAGTTATTCTCAAATATAAACTGGTTATTTTCTGGCACATTCGGAAAATTATTTAGATTTATAAATGTACAGCATTGCAAATATTCTTTATTAGGTGTATTAACTAGTATGTTGTGCCCACGGTAAAACTAATTTTACCTAGCGGTTAACATGTATAAATATTTAATCAACATATTTTCTCAGAATAAAGATTTTACAAATGTAGTTTGGGAAATTTTAACCAATTCATGCTGAGATATAGCCATCTAAAAAATCGCAGAATGTGAATAACAGTAGCGACTCTTGTCATTCGATATGCACCTAAACTGACTCAGCATTACTTTCATAATGTCTATATGACATAAAAAGTTTGGTGCATTTATAAATCATAGATTCTGAGGTATGTCCTTTTCGTAAACGGGCTTAAATGATGCATAGTAGCGCCATCTACCAGCTGATATGCACCCAGATTGATTCGTATTAAACTTAATCATACGTATTCCACTTTGTACTCTAATACATTACAGGAACTCGCATATAGCTTTCCTTAAAATGGAAAAAACTGCAGCATGACAGTGCTGCTTGTTGCTCAAATGTTGCTCAAATTGTTGCCCAAATGTTGCTCAACCAGACCCATCTTAATTCCAGGTCTCATTAAATACAAATTGAACTCTAATATTGAATTCCACCCATTGGTTCGAGAGATTACAGCGTCAACAAAACTTTAGTAACACTTAGACATACAGGACACATTTATTTTAAATGATGTTCAGGACATCTCAAAAAGTGTAAATTCATCCAAAATCGAAAAATCGAGAAATTTCGAAAATTTTCGAAGATTCGAAAATTTTTGATATTTAATACATTCTTCTTAATTATGTAAAAGGGAATTGAAAAAGAAAAAATTCCCATTTTCTTTTTATAAAGATTGAGAATCTATTGAAAGATTAATAATTGAACTGGGAATAAAAATGTATCAATTACAAATACTCGTTCATAACTGCTAAGTCTTTCACTTTTTGAGTGCCATTTTTTTTTTTTTGCCTGAAGTTATTTTAGGCTGTTATTCACCAATAACTTCAACCGGTTGAACGTGAAAATTTGAAAAAACGTATAAAGGCGGGGTACAAATTTTCAGCAAATTTTGCTGTGTAGTTTCTGCCATCTAGCGGTATAGTTATTTTCAGATTTTTAGGTGAAAATAACCAATCAAAAATTATATGAAATTCTCGACGCTAGATGGCAGAAACAGCGTGCCAAATTTTGCTGGAATGTTGTACCCTGCCTTTAGACGCTTTTCAAGTTTTTGCGTTGAACCGGGAGTTGAAGTTAATGGTGAATACGGGCATTAGCCATATTTAATTGCAGAAATTAAGTCTTTAAGTAAACCAAAAAAATTATAATGCTTGGTAGTTATTTTATTAGTTCCTCATCATGTTATAAATTTGGGAAACTTAAATATTCATGAAAAGTTTTACGTTTTTACATGTTTTTGGGAGTGAAGAATTCGAAAATCACAAGAGTCCTTCGTGGTGTCCGTCTGTAGGGTGTCAGCTTACCAATTTCCTGATTTGTTAGTGTGTTAGTTAGTTAGTTAATGCATTATTAGTTAATTCTTGTCTGAGAATACGATATATCAAGACAAATAATCATAAAGAGTTAGGAACAGTTTTAAAAGTCACTTATGACACTCGCAAGAATTCATTTTGTTTTCAAAATTCTAATTTGAAAACTTTGTAAGTTATTGGAAGTTTATGATTTTCTTAATATTGAAGAATAGGACGGTAACGTGTATTGCGAGAATTAATTTCATCGTAAAGATATTGGACCCATTTCAAAATATCATTTATGATTCTATGATGAGCATCTATAACTATGTACTTGCTTTGAAAAATACGCAATATATTCAAAATTCACGATTTTCTTAATAAGTCTGAATCGAGAAAATTTTCTTATATAAACGTATGAAAAATATGACTGAATAGTTTAAGGTTGAGTGGATTTTACGTCACACTAGTGGTAAACTATAACAGTAATTTTAAATTAGAAAATAGATATGTTAAACCATTCATAAAATATGAGCATTCGTACAAATTAGTTTGTAACTAATTGAATCTGTAGATTTCTGAGTTTGCAAAACTCATTTTTTTCACTAAAAATTAAGTCATACTGTATATATATATTATATATAACATTAAATATATATATATATATACATATAGATAAATATATAATAGAAAATTCGTTTGTAAAATTTAATAGACGAATGTGCAGGATAAATGAATATGGTGAAAATTCAAAACGTTATCAGCGATAGAGTGAGCTGTTTTAAGTACTTTTATAAATAATATTTGGAAGTGTAAGGGATCGTTCACACATTGCTATTTCTACAATGATTGTTCAAGCCCTAAACAACAGCATGTTTTTGCTTTTTTTTTTTTTTTTTTTTTTTTCGTAACTTTTAAATAATTATCTTAATACTGGTTTAATTCTTAAACTGATATTAATTCGATATTTTCTTAAAAGTACATTTTTTAAGAAAGAGAAAATTTAAAGGATGTTGAAAAGGACTGTGATGTAGTCAAATCGGCTTCAACCTCAACGCAACCACAGTCAGAGTCCTGATATTAAAGCCATTCCCCGCTCCCCCCCCCCCCCAACCAAAAAAAAAAAAAAAACCCTCGATATACCTAATTTATGGCACATGAATCAGAAAATGCATGAAAATCTGTACAGCATAAATTACTACTATTACTGAATAAAATACTCTCAAAAAATTAATTTTTAAATCTGAAAAAGGCATAAAAAAAATTATTCAGCTGGGCCATATTATGATAAAGATAAACGCTCACAAGCGGCTAGCACAAAAACAAAAGCAAAGTTCCCAGACGGTTAAACGAACTTCCGATACGAAAAGGTTTCTAGCACGGAGTAGGAATTATAATTCTTAGTCGGTGGTTATTAGTAAAAAACATTGATACAGTGCGTCACGAATCGCTGATGGGTACCCTATAGTAAAGCTTAGCCGAAAATGAGATATCGGTATTCATGCGATTCATGATTTTTGACGATCCGGTACATCCCTAATTCTGAATTCTGATCCGTGCTTCTGACAAAGATATGATTATATGATAAATAGTGCTGCCATCTATTGACAATTAAGAAATAAAAAAGCAAAATTAGAGTACTTTTTTTCTTTATTTGGTGGACCGCGGTAGCCCAGTCTGTAGAGCGCCAGGCTCGACCCGGTACTCGACCCGGCCAAAGACCGGCGAGTACACCAATGGTAGCTAGTGCAAGCAAAATTTGTCGTGGCCGCAACGTTCTCCGTGTTCCCATCAAAATTATACCTTTGGAGGTCACCGAAGCGGGAGAGCCATTCCTTCCGTATAGGATTAAAATTGTGATGGCATGTCCCCGTAAAACCCAACCAATCATTTATCATTTGGTATTTAAAAATTAATAATAATAAATGATTCAGTGTTTCAAAGCTAAGAAATATTATACTCATTAAAAATATTCATTTAAATATTATTAAATGAATTCTGGAATTCCATTTTCAAAATGCAAAAATTTTTATGTAATTTTTAGATTGATTATTGCTGAAGATTCTGCACTCAAGGATTCTTCATCCTAAAAAGATTCTTCTAGGACGTGTTATCTAAGCTGATAGACGTAGGTGCCGATATCAAACATTGGTCGCATTCCTCGTCCTAGTTGTTTCCATTTGTTTAGGAGTTTTTTTTTTTTTTTCCCATAACTTGCGTAGTTACGGTCTCGGACCCCTTATAAAGACTCCTCCACAGAAGACATTCTTCCAGGTATAGGTTCTTATAGTTGACAAGCTGTCCTAAAAATCTCAACCAACCAATTAGCATGGAAATTTTCTTTCTTTTTCTGCCTTTTTGTGTATTGTGTCTTAAAGTCTTTAAGATAAATATAAAACAAAACAAATATTTATTCTCTACACTTTTACATAGATAAACATTACATTTATACAGCAATATATTCTTTGCTTCATGATTAAAATATGTAATACAACTGGTCTCTAAGTAAATAACAATATTCCAACAGGGAATATTTTAATGAAAAGTTGCATAGTTTAGTGCCAAATGTAGTAAGTAACATAGGAATAGATTGTCATATATATTTCTTTCGTTACAGTAATGATACTCCAATTATCTGTAGCGCCATCTAGAAAGAGAAAAAAAAAATGTAAATGCATTAATAAACAAAATAATTTTTAAAGGTGAGAGGATAAAAGCTTTCAATACTTTAAGAAAATTATTATTTATTGGTGTATATTCAGTTAATTCAAGGCTTGCGTTACTTTTACTGCCGAAAATAAAAACTAGTATGTTGTGGTCAATGCAGAACTTTATTTATTTTTCGATGCAAATCAAACCGTATCAATTATTTATTAAAATTATTAATTATTTTTATTTTTTTTCCACTGTGAAATCAGACGATTTTAATCTCAGTGAAGTATAACATTAATGACAATAGAAATTTAATTAATTTTATGATAACATTTCAGGATTTTTTTTGTTTTTTTTTTTTTTTTAATGAAAGAAATCGATGAAGTTTTTGTTTAATAATCACAGATCTATGATTCAACAATTTGTTTTAAAGGTTCCGATATTACTTTTAAACGATATTTGCGTTTTTTTATTCAAAATTATTTTCCAGGTTGATTATTGCTACCAAAAAAATATATTTTTTTTCTTTCCTCTATAGGAAAATAGGAAAAACTATTGATAGCTCCAGAACACGATTTGACCATTTTTAGAAAATGTTTGTCTGTCCGTCCGTCTGTCTGTTTCCGTGTGTGTGAGTGACAAATTTTTGTGGCGACTGTATCTCAGGAATTACGTCACAGAATTTCATAAAAATTTATGAATGGATGCACTTTAATGTACGTTAGTATTTACATTATTAATTTATATCAACTTTTACTTTCAATCGCTCAACAAATGGTGCTTCTATACAGAAAATTTTACAATTTAAAGGAAGGCTACATCTTAGAAACTACTGCACAAAATTACATTTAAATTTATATGGTACATATATGTTACTTATAGAATCTTTCTTTGGATATTTAGCGCTAGATTTCTCTAAGATGAAAATCCTCTGATTTCCTCATGGACGATAAATTAAAAAAGATCTTGGTAAATTATTTGCACTGACTAAATTTGTATAGGAAAGTGTTGAAGAAAGTCTTGTGATGGCCATAACATACTAGTTGAAACAGACATGTATATTCGAAATTGTTGTAATGAGAAGTTCTCGATTTAGTGGTCGCAACATACTAGTTTAAATTTCACTTTCAAAAGTTCAAAATATTATATTGATAAGAAATTATGTCATTTTCTATCATATTATAAATATGATAAAATGGGATAACAACGCCAGCTGTTGTACAATTGATCCCCAAATGTAATCAGCATGAATTAAACACAACATAAACAAAATATCAAGTTCAGTTAAAGTTCAATTAAAGTTTGTGAGATACATCCACAGCGTCCACAAAATTATGGATACACTACACATAGACAGACATTTCTAAAAAATGGTTAAGTAGATATCAAAACATGTGTATTTATCGAAAATTTTCATCAATCCAATACTTTCCTCTTAGGTATATAGAAGAAAGTAATAAAGATGGTTATGACAAAAAGTAATATATTGTATTTATTTATTTATTTATTTATTTTTTTGTGTGTGTGGATTATTATTATTACACTTACAGTGATTATTTAAGTGAGTTTTGTTTAGAAAATGTTTTTCAGTTACACTATCTCAAAAGACTATCATAATCGAAAGCAAATAAATGAAAACATAAGTAAAAATTTTCGAGTAACATTCCTATATGATAAAGATTTAAAATACCGAGTGTGGACTTTTTGAAAATATTTGTTTTTGAGTTATGCAAATAACAGACTCAGTGATACATTCATGGACAGTAACAAAAATTCACAGGCACGTACACAAATAAACCGCTACAAACATGATTTTTGGATTAAGGGGGTTTGAAAATATTTAAGTATATCTTAAATTCAGTTTCGAAAGTATGACCCAAAAGTAATACTTCTTTATAATGCGTGGGTAAGGATGGATTAGGTTGTGGGGATTAAAACCGATTGACTACACTAGGATCCTAGGCCTGAGTGTGAGTGCCCTCCGAAGGGAGTCCTAGCCCATATTTACGCAAGTTTCGGAGAAAACCACAGAAAACTCCGAGCGGCTAGGCCGACAAGTGCGACCATATACATGCGTAAGAGGAGGAAAAAGGAAAGGAAAAAGAAATATGTATCTGCTTATGAAAGTTATTTCTAAGATATTAATAAATATTGTTCCGTGTTCAGGGTTCGTGAATTGTCTCTGAATGAAAGGCGAATCTTGCAGAGGCTCAAAAGTTTAATTACCGATAATTCGAGAAGATTACAGGTCTATAAACCAAGTACCAACTTCAGTTTCACCAGAAAAATACAGCTGAAATGACAGCTAACAATATCAAATTCACATTTTAAACTGTATCATGGCATTAACACACAGTAATAAGCTGTAATCAAACAGTACAAGAAGCTATTAAAAAAAGTATAAAATCACTTTTAAAACACGTATAAATTTTTTTTTTATTAAAATCAAACACAAAGCTTTTCGCTATTATTAAAATAGCATCTTCAGGTGCTGTTAATTAACAACACCTGAAGGTGCTATTTTAATAATAGCGAAAAGCTTTGTGTTTGATTTTAAAACAGTTTTATTTTAAAACAGCACATTCTGAGTGCGAAAAGCAGTTTTCAGTATTTCTTTGACACCCATAAAGCAATAAATATCCTTAAAAAAAAAAGAAAAGAAAAAAGAAACAGAAGATATCATTCATTTGACATTCATTGAATTAAAAACAGGTAGTGATATCATTGACATAAGGATAGTTAATCTAAAATAATCTATAATATATATATATATATATATATATATATATATATATAACTTTATTCATTTAAAAATAAATCCTGTCCAATAAAAAAAAAAAGAAAAATGTATGTAAAAAATTGTTTTTTTTTTTTTTTCTACATCATAATTAATTGCAACTAATTAATAAAACTGTTCAGATTTTATGTGAATCAATTCGTTAATTAAAACATCCCTTAAAATTAATTACACTAATTAAACTACTATTGTAAATACATAAATGCTGTTTTAAGATTTATCTTAAGTAGTCTGTAAATATGGTAATTAATTATTCAAAACTTTGATATATATTTTGTAAATTTTAGGTCTAATAATTATATAAACCCACTAGCACGGGTAAAATATTTAAAACTGAAAGGTATTTCTGCGACTGATTATTTTTTTAAAGTAATTATTAAGGGTATAGTAGAAGAAAGTGAAATTATATAATTTTAATACATTGGTGTTAATTTTAAATGTTGTTCAAGATTGTGTATATGTATAATTGTTATTTGTGTTGAAACTTTTTTAATTTAAAATGTTTATTAATTTTGTGCGACGGTTTTTCACTTTAAAAAATAAATTAAAATAAGTTTCAGTGAATTTTCATACGTGTCACGAAATTTTAAAAAATGATTTAAAAAATTGAATAGTAGAATTGTTTTACTATCTCTTTAGTATATTAATTTAGCTTCCTAATACTCTAAATCAACGGCAAAAGAACTCTACTAATTTTTTAACCAAAGATCTGTGATGATTTAAAACAAAGAGTTATCAATGTTTTCATTTTTAGCATTAAAAAATAAAAAATAAATAAAATAGCGAAAATGCATTGTCTAAGATATCTTCTGTAGGACACAAAATTGTCTTCCTTTCGGTATTTAGAATTATATTTCACTGACATGTAAATTGTCCGCATTCACCGTGGAAGACAATTTTGATAAATAACAATTTTAATAAAGAATTTGTATTGTAGCAGGAGGTACAGGCAAACATTCAAGAAAGTTTTGTGATCGCTAACATATAAGTTTATGACAATTTTAAGCCGGAAAGTAAAAAAAAAAAAAAAAAAAAAAAAGAAGAAGAAGGGAAAAGGAAAGAAAACAGGATTGGAAGTCACGAAATCGTCTGCCATTTTGATGTAAAAGCAATCCGAAATTTCAAACTTTATTTTTTTAATTTTGCATTGCTTTTATGAATCAAAATATCTTCTTCAAATAAATTTTTCCCTTTATTTCAACCGAAGAATGAAGACAAATTAATCATCTTTCTTTCAACCGAAGTTTTAACTGTCGAAGCTCTTTTTCGAATGAAAATGAATGAAGTGAATCGTAAAATGAACCATCTGAAAAAATGTCTTGGTTTTTTTCTTATTTCAAATGTATGAGTAAATTGTATGTGTGTTTTTTAAGTAAGATGTATTTTCTGTTTATTATCCTGTTTTGCAAAAACAGTAAAGTTTAAAACCCCTTTTTGGAGTGTTATTCTTTAAAATAACAAGAAAAAAAGTATGTATTGTTAAAAAATTTGAATAAAGTATATGAATATTATGCAATTATATATACATATATATATATATATATATAAACACGCACATACACATACTATGGAAATCTTTTCAGACATTGTACAAAATAAATAATATCACATGGAAAACATAAACATTTTGCAAGGGAAAAAAAAAAAAAAAATACTATAGAATGTAGGGCTACAACAATACAATATTTTATAAGGGGCCCTGATTGTATGTTGCATTCGAAAGTTGTAAATTCTTGTTTTACTGTGTGCTTTTACCAAGAATTATATATATATATATATATATGTATGTGTATACCAGGTGTTCCATAAGCCTGTAGACATTTTAAAAATTCATAAAAAATGAAAAAATTGGTACAAATGATTGCGATTTGCGAAAAAGTTATTTTTGTGAAAGGGCAATGCTGACTTGGTGAATCAAACTTTTAATTGCAATGCTGACTTGGTGGATCGAGCGTTATTGGTGAAGACGTTTTACTTCAGGTAAGAACCGCCGATTGAAGTTGCTGTTAGTGGTGTTGTAACTCGTTTACAAAACGTAATTTTTTGTGATAGTGGACACACAGAATAGAATTTATATGACTGTAAACATTTACATTCAAATATTTATTTATTTATTTATTATTATTATTATTATTATTATTATTTTTTTTTTACAGAAATACGGGATTTGCTGTCATACAGCGGCCTCTATCGACTAAATTTTTTAAACTATTATTTTTACCTTTACCAAAAAAAAAAAAAAAAAAAAAAAAAAACCCTCCTTCTCGAGGATATTTTTTTCGAAAACCGCGTTCAACTTTACTTTCAATTTTTAGGAGTTTTCGAAATGTAGTTCTGAATACAAAAAAGAAATATTATTTAGATACAAATGTATAATAGATATAAATGTAGAATTTTTTTTTTTAATGCACCGTATCATATACAAATATAAAAACTTTAACCAAAGATGTTATGTTGTAATATGTTTCCCAAAAAGTTATAAAATCAAGGATTGTTTTAGAATAAAGTTTTAAATTTTACCGCAGAGCTTAGAATTGTATAGATAAGAAATTGTAAAAACTAATACTTTCTAATAAAATTTTATTTGTTACATATTGAGAAGCAAGTTGATTAAGTTGTTTATTTTTGTACCTCACGTATGATATAAATTAGAAGTTTAATGAATAAAATCTATTTTTAGTATCCCATCATATTATCTTAGTTATTCTTGATAAATTATGAATTCAGTTTTTGATGTTTTTACCAGATTTAAAGTGCAAAAAATCTAAAAATTCCAAAATAAATGCACTGTGTATCTGTGTAGGTTAGTCAGCTAGTTTGTTTCTTAATTAGTTAGAGTTGGCATAAGACTATGTAAACATTATATCAAGAACTGAATCAATGCAAATAAATCAGATCAGTTTTAAAATAGTATTATTTATGATACTGACAAGGATCCTATTAATAATAAAAGTACATTAAGCCATTTAATTTTTTATTCTTACAAGTAATGTTTGTTGCTATATTAAAAATTTAAATACTATTTCAGAAACAAAATTATTTAAATTTGAATTATATTTAATCGAGTTTTTTTACTCCAGAATTTTACATGCTTCATTTATCATAAACTAAAGAGAAAGGTTTATTGTCAATATTACTTTTTACTTATTCCAAGTAAATAAGCTTTAAAAGATTAATACTTATAGTAATTGAATTTAAGTAGAAGGAATGAAAGTTATTTTTTATATCAGTATTATTGTTATACAATTTAAATGCACATTTCAGTTGCATTATTGTGATCACCTATCAAAGGTCAGAAAATCTACCTTTCGCAGCACGGACCACTGCGAGACATGCAGTTAGAGAGTCAATGCGTTTCTAGAAAGTACCCACAGATATGTTATGCCGACTAGAGACGCAACTAAAAACCGATGACCGAAACAACCGATCGGGGTAGTCCCACAGATTCTCTATTGGGTTTAACTTCGGGAAGTTTGGTGACTGAAGAAGTACGGTGAATTTGTCTTGGTGAATGGGTGCGTGGTTGTTCTTCGAACAATGCACGTACACTGCGAGCTGTATGACACATCGCGTTGTCTAGCTGATGGATGCCATCGTGCACAAAAAATAAAATGTATGTAGGGGTGGGTATGATCTGCAAAGACAAGTTTGTTGATCCATCATGAGCAATGATAAGTGGACTCAAAGTCTGCCAGAAGACATTCTCCAGACCATAATGATCCCTCTCCAGCTTGGACTCTTCATCAATTGTTGCAAGGTGTATGCTTTCAGAAGCTTCACGCAATATTCGCAGATGTCAATCTGTTCGATGGAATATCGAACATGATTCATATGAAAAAGCCACCTGTCACCGCTCAGTGGACGTCCAATAATCAAGAACTGGCGTGCAAATTCCAGCCTTCGTAGTCGATGAACCGCAGTCAGCAGAGGTGTTTTAACCTAACCAGGCGTTTGCTGCTGAAGCACATATACAATAGCGTTCGCTGAATTGTTGTTGAGGAGACACTCTAGGTAGCCCTTCTGTTTATGAGATAGTAAGTAGGCCAACAGTTGCACGCCTATTCGCCCAAATCTATCCATGTTGTCGTCGTTCGCCTTAAAGCTTGTGATACACGTTTCCCATGTCGCTTATTTTGAATGGTGCTTATTTGCCACGCATACATTTACCACGACAGCAAGCGAACAGTTTATAAAATTAGCCATTTCGGGAATGATTTCACTCTTGGCCTGGAAGACGATGATCATGGCCTTCTGAATGTCGGATAAATCGTCCCAGTTTGCATTACGCCAACAATTGCAATGTTTCTTACTTACCCCCAACACCATTTATATATCCTCCTTTAAACTAGTGCACCCACCTTCCTTCTGTGATTTTTTTTTTTTTTTTTAGGTTGACGCTGAAAGTGAGCGCTGGCTACATTAATATAACTAGACTATTATTTCCAAATCAATGTATCGCTAGAAAATTACATCTTCAATAAACTTATATTTATTCTTATATTTATGTAATTACATGTTTGTCAAGTTTTTGCTCTCTATAGAATACTGAACATTCATTTGATAAAATATCCTTGTTAAACGTATCGTATAATTCTTTGAAGTTATTATTTTCAACATTTGTATTGAGTTTAGAATCTTTATAAAATATCCCAAGAGATTTAAATAAGTCGTTGATGTTTTTCTCTTAAAGAAATCTCTCCGAACGGTTGATACGTATTTTTTCGTACACTGAGCAGTAGTTTTTCCCTTAATATACTAATAATTAAATATATATATATATACTTTTTAAAGTATGAAAGTCACATATAGAAGTCGTGATCTTGACATCCGTAGCCAATTTTTTAATTTCAAACTGAAATAACTATTGCTTCGGATTAGTTGGTTGGTTGGGTTTTACATCGCACTAGTGCTGCGAAATGGGCAATCTATTGTTTTGTGACATTTTAAAAAGCATGCTGTGAAAAACAACATTAAAATTTTACCCATTTAGAAGACGCTCAGTGGGATGATCCAAAAGTAAACTTCCACTAAAGTCCGAGAGGTTCTGCTCTTAATGCTGGCAGACGGAAAGTGCTGCATCTAAATCGCGCGTGTTGGCATATCATTCGATGTTTTCTGTAGTTTTCTCCAAAACTCACTTGAATATGGGCTAGGTTACTTTAGAAAGACCCCACGAAGGAGGCTTACACCAAAGCCTAGGATATTTCAATAGTCAACAGGCCTTAACCCTTTAACGTTCACATATATTTTTAAAATTGTTACATTAATTTAAAGAAAATGACTCTTAGCTACATAGCTGAGCACAAATCTGTAGGAAAAAATAAAATGAAATTACATTTATATGTTAACTAAATTAAATTTAAATAATAAATAATTTAATAAATAATTAACTTCTTATATAAATAAATATAATAAATTGTAATAATTTGCAGTAGTTGTTTCAAGTCAATATATGATCACAGCCCTTCATCAGGTGAAAGAAACTAGACACGAGTGCATTCCCAAATAAGCAAGGTGCAATCGCGTCTATTATGAAATTGACATTTGCATATGGTTCCTCTGAAACATCATTTGTTGAATTTCCGAGAAATTATGCGATCTACCAAATAAAAAAGGAACAAAAGTCTAAAATTTTATTAAAACAAAGAAAAGATATATATTTTTAAAAAATCATGAAAAATTTTAAAAGATTTTGTATTGGTTCGAAACCAATGAACGTTAAAGTGTCAACACCAACATCACATTACATCCAGACGTCAACACTAATTGTTTTAATCTTTAATTTTTTTTTAAATTAAATCATAGCTATTTTTAATTATTTTGTACCCTGTAGATCTTACAATTTATTTTGAATAATAGTTTTTAAATTTTTAATTATATTTACATTAAAAGTTCATATATATGTGTGTGTGTAAGTGTTGTAAAATATATTTTACTAATATTATTTACAGTAATTTAAAATGAAAAATGAATGTATTTTCGTAGCCGTTGTAATTTTTAACATACAAGAACAGCATTACCAAAAATCGTTGATAAAAGTTCCGATGAAAGAATAAAAATAATTTTTTACAACTTCCTTGATATAAAATTCTTAAAAGGAAAAAAAAAAAAAAACATATTTTTGAATTGTTAATTTGAAATTCACCGAATTCTTGTGAGAACTTTAAAAGTACTTGTTTTTATTTATTTATTTTTATTTTCTGAAAGATGTTTTAAAATGCATATCATTCAAAGTAATTTATGAAATAATTTTGTGGTGTGAAAAATATTCAATTTATAAGAGCTGCTATGTTTTTATGAAAACTATAAATGGAAGTGCTTTTATATTATATGTATATATCTAGATCTAAAATTGTATTTCAGCTGAATTAGTTAAAAATAAATTACATCTTTATTACTTTCCACAGGATTTTTTTTTCAAGTAGAATAATGCAATAACAATTTTAATTAATCATAGATATGTTGTTAAAAAGCAACACGCACACACGTACTCTGTATGTAATAATCTGAAAACTTTACCTATACAATGTCCTTTTTCAATAGGTTATTTCCAGTTTCCATCTTTTTTTTTTTTTTTTTTTAATCTTTATACGCATCAATAGAGGGAATTTATTGAATTTTTCAAAAGAAACCTTTCCCGAAATACGTTATCACATATTCTTGGTTTAGAAATATGGAAAAAGTAAATATTCTACGCATCCAAACCTATATTAAGTGCGATATGCCACTAGAGTATTTCAAAAATTGGATCCATATTATATTTTGAAAATAGAATGAAATTGGAAAAAGGAAAAAGATGAACATTTAAAAAAGTATTTTTGATCTTATCTTTTATATATCGACAATTCTATGGTGATGGATGTGTGACATTTTAACTCAGTTTAAGGTTTTGTTACTTTTTTTGAAAGCGGAATTTGTCTAATATGCATTCTAATTTGACATTCTGCTTAGTTCCCATCAAATATTTGTTCTCATAAACTTATACTAAATCTCTCGGTATATTCACGATTAAAGAAATGAAGTCCCGACACAGTAAAAATGACATACCCCACTAAATAGGCTACCCTCCGTGTATCAATGCGGAAGCATTGATACATACACATAACCTAATTTGTTATTTAATATCATGGAGTCTCAAATTTCAATTTTAATTGCATTTTCAATAATATTTCTAATCCAATAATCCATATAATGCTAATTTCTGTGAAACATAATCAAAGATGTTCATGTAAGTATCATAGATAATATTTTAAAACTGGTCCAATATATTTATGATAAAAATAATCCTCATAGTACAAATTTATCAGAAATTTGACTCTGTTATCTCATGTTAAGGAAAGCTTAAATTTCCAATTACTTACGAAGTTTTTAAATTAGAATGTTCAAAATAAATAGGATTTTATTCAGTATCTTAAGGGATATTTAAAAGTGCATACTCTTTACGATTATTGTACTGTTTCTCTTTACAACTCTTTACGACTATTTGTTTTTCAGGTATGCATAGTTGCATTTGTTACCGAAAAAGTTAATAGAAATTTTTATTTTATATAATTAGTGAAAACTGTTACAAAAATTTATAAAACTAGGGGGCTCTGCCCCCTGCTTGCTCCGCTCACCAATCTCCGAAGGAGGCTTCGCCTCCTCCCCGACCCACTTTACTTATTATCGCATGCAGAACTCTACCCGTCTATTCGCTGCTCTCTTTCACTGTAAAAGAACATTAATAGTGCACATTACAAGACAAAAGCAGAAAATTATTATGGAAATCCTCATATTCAATGTCAGATTGAAATATATAATATTTATGTTTATATTTTTTAATAGAAAGAAAATCATAATATCTAGAAAATTTTGCATTGTAGTTTTAGTATACGACTCTTTTTATTTCTTTTTTACAACCTTAAATCCGGACCATGGTACTCCAGTCGGTTGAGCGCGGAGCTTCTAATTGGATTGTTTGTGGGTTCGGTTCTCGAGCCGATCAAAGACCGTCGTGTACACAAATGGTGGCTGGTGCACGTAAAATATGTCGTGGCAACAATATCCCCCGTGTTCCCATCAAAATTATACCTCTGGGGGCCACCGAAGCTGGGGAGCTATCCCCTTCGTGGAGGACCAAAACTGTGGTGGAAATGTCTCCGGAACAGCCGTAGGGGTGCGTCCCAGACCGTCGCCAATTATCCATAGCGCAGTAATGGTGCGACTTCAATCACAACCTACCTAATTATCTACCTACCTCCCACCATGGATCATATTTTAATTTTCCCGTGTAAGAAGATTAATTTTCTAAAAGTAGAGAAAAAAGTTGATATTTATTTTCTTTGTTTTTTACATCCACGGTTTCGGGCCGCGGTACACTAGTCGGTAAAGCGCGGAGCTCGTAATTGGAAGATTGCCGATTCGATACTTGAGCCAGCCAAAGACCGTCGTGTACACTAATGGTGACTGGTGCACATAAAATCTGTCGTGGTCGCAAAGTCCTCCATGTTCCCATCCCCACTATACCTCTGGGGATCACCAAAGCGGAGGAGGATCCCCTCCGTGAAGGTTCAAAATTGTGTCGACATGTCTCCGGAACATCTCTAGGGATGCGTCCCAGAACGTCGCCAATTATCCATAGCGCAGTATTGGTGCGACGTTAAATCCAACCAACCTACCTACATGGTTGTACCTACCTACGTACAACCATGGATAATATTTTAATTTTCTCGCGTAAAATGACTTGATGACAGAAGAACAACGTCACTGGGAGAAACTTTTTTCAAAATGGCAAATAGAGTACCTTCATAAACTTGTCGTTTTTAGTTAATAACTTCTTTAATTAAAATGATAAAAATTTGTAATCGGCTGAAATTTCTTCCTTGGAG
This sequence comes from Salticus scenicus, assembly GCA_963930645.1. Classification (NCBI taxonomy): domain Eukaryota; kingdom Metazoa; phylum Arthropoda; class Arachnida; order Araneae; family Salticidae; genus Salticus; species Salticus scenicus. The sequence continues at coordinate 578,877 of CAWVNO010000061.1, forward strand.
TATCGGAACACATTGATACCTCTCATGACGCGAAGGACCCTGCCCTCCGTTAGAAAATGCTGTCGCAGACAAAAAAATTTGACGCCAGTGACAGTAACTTTTTTTTAATATATAGAGAAAGAAATTCTATTAGTCTTTTCTGGAAGCCAAAAAGCGTAAAACTATGGATATCGAGTACAGAGACCAACAAATTAAAAAACTAACACATTGACACACTGATCGGAAACTATATCAGTCTAGGGATTTACGGATTTCTCACACCTCAAAAGGTCTAAAAACATAAGAAATCGAAGTCGAAAAATTTTTACGAATACCTAAGTACCCCACATTTATGGGTAGTATAATACCTCAGATTCCTACATTATATTTTATTTCAATAGAAAATATTTCGGAAATTAAATCTCTCTCTCTTTTTTTTTTTTTCTTTTTTTATCTTGCAACGGGTGTAAATTTTTTGGTGATATGTTTTTTCACTGCCGTATATATTTGTTAAAATTTCGTTGTGTTTTAGATTGGTAATACTTGATATTTTTCCATATTAGAACAGATTAAATTAATCAAACTAATACCATCTTCGAAATTAATTCAGTTATTAAAATTGATAAAACATTAAAATGTTATGTGAGGCTGAGGGAGTGTGACAGATATTGTGACTGGTGTAAAATTGATTAATTTTCTTTAATGAATATTTAAATCTCGAAAACTAAATGTAATATTAATAATGGAGTGATACATTATCCAATACATGTTCTTTATTATTTATTCAAAAATAATCAAAGTTAAAATATAATATCCTCTGTTATTTACAAGTATGTGATCATACTCTTTCAAAGACTACCCACTGTTTTTGCCTTGATATGTAATACTTTAATACTTTTCTAAGCAATATATTGCACTGGTTTCCAAAAAATAAGAAAGAATTAGAAAAATGGTGGTAATTTCATCGGAAATAAAACATTCTATAATAAATTTAAATATGTTGTTGAATAAAAGGCGCTGAATAAAACTATAATATGCACGTTAGTGACGCTGCAATCGAAATACACTCATTGCCATAAAAATTTGCGCACAATTGTGGGACCGTAACGAAACGTGGCATGAAGGTACGTGTCAGGCAGATATGCAAAGGAATAGAAATGCAGAGTGATTATGAACTGTGTAATGCCACCAGAGGGTACTGAACTTCGTTCTCCTTGGAGTATAAAACAGGCAAGAAGAACTTTTGTTTGCATGCATTTAATAGGTTTCAAAGGGACGGTTTTTAAACAGAGATGCCGTTACAATTCCATCGAAGGCAATATGAGCCCAAGAGAGGAAGAATCATCGCGATGATCAAAGCCGGATGGTTAACTTTTACGAGTAGCCCGCCACCTAGGCCGTTAAAGACGTCACTTATACGGCACCCAAGTTCAGAACGCACTCGACAGACCAATAGTCGAGAAGATCATCACGTCGTACTACAAGCACGTATAGCGCCAATTGTCCCATTATCCGACATCAAGACGTAGGCAGCACCTTCACCACAAACCCTTGTGTCTGTCTATATCATCACAAGGTGCCTGGATGATGGACATTTGCTATCACGTCTTCCATTGCGCGTGCTGCCAGTGACATTCACTCACAGTCTCCTCCGTTTGGAGATGTGTCGGGCTCGATGGGATTGGACTGCAAACAAATGGAACCAAGCGGCGAATACAGATTCAATTTGGGCAATGATGACAATAGTGTACGTCTGTAGAGGCCCTGTGGTAAACGCCTCAGTCCTATCTTTTCTTTACAGCGGCACACTGCATCTACAGCTGTTTTGATGGTATGACGTGTCATCGCATATGACATATGGTCCCCTCTAACAATGATCCGCGGCACCATGACAGCATAGCAGTATGTCCGTGAGATCCTTCAGCCACATGTGTTGCCACTCATGGCAGGGCTCTCAGGAGTTATTTATCAACAGGATAGTGCTTGAACACACCCAGCAAAGATGTTACAGGACTGCCTACGCCACATTACTACCCTTCCTGTGCTGCTCGATCCTCAGATTTGCCATTTATCGAGCATATATGGGATTACTTGGGACGAGAACGTTGAAAGCCTACAAGTTTTGTCGAATTAGAAGCGTGTTTACTGCAACTGCGGAACAAGATGACACAGGACATCATACGGGACTTGTAAGACTCAATGCTCGCCTGTATCGCATCATTCATTTTTGCTAGAGGTTGTTCAACAGTATACTAAAATTCTGTAAATTTTCCTCAATAAATGATCATTTTGCTTTGATTTTGTAATAACTTACTTACATGAACGTTGTACTTACGTATGTAAAATTTCGTTTCATTCTGACAAATCTTTCTTGGTGCACAAATTTTTATGCAATGAGTGAGTGTATGTCCTACTAGAGGAGCATTAAAATATGTTCTAAAGAATAACATTTTAGAAATCTCAGTGTTAGTGGGATAAGAAATCCAAGCTAGCCAATTCGCAATAATGACTTCGAGGCATCATTTGCTTTGAATACTGCGATGATAGCCGTCACAAATTAAAGGCATGTTAAAATTAAATAAGGGTGGGAAGATGATTAAATGCAAGCCCTTGCATGATTCATAGATTTTATATTTTAGAAACAATGTTAAACCATTGATTTGCTATCCAGGCGGTCAAGTACTAGGACAAGCACCAATGACTAATATTTGTATACAAAAAAAAAAAAAAAAAAAAATAGAACCGCAACCCCAACTCAGCTTAAAGTCTTTCTTTCTAAAGCCACCGGAAGGTTAAAGACGACGTCAACTTTGCATAAAAAGCTTTACGAAGGGGTTCTATACATGCAACCATTTGTGTGTCTTTAATTTTACGTGACAAAGAACTAATTTTTGAAGTGGTCACATTAACATGTCCACTGGAAGTTTGATTAATGAAGCCAGGTTCTCTTCAGGGATCAATCCAAGTTTAGCTTCAAAAAAATGATATTAGATGTTTTTTTTATTCATAGAGAACATAGAAAACGTTATTAGCTATCTAACATATGTGAAAGAGATTCATGCGAAAGAGTCAGTATTTGTGTTTGAGTTGTTATTGCTTTGAGTACTCCCCCACGATGAATTCTTACTTTTAAAGATGTATTTTTTATGATTAGATGCTCTCTTATGCAGATGTAGTAGGTAATGATTTGCTGGTAGAGGAAGGCAACGCTAAACCACATTGTAGAAAAAAAGAAAAAAAAATCTCATGTAAATTTACAACGATCACTACTTTATTTTTGTGTTATTTAATACCATTTTATGCTGTATTGCATTCTCTGCATATTTTATTAAATTCTAGATTAATTGTTTGAATAATCGCTATTTTAATGATCTTTCCTTAATTTTTTGGAAACCATTTTAATAAAGACCACTTATGTACATGTATTTTAAAGTATTTAAACTGAAACTAATTATAACATTCTTCACAATATTAAATTAATTAAATTAGTTTTTATTCAGAGTTAAAAATATATATTTTGCTTTGAGGTTTGCGTGAATATGAGCTAAGATCTTTTAGAAAGACCTCCTACGGAAAGCACTACACTTCAGGCCTAGGATCCGTGCGCAGTCATTGGCCTTATTCTCAAACACTAATCACACCCTTCTCTGGACTTCCCCAGTTTCTTAATACTTTGTATTTCTCTCTTATTGTCTTTATTTGTTTCGGAGAACATGCTCGGTTTTCAGTATCAATATCTGCCTTGTCTGATTCAATATTCCATTTCACTGCAGGAATTATAATTGGTTATAATTCCAATTTCTTTTCAATAATATGGAAAAATTATGGCTAATATAATTGGAAATTTTCTTCGCATTGTCATAATCTATGTCTTTTCGGCAAAATTTGATAAAGTTTGCTTCAACCAAAAATTGTAAAAGAAATGAAAACCATCTATAATATTGCAAGAAAAAACGCATATATCTGAAATTTTCTTTACAATTCATACAGGAATAGAAATAAAAACATTAATGAAATAGAATCAGCCCAACTATCTATCTATCTCCTATGATAATAAAAGAAGATGCCTGTCTGTCTGTGCATCTATACGTTCAGCCCCTACTGAACACAGAAGTACAAAATTTGACATGAGGGTGCTCAGAAGCCTTCCCGAGGGGATAGTGCAAAAAGAATAAATTTTTTAAATTATATCCGGAGATATTAATTAAAACGTCGAACAATGTCTCATTAAAAAGCGAGCGAATCGTATTTTCCGCCTTCCGAGTAGAATTAAGGGCGTTCCTCAAAAGAAGAAACCCAGAGAGAAAATTTCGCACGTTTTTGTAAAGCCATCCCAGCTTAGCGGTTGAAGATATTGAAAATACACCTATACCACGAGAAAGAGCATTTATTACCGATTCTTACGGTATAATAATAATAATAAAAAAAAACGGAATACATTGAAGTGACAAAAGTCATGGGATACCTCTTAATATCGTGTCGGTCCTCCTTTCGCCCGGCGAAGTGCAGCAACTCGACGTGGCATGGACTCAACAAGTCGTTGGAAGTCTTCTGCAGGAATATTGAGCCATGCTGTCTCTATAGACGTCCATAATTGTGAAAGTGTTGATGGTGCAGGATTTTGGGCACGAACACACCTCTCGATGATGTCCCATAAATGCTCGATGGGATTCATGTCGGGCGATCTAGGTGGCCAGATCATTCGCTGGAATTGTCCAGAATGTTCTTCAAACCAATCGCGAACAGTTGTGGCCCGGTGACATGGTGCATTGTCATCCATAAAAATCCCATCGTTGTTTGGGTACATGAAGTCCATGAATGGCTGCAAGTGATCTCCAAGTAGCTGAACATAACCATTTCCAGTCAATGTTCGGTTCAGTCGCACCAGAGGACCAAGTCCATGCCATGTAAAAACAGCCCACACCATTATGCTGCCACCACCAGCTTGAACAGTGCCTTGTTGACAATTTGGGTCCATGGCTTCATCGGGTCTGCGCCACACTCGAACCCTACCATCAGCTCTTACCAACTGAAATCGTGACTCATCGGACCAGGCCACGGTTTTCCATTCATCTAGGGACCAACCGATATGCTCACGTGCCCACGAGAGTCGCTGAAAGCGATGTCGTGCTGTCAGTAAAGGCACTCGAGTCGGTCTTCTGCTGGCATAGCCCAAGGAAGACAAATTTCGCCGCACAGTCCTACCGGACACGTCCCTCGTACGTCCCACATTGATTTCTGCGGTTATTTGACGCAGTGTTGTTTGTCTGTTAGCATTTACAACTCTTCGCAGACGTCGCCGGTCTCGGTCGTTAAGTGCAGGCGGTCGACCACTGCGCTGTCCATGGTGGGATGTTATGCCTGAAATTCGATACTCTCGGCACACTCTTGACACAGTGGACCTGGGAATGTTGAATTCCCTAACGATATCCGAAATGGCATGACCCATGCGTCTAGCTCCAACTAACATTCCGCGTTCAAAGTCTGTTAATTCCCGTCGTGCGGTCATAATCACGTCAAAACCTCTTCACATGAATAACTTGAACACAAATGAAAGCCCTGCGAAAGCACTGCGCATTTATACCTGTTCTACGCGATGCTACTGCCATCTGTATATTTGCATATTGCTATCCCATGACTTTTGTCACTTCAGTGTATTATATTTTTAAAAAAAAGTTTTAAAAATGGTCCAAAACTTCACTTTTCTCGATCGTCTTTTTTGAATCGCCCTGTACGACCGAGTAACTGTTCCATTTCTCAACAATTGATATATTTGGAAAGCGCATTTAATCCTCTTTCGAACCATATAAATATTTTAACAAAATACGGATTAGCGATCCATATTTTTAGATTTTACGAAACATCGATTTTTTTCATAAATCATTTTATAACTTAAACTCTTTTAGAGATAAATCATTTTTTTCTTGTATATAGATCTCGGTTAGACGATTCACATTTCAAAAGATTGATTTTTTCAAAAACTGAATGAGTTATTAATTTTTTAATTTTATGCATAAAACCATTGCATACCGCGTTCTGGATCCATTTGAATTGTACGACTTCATGTATTTGGGTTGGGTTACCATGGCAACTTCAATTCACAGAGAAAACGATATCTGGAAAGTCTGGCGAAAGAAAAAAAAATTACTGACTGAGATCACGTTTTTTGTACTGGGAATAAAAATCGCAAATTTCAATATTCTTCAATTTTCCTTTGTCGTACAAAAGACTTACTAGGCAGAGTTTTCATCACAAGACGAAGTTGCCGTTCTGTTGAACAGTAGATTACAGAAATTTCTACCGCCAGATGGCGCTGTAATATTTTAAAATTTCAATATTTCGAATTCGAAATGATTATATTATTTTTAATGCATCATTCGAAAGATATTTTAATGTACATTTATATTATCGAAAGTTGAATTCGAGATTTTACCCGATTTACACGTTTTAAGGTGCCCTGAATAGGTTTTCGTTTGTATCTCAGCTACTAAATAAAATAATTTCATAAGTAATACATCATTTGAAAGCATCATTGATTTGGAATTGAACAGTAGATTACAGAAATTTCTACCGCCAGATGATGCTGTAATATTTTAAAATTTCAATATTTTAAATTCTACAGGAATGCGAGGAAGGGGTTGTATGTACTAAAACGATGATAAGGCACCGCAAGCGCCACCGAGCGGGAGTTTCATAAAGTCTGATTTTTCAAGGATCGCGAACCAGCTGGTCGCCGAAGGCGGCTAGTATATAAATAAAAGAATACATGCATATTTATACATTATGACTATTTTCTACTGTAAAAGAGCTGTAAACATTTTGTGAAAAGAAAGAGCCAAATGTAACATTATTATTCCGATCAAATTCAGTCCCAATATATACCAACTATTTAAAGCGAATAGAAACTATGTTACTCCAAGAGAAACAGAAGGAATTTTCGTAAGGGAATGTGAGAATACAAAAAATGAAATAGAATGCTATGTGAGTATGCTATTTATGCTATACTAAAATAAATACAAATAAAATAATAAAATAATATATAATGGAAAATTTGGAAAAAATGCTGTAACTTTCTCAAAAGTTGTAGAAAAAGAAGATATAGACATGGATATTGACAATACAAAATTTCCCACAACAATATTCATAAATATGTATATAATCACGAAGAGAAAGTACAACCCATCATAATTCTTGTAAAGTAATAATAACGTAGAATCATAGCTAAACATTGACGAAGATAGTGTCACAGAAAAAATAGCATGCGCACTGACAGGCGCAGCTGGAAAGAGAAAAATTTAAGTCTCGATGCAAAAGTGAAGATATCATTTTAAGTTAGAAACCGAAATATTTACTGATTTCTACAAGGTATTACCTAATTATTTCTTTTTGACAAGGTGAGACTACAAAATCTAGCTAAGTCTTAGCAACATAATATATTTACAAGTATATATTTGTATAGTATTTTAGAATTAATAAAAATGTTTATGAAACTTTACCCTTTATGCCCCGTCGTTACTTTACCATCTGATTATAACTCTTGCAGAAAGATAACCATTCACATTTTAACAACAATTCTTTTTAATACTAATATTGAATACTTCTCTCAACTATTGGTAGATTGCAATAACAGTTCCATGAAAGAGGAAAAGTTCTGGAAGCCATTTTTTCTGCCTTTAGATCTCAATGTTTTTGTTTTGTTGAATGATATGCATTGCTATATTTCTACATAAAAATCTGCTCAAAACTGAAAGATATGTGTATCATAATTTTTTTTTTTTTTTTAATATTGTATGGTATAATAAGTATTAATAACTAGTGAACAAGAAATTGGTGGCGTGATTTTTTTTTCAGCTGTAGTGTCCCGATCGCACTTTAAAGTACTGAAACAATTAATTAGCTTTAATTAACAGAAAAAGAAAAAAAAAATGCCATTTCAGCTTTATTTATATTTTAATGAGCTTATATTAGGTAATTGGAAAAAGCTTTGATTTATAATATATGTTTTTTCATAATTTGGGGCATAACGGGTTAATATTTTTCAATTTTCCTCAGAATTAGATGCAAAAAGTTCTACAATTGTGCTATAGTAACAAAGACTATATTTTCAATCACAATCACAAAAATGGCTTAAATTTGATGTTTCACAAATTATTATGCAAAAAATTTAAAAACTTAACCTCGATTACTTCTTTTTACCACTAAAAGTCCTGCTTTCCGAATTTTTCTTTGTTCTCTCTTACCTTTTTTGAACACTTTCCAACCAGGTTGAAAAGTGCTACTAACTTCGATTTTCTGTCTGTCCGCGATCTAACGCCCTTAAATAATTATGGAATTTCTTGAAAGCGATATATATTATTCAAGTTCACTGTCGGATGTTCCCTATTGAAAATGGAGTGAACACGGCTACTTTTTTGTGTTCAGGGACATCCAAAAGTATTCCACCCGAAAGTGTTCTATGTATTTCTATAAACCTTATTTTAATGCCATTACTTTGCACAAATCTTAATGAAATTTAAATATGCTATTCAAGTTCACTATCGGATGTTCATCATTGAAAATGGAGCAAATACCATTACTGACGTATATACAGGGACACAGCAAAGGATGCCAAAGCATTGCTTTCTATGAGAGGTATTTCTATATACCACATTTTAATAACTTTACTTTGCAAAAAAAAAAAAAAAAAAAAAAAAAAAAAAGATATGTTATTTGTATTTACAAAAGAATGCTTTCTACAGAATACAGTATAATTAGCATTAGATTTAAAGGGCTACACAAATAATACTTAGTTACATTAAGGGGTATTATTAGAAATTTGCTGGTTTTGCATTTTTGTATATATTAAACGTTTTTATCAATTTCTAAATGATTTTAATACTTTCCAGCAAGGTTGAAAAGTAATAATGACTTCGGTTTGTCAGTCTGTCTGTCCGTCTGTCCATGCTCTAACTAACGTAAATATTTATGGAATTTCTTGAAACTGATATACAGTGGACGCTCGTTAATTCGAACTCGGTTAATTCGAATTTTCGGTTAATTCGAACTAATCCAAAGTCCCACAAAAGCTCGCATTGGAATAATGTTAAAAAAATCTCATTAATTCGAACTAAATTTTTATCACTTCGGTTAATTCGAACAAAAAATGATCCCCCAATTTTTTTTTTCTCATTTAATGGAGAAAATACACGCTGTGTTTGTTATTTTGTGTCATAAAATAATCAGGTTTTTTCTTTTTCTTTTTTTCTTTCTTTTTTTTTTTTCTTTTTGGTTGTTTTGTTTAATGTGTGTGTATGTGAAAATTCTTTCGATTCTCTTTGTTATCGATTCTAGAGAGCTACGTCAGTTATGCCTGCAGTTCAGACAAGTTAATGTGCTTTAGTGTTTCTCCTTCAGTGTGTGTTGTAAACGTGTAAAAATTCATTATGTCTACACGTCGAAAGTACAAAACCCTAACTTTAGAGACAAAGGTTGAAATTTTAAAGAAAGTTGAGAATGGCGAATGTAAAACAAAGTTAGCAGCTGATTATGGAATAAAAAAGAATACATTGTCAACTTATTTGAAAAACAAGGCATCAATTTTAGATGCGTGGGAAAAATCTAAATTTGCTAAAGGAAGGAAACGCATGAGAAATGCGTCCCAAGAAGATCTAGAAAAAGCTTTACTAATGTGGTTCAAGGATGCTAGATCTCGAAATTTTCCAATAAATGGATCACTATTGCAGGCGAAAGCTGATGAATTGGCAAGTCGAATGGAAATTGTAGATTTTAAATGCAGTGATGGATGGCTCTCCCGATTTAAGTCAAGGCACAATATTTCTTATAAAAATGTAAGTGGCCAAAGCTCTGATGTAAACGAAGATGTATGCAATATTTTCGGTAGGAGACTCCCAGAGCTTTTATCTACTTATCTGCCAAAAGATATTTTTAATGCGGACGAAACGGCACTTTTTTATAAACTTTTGCCTAACAAAACATTGCATTTTAAAGGGGATGCTTGCGTAGGAGGTAAAAGCAGTAAACAGAGGATTACAGCTTTAGTTTGTGCTAATATGGATGGGAGCGAAAAACTTAAATTATTAGTGATTGGAAAGTCCAAGAATCTAAGGTGTTTTGCAGGAATCAAAACACTACCAGTTGATTATGTATCCAACACAAAAGCATGGATGACACGAGAAATATTCAGTAATTGGTTAAAAGGAATAGATAAGCAGTTTTCGAGGCAAAAACGTAAAATTCTTCTATTTGTGGATAACGCATCCTGCCACAATAATCTTCCAGAACTGAGTTCCATACAGGTTGAATATTTGCTGCCAAATGCAACTGCGAAGCTACAACCAATGGATCAAGGAATAATACAGAATCTTAAAGTAAATTACCGTAAGAGACTCTTAAAACGAATCCCCTTTTCCTTTAGATTGTGGTGAAAATTACGAGATTACTCTGCTGACAGCTATAAATGATCTATATGCTGCAGAAATTCCTTTCGTCATGCTAAATTCATGCATGCCGAAGAGAGCAATCAAACCAAAGAATGTGATACTGTTGATACTGATTTTCCTGAATTCAAAAAATTTAAATGTGATAACGTTACTTTTACTGATTATGTAAGTGTAGATGAAGACGTAGAAATCTGTGGAAAACTGAACGATGATGAAATAATAAAAACTATCCGAGAAGATGAGAAAAAAGAAACCTTATCGGATTCAGATGAGACTGAAGAAACTTTTAAGCTTCCTAATGATCAAGCCATAATGGACTCGATAAAAACTCTCAAAGCATTTATTCAGATGAAACCTTCCTCTGAAAAGGAATTGAAATGCCTACTTCAAATAGAAAAGCTGGCTGAAAAATGTAGGCATAATAGGCAAAAACAAACATCCGTTTTACAGTTTTTCCCGAAAGTGTAACTTACATTTTTAATTAAAATTTACTTTCTATGAAATATCTTCTGCCTCATTTTATGTTTAAGGTAAGTTTTAATTGCTTTTTCATAGTACTATATTTAATTTTAATTTATGTTGTACATATTAGGGGATTTTTCGTCTTTAACGATACTTTTAAAATTATTTTCTCTTAACATCGGATAATTCGAACTTCGGATAATTCGAACTATTTTCTGAGAACCTTCGAGTTCGAATTAACGAGCGTCCACTGTATAATATTTAAGTTCACTATCAGATGTTCCCTACTGAAAATGGAGTGAATACCTCTTCTGGTTCGTATACAGGGATACCCGAAAGTATTTCAAAACATTGCATTCTATAAGAGATATTTCTATGAACTTTACTTTAATTCTTTTTTTTTACATAAATTTTAATGAAATTGAAATATGTTGTTCAAATTCACTATCGGATGTTTTCTATAGAAAATGGAGTAAATACCACCACTGGTTTGTGTACAGGGCACTCGAAAGTATTCTAAAGCATTGCGTTCTATGAGAGGTATTTATATAAACCAAATTTCAATAACTTTACTTTGCATAAATCTTAAGGAAATTAAAATATGTTATTCATATGCAGAAAAGAATGCTTTCTACAGAATGTTGTATGATTAGCATTAGAATTACAGGGCCACACAAAAATATTCAGGTACATTGAGGGCTTTTACTGGAAATTTTCTGGAATTGCATTTTTGTTTACATTAAGCAGTTTATCAATTTTTAACTATTTTTAACTGTGAATATGATTTCAATTTGTGTAGCTATCTGTACGACTGTTCATCTGTCTACCTGTCCGTCTGCCCGCTTCCAGCGTCCGTAAATATTTTCAAACTATTTAAAGAATTATATATCTTATTGTAATTCCCTATGGACTGTTTCCTGTTTAAAATGGATTTAATAGGTCCTGTGCAACTGGTTTATGTGCAGAGGCATCCGAAAAAATGCCTATGCATTACATTTTAGGGCAGATAATTTTATAAGTTACATTTAAAGAACTTTCTACAGTAAAAATTATAAAGAAATTGACATTTATAATCTGCTATAATATTGTTTTGTATAGAATATGATTTTATAATCTTCAGACTTATAGAGATACACTAAAATATTCTGATACAATAAGGGCTGCAATTAGAATCTAAGGTCTACTTTTTTTTTTTTTTTTTTTTTTTTTCGTGTTAATCATTTTTAACACTTTCTACCAATGTTTGAAAATGATTAGGAATTCAATTAGTCTATCGGTATGTCTTTAAGAACTACTGTCTGTCCATCTGTGGCAAAGAATATTGAAAGTTATATGATACAAGAATTACGTATAGTTGGAAAGTGTTAATAATCAATGCGTACCGCATGATTTTTCGTTCTTGTTTCTATATGTGTATAAGAATTTTACATCTTGATAGCATACAGTAAATTTCGAATTATATTACTACGTTCTTTTCCTTAAAGTAAGTGAGAAATTAAAATAAATATGGTAACTGGGAGGTTACATCGAAATATTTAAATCTGTGATTGGGGCATTTTGTTGTTTTCTTACAGTGTAGAAATATTTCGATTTATATAGAATTTCTTAATACATAAAAAACTAAAAAACAACGTTTAATAAAGCTATTTTACCTTCATTACGAAATACTAAAGTTTTCGTGCTAGCTTCTTCTCCTTTTGTTAAGGGGTATGGAGTGTTGGTATTGACTGCATTTGGTTCGCTGGATGATTGTGTTTGACTGGCAGTTGATTCCGATTGACTGACACTCAATTCTGACTGACTGGCAGTTGATGTCAATTGCCGGGTAGTTGATTCTGAATTATCAACAGTTAACTCTGTTGGCTTTGTTGTCTCCGACTGAGTGAGAGATGACGCTGATTCTGGCTGATTAATAGATGGTACCGTAGTCACCATTGCCTTCAACGGACTGGCAGAGGATAAAGAAATATCTTTAAGAAATCGGTATATTCTACCTTCTCCTTTTTTAGCCACCGATATTATAACAAGAAGCAATATCACCGCAGTCGGTAATTTCATTTTGATGTTAAAGTTAAGGGTTAGAGGACTAAATATGAAATTCTGTTTATGAAGAAGTCTTAAATAAAGCTCCAAATAATTGCTTGATCATTTTCATGAACAAACAAAATGATAATTATTAAATAGAGAAAATGCATTGAGTCATGGAACTTAATTATCAATTTTTCTCAAGGTTGTTTTTTACATTTGATAAATATCACAGAAGAGTCCATGGACAGTATGAAGCTTTTTTATAACTTATTGTCTTAAAATTATAAAATTCGACATAAACGCATGCATTGAAGTATAATAATATTAAAAATATTAAAGTTTTGTATAAACTATTAAAAAAAAAGTTTTAAATATGTTTTGTAATATTTCATGCTAACAAATTTTTCTCCTTCGATATATTTATTTATTTATTTATTTTTTTTTTTTTTTTTAACAAAATATTCTGAATATATTTATGTGTTACTTTGTAGTTTTCTTACAAATTAATTTTTAAGAAATATTTTTATAGTCGGAGGCAAAATTATTGGAGCACGCATCCACAAATTTCATATATATATATATATATATATATATATATATATATTAGTTTGATCGCTAATTTTTATCACGAAATTACTTTTTTATAAACAGCATAAGACTAAGATCATGACTCAATAAATATTTACTTATCAAAACAGTATTAGGGGCACATATTTTAAATAGATGTTGGGTTGGGTTGTAGGAATTAAGGACGATTTACTGCACTGGCGTCCTAGGCCTGAGGGGGAGTACCTTCCGTGGGGATCTTTCTAAAATGTTCTAGCTCGTATTTACGCAAGTATCATCGTTTAAATAGGAATTATTGCTAACGCTTTAATTTAAAATGGTGTTTTAAAGTCTAAATTAAAATAAAAACTAAAGTGAGTACACATTTTTACTCGAGTATTGAGCCTTCAGTATAATTTCTGCAGTTTTTTTTTTTTTTTTTTTTTTGTTGGGGGGGGGGGGGAAATTGAATCGCAGGAAGAATTTTAAATACGTACGGAATTCTAAAAAATACTACCGTCGGCAGCAAAAGTATCCGAGCACTGGCCAATAATTCTAATATAAAAAAAAGTACACTTAATACTGTTTTGTTAACTAGATCCTTGTCGAATCATATGCTTAGGCTGATTAAGAACATGACTTGACAAGGATTTTTAACAAAGCTGTATTAAGTGTACTTTTTTTAGACAAGGATTATTGCTAAGGCTCGGATAATTTTGCTGCCGACTGTATATACTCCACGTTAAAATCTAAATTAAACCTTTGGGAGTCACCGAAGCGGGGAGTCCAACCACTCAGTATAGAATTAAAATTGCGGTGGTCTGCCTCCGGACAACTTTTAGGGATGAGTCCTAAATCGTCGTCAATTACCCTTAGTGCAGCATTAGTGTGATGTAAAACCCACTCAACTTCAATCTCTGAAAAATACTCGCTTGGAGAAAAAGCTTTTCTGGAAAAATAAATAAAAAAATAAAAATAATAAAAATATATAAAAATATATAAATAAATAATAAATAAATAATAATAATAATAAATAAAAATGAACATCTTTGCAAAATTTTATAAATTTTTCCCTGTGAGACGTATATTTTATACTTTATTTGCTGTGTTTGCCGTTATTTAACGTTTAATTCCTGTAAATTTTACAGATTAGCGTAAAATTTCGGGCTAAAATTTTGCAGCGACGGCTTAAATTTTTTTATTGTGTATAAAAAAATAAAGGCATTCTTTTATTTATCTATGCATGATTGTGGCTGTAAAGGGATAAAGGTCGATTGGCTACGCTGTGGTCCTAGGCCTGGGTGGAATGTCTGTGAGGGTCTTTTAATGTATCTTATCCTGTATTTACACAACTTTGTTTATAAATTCTAATTAATCTTCATATTAAAAGGCCGTAATTACATTGTTACTAAAAAGACTGAATTGTAATATATGAGGTGCTGTATGTGAAACGTTCTAGCGCATTTAAGAAACATTTTAAGACAGTTTAAGAAACAATTTAATTTGACAAAAATTTGGGAAAGGGCTGCCATGCTTTGTTTGAGAAATACAGCTACATTCGTAAAACTAGTATGTTGTGGCCACCACAAGACTTTCTTCTATATTTTCCTATACACATTCACTCAGTAACAAAAAAAGAAAAAATCGATAACTTTGTTTTAAATTATCACATATTTATAGTACAACCATTCGTTTTAAAGGTATTGATGAGACCTTTCGAAAGATACCCATCTTAAAAATTTACTCCGCTCGAGGGCGGACTTTCCCCCCAGGGGGGGGGGGGTGGCGAGATTCCTACACATACAAAAAAAAAAATTTCAGTTGACTATCTCTATTATAAAAAATTCTTGTAAATTTCATAATGATTACTAAAAAATAATTCTCTTTATGCACATTTACACAAAATTTTGTCCTATATCACCATGTTAAAAATTTTGAAAAAGCGGGATGGCAACGCAACCTGTAAAACAATTTTTACCAAAAGTTGATAGGCACTAATTTATGTCAAGGTGTAACTACATACCAATTTCTATGAAATTCTGTGCAGTAGTTCCTGAGATACAGTTGCCACAAAATTTTGTCACACACACACTCAGACAGACTGACAGACAGACAGATGGACAGACAGACATTTTCTAAAAATGGTCAAATCGTGTTCTACAGCTCTTAAAACGTGTAAATCCATCAAAAACCCGAGGTCGAAAATTTTTACGAATCCAATACTTTCTTCTATTGAATATAGAATAAAGTAATATTTAAACATTTTATTGAATTTTAAAATAAATATTCAGTGAATCGCTGCTCAAATCACTCTCTGAAACGTATTGGACTAATTTTGGAAAATCCACCTATAACATTTTAAAGTTATATATGTATTAAACAACGTTTTTAAACTTAACAAAGCACATAAAAAATCATGACACAAATTGGATTGAACTTATATGGTTGAACTTATTGGATTGAACTTTTATGTGAAACATCCTTTTGTGTGTATAAGAATGTATGTTAATATCATTTTGTTTAATCCAGTCTAAATATGATAACTGTAACTAACAGAACTTTTACTTATACGTGTAATGTATTTGAATAATTGTTTATGTCCCTGTATACGAACTATTTGTCTTTTTTTTCAATAAAATATTTCAAGTCCCATCCCCATATGATACATATTCAACATTCATACCCAAACTTCGAATATGGGTTGATATTTTGTCTCGAATTATGCTGATAACAGACTCATATAAATAGATACACAAACCTCTAAAGACGCTGTTTTCGGATTCAGAGGATGTCGAAACATGTTAATATAGTAAAATCTCACTTTCGAAATGCCCAAAACAACACTTTGTCTTCTATGCACGTGGTAATAATAAAATCTTTTTTTTTTTAAACATTTTACTTTAAAAGTGAAAAAAAAGTACGAATCTTTAAAATTTCAAGAATTTAATACAGTTATTGAAAAATAATAACCAGTCGTGTCACGAGAAAATTAAAATGAAACACCAACGACGCATTCACTTTTTTTCCTCCGCTTCCCCCAAAATAACAACAACAATAATAATAAACCGTCTTAATTCGGCAAAGATAAATTAAGCCAAAATAAAGAATTTTAATACCAGGTATTAAAAAATAACAATAAATGATAATATTAAAAAATATATATCGTTACTATGCAGCTTTGATTAAATTATTATAAATTCATATTTAATATTTTTTAATAGTACGTATTCCAAATCCGGCTTATTATTTTTATTTCGATTCGGCATGAAATAAAGATGTTTGAAGTTAGAAATAAGCATGTTTATTTAAAACGCCGAAATGCTTTCTTCCTCTTCGTGGTATATGTCTAAAAACGCTCTTGGAAGAAAACGTAAATAAATGCAATTTTTTTTTTTTTTTTATTAGAAGTTCTACGCCATGTTTACCAGAATATTTTGATAAGAAATCTAACTGAATAATTCATGAAAAGAAATAGGAAAATATTCGAAATACATTCCTCGTCATCATACGTTTAATTGGTGTTTTACCTTACGATGCAAAAATATACCTTAAAATTACTTTTCTGCTATCTTGATACGAGAATATAAATGACGTTTGCGAAATAAAAAATTTCAGTTAATTTATAATAATGAAATATTGTTTTTTTACTTTCTTCTCCATCCAACAGAAGAAAGTATTAGGTTCCAGAAATTTTTAACTTTCGGTTTTTAATGTGTTTATACTTTTATAGATGTGTTGAACACCATTTGGCCATTTTTAGTATATGTTGTCTATCTCTGTGTGTGTGACAAAAAAACCTTTCTGCACTCTATCACGATAACAGTTTCACATAATTTAACAAAAAAAAAAAAATATATTTTGTTCCATCTTGACAGATATTCTTTCCTATAAACTTTTGGTACATTTCAGACAACAGGTGGCTCTGCCATCCCTTTTTATCATAATTTTTAATATAGCAACATTGGACAGAATTTCGCATAAATCTTCACATTGAAGATAGTTTTTAGCAATTCATTGTGAATTAAAAATTTTTATTTCTATTAATAACAGTGAAATGCGATGAAATTTTTGTATATGTAATAGTATTGCTTCCCTCCAGAGAGAAGGTCCTTCCCCTGGAAATGTAAATTTTCGAGTATTTTTAAAAATAATTCATCAATTACTTTTAAAACGAATGGTAGAACACGTATCTGATCCATTTGAAATAAAAATATAAATCTCTTAAAAAAAAAAAAAAAAAAAAAAAAAAAAAGAATTTTTTTAGACTTTTTTATAAGGCCCAAAATTGATTTTTTTTTTCTCCTTTCTTTTTTTTTTTTTTTTTTTTTTTTTTTTTTTTATTTAATTTAATTTTATTATTTTTATTTTTAGGATATTACTTTTCTGAGTTGAAAGTAATCTGCACTCACTACTGAAAATAATTTTGATAAAGAACAATTTTAATAAACAATTTGTACTGCGCGAATTTGTATACGAGTATATAGAAGTAAAGTTTTGTGATGGCCACAACATACTTTTTTTTTAATTAAAAATAATAATAATAATAAAAAAAACTCTAACAGTTATAATGATAAGAAAGTGACTAGTTGAAGAAGACACTTTCTAAATTAATGGAAGTTAGGATGTCTTACAGTCATGAAATTGCTTAAAACAAAAATTATTGTCCATTGTATATCTCGTAGATTATTTCATTTAATATGCATTATAATCAAAATTATAAACATTTTTCAATCAAAAATAGTACATGAAGTTATTTTCTAAACACAGATATAATTTTGGGCAGAACCAAAGCCATAAATATGCCGGTGTTAGAAAACGATTGAAAAGGGGTTTTATTCTTTACCTATTGGTGATAAGTGGGCAATGTAAATTGCAAAAGTATTCAAAATAAGGTAGGAAATAAGATTATGTAAATAAATATTTCTCCCTGCTAATTCTGAAAAAAAAAAAAAAAATACACACACACACATATATATATATATAAATAACTCCTTTAGACAAATTTGATCAATTTTTTTTCATTTTAAATGCAGCAGTATCATTAAAAAAAAAAAAAAAAAAAAAAAAAAAAAAAAAACTGCTTACCTGTATTTTTAAAATTGAGGGAGTTATACTTAATTGAAATTTGAATGCTGAACGTAGGAATCATATACGAAAATTGAAATCTGAACTCGTAAAATACAGAAGATGGCATACACGGTTTTATTTGTATTAAAACCATATTTGCATGCTTAGTACAGATTCGTGATCGACATGTGTATTCCAAATCATATTCATATTAATACTGACATTTTTATTTGAGAAAAAGAAGAAAAAAAAAACATTTATGTATTGTTCCGAATAAACTTGTTGGCTTTCTCGTGTGAGAAAGTAGTTCGTGAAGAAACAGGCAGATTTTAGTCTATCAATGCTCTTTATTCAACGTAACTTCTCGAATTATTACAACAAAACTAAGATTACAATGAATATTCTCGAAACAGTCTAATAATACTTCATCGAATATTCTGGTGTCAGGCCACTGAAGCTGTCACGCGTACTGCAAAAGTCACTATCCGTGGAGTATTCCGGAACAAACAAGCAAACAAACAACAAAAAAAAAAAAAAAAAAAACAGTCACTTATTTTAAAGGAGTAAAGCAAATAACATGAAATACTCCAGAGCGAAATTTTTGCTCATGAACAAAGTACAGTCGCTTGGAGCACAGTCTACAAAGCGCAATTGCTCTGAATAACCCTTTAAAAAGCACCGATTCGCAGTGACTTCACAGTCCCGCAGAAGTCAATTCACTCCTATTTATACATTTTAGCTATGAGGTTTGGTGGTAATTCCATCCAGAATAGCATGGAATGTTTAGAACCGTTCTTTGTTTGTTTGTTTTTATTGATAACATATTCATCAGATTTGTATGCTTGACTTGTAGTCCGCTTGTAAATCTTCGTCAGATAACGACAGATAGCACATGACAGAATTACAATACGAAGAATTGGAGAAAACACCCAGGGTCAGCGCGGGAATCGAACACGCTCTCCTATGCTCGAAGGCGATTAGCAGTGTGGTGACATATCCACTCGGCCACGGAGGGCCCAGAACCGTGCTTCGGAGAGCTTCGAAACTTCGGGAAACCTTAACTACTATTTTTCACCAAATTAGGTTTCCAAGACGTCATATTCATCGCCAAGTTTGTCGCCAAGTCTGATTCACTTGAGGCTTCACTTTGAGTTTTGCATTCTTGAGCTATTCAGTTGTTAAAATCTCAGAAGACTTAGCCTCAGTTAGTTGATTCTGCCGCTTCAGCTTCTTTTGACAAGCGTACCCCTTCCACAGCTCTTGCATTTAATCTTTGGAATTTCATCTTCTTTACTGCTTTCCAAATTGCGAATTTTACTAGTGAGCTTTGCCAGAGTTTCTTTATTTCCTTTCGATCAGCTCGATAATCATCTACAGAAACTGCTCTGATGATGTGGTGGTCTTTAAGGGAGGTTTATTAGTCTCAATATTCCGTTAATGCACCATTGCTGATCCAACATTCTCTGAATTAGCAAGTGTAAGGACATTTTGATTCTCTGGATCTTGCACGGCATGATTAAATACTGGAGAGCCAAATCATTACGAAGTTCAGCGTGGCAATCCAAGAAAGCTAAGTGTGATAGTCTCTGAATATCTGATGTCAGTTCTTTTAAAGTTTCACTTGTTCTCTGATTACGGGACTAACTCAAGACGACTATATTCTTTCGAACATTTTTATTAAAAATGCAACTCTAATGCTCTTGTCAGAGCCTCAATGACAAATTGCTGTTCCTTCTAAAGAGTTTCTAGGATGTCAGCTGCATCGCCCCGTAATGATGGTGCTAAATAAACAGACTTGGCACTAGAGTCTTACCCATTAGCTTCAGTTATGATGAAAAACTGTCTTATAAACTTACAAAGATGATCTGCCACCATAGTAGAAAGTTTTATCGATTTTCAATTCTGTATTATTTCATCTTCATCAAGCATCAATGCTAACTTCTCTTCCACCTTTCTTTCAAATTCTTCCTTTATTTTCTTGAATATATTTCCTATTTCAGAAAATTTTCCTTTCAACTATTGATCAAAATTTTCTTTTGCTTTCATTCTACCTTCATAACTTTATCAACTTGTTCTACCTCTTCTGTTTCTTTTCTCATAAATGAAAACTTTTCTTGGATCATCACTCTCAGAATCATAATGTCATCCTTCACTGATGAAAATTCTTTCTTTATTTCGTCCTGATGAAATTTAACTTTTTCTTGGACGAA
Organism: Salticus scenicus; assembly: GCA_963930645.1. Classification (NCBI taxonomy): domain Eukaryota; kingdom Metazoa; phylum Arthropoda; class Arachnida; order Araneae; family Salticidae; genus Salticus; species Salticus scenicus. The sequence continues at coordinate 599,608 of CAWVNO010000061.1, forward strand.
TTTAATTTCTTCACTTAAACAGTCTTTCACCCCTTTTTGCCCAGTTTCCATCGTTTCGATCAACCTGTTTTCAACCCTTCCCTGTCCTGTTTTCACTTTTTCTGTCCTGCTTTTAAACCATTCATCTGGGCAGCCTACCCTTCCAGAAAATTCTTCATTTGTTCCTCCATACCTCAAGTTATGTCAATTCAGCAGAGAATCCCACTTCTGGCACCAGAATTGTTTTGTATTTGGGGTCGTGTATTGTCGTGAAAGAATGACAGGTTTTGAAGAGACTTTACAGAATAGTCCAGAATATTACAAGTCTGTCAATCAAGTACCAATTCCAGATGAACCAGAAAACGCAGCTTTAATAATAGCTGACAACATAAAAATCACAGCGTAAACTGTATCTTATAGCATAACACACAGCATAAGCTGTATTCAATAACAAAGGCTCTGTCAGATGACAGCTCCTAGTCGTACAAGCACTTGACTTCAATTGAACTCATTGCCCGGAGCGCGATCCTTTATATAGCTTCATATATTTCCAAAATTTTTGGGTTATTTCGCGAAATATTCGATTTCGAGCTTCGGTAATCGATAAATGAATAATAAGGATTTTCTCGCTAAAGTCGCCAAGGGACGATACATTGCCCAACATGGCGCCAAATTCGTCACCAAGGCTCTTTCTGTCCTGTTGAAGCTTTTTGACGGGTTTTTTTTATAGGAAAATGAGCAATTTCTATGCCAAATGAAGATAGAACTGCAGAAAATTAACATTTTATGACCTGCTAAGCCTCTACAGATTAAATTACATAGAAAACAACTATTAATTACAAATTCTTAACATTATCTTCATTGTTGCCTATTATCAATTGCTTTAAAACATTTTTTTTTCTGCCCTTTTTTAAATGGCACAATTTTCGTAATAGAGGCGATTAATCTTGTACATTTAATTAATCATTAATCATTAATAAATTATATATTTGTATTTTTAAACTTATAATTAAGATATGAATACAATAAAATTTTTAAAAGAAATTTTAAGTTAATATATATATATATATATATATATATATATATATATATATATATATATATACATGTATATGTATATAAATGAATTAGTAGTAGTAGTAAAAGTCAAGCAACAGATATAAGATCACTGAAACCACATAGACCAATAAGAATGAAATCACAACAAATTTAAATAACCTGGGAAGACTGATTGTGATTTCTTGAAACATTTATATTTTTTATTTATTTATTTTTTACTTAATTTAACTTTAATCCAACCATAAATTTATTCCCTGATTGTTAGTTGCAATTTCAATAATTTTGCTGGTGCGTAAAAACGACATGAAACTCAAACCAAAAGATACAAACAAACAATGAGGAGAAAAAAAAAAAAAATAAGACAGTATTTTAAACAAAATATTTTTTCAATTAGGAACTCAGAACGGTGAAAAAAAAAAATCGCCAGGAGTGACCTTTTTAACCGTTGAGCACCAATATACGATTTCGTTAGTTAACAGCTATAATAGCAAATTGTTAACGGACACCCTATCGTACAAGTAATTGATTGAAGTTAAAAATAAAGAGCAAAGTGGAATAAACCATTTAATTCAAGAAAATCAGAGAATCAAACTGAAAACAACCATAAAAAAAAAAAAAAAATAATAATAATAATAAAAACATTACTCACAGGGTCACAGGATGATGCATCTGGAGTCACAGGGATTAAAACAAGCAAAATAACTTTAGGGTATAGTTGTACATAGCAGATGAAGAATAATGACACTATACAGCAACATGGATATCTATTTATTGATTGATTATTATGTGTTTTAGTGTTTAATTACTAATTTTAAGAATAGTAAGAACTCAATAATAAAAAAAATTAAACATTTTAAGGAAAAATAAGTAATATATTTAAATACAGTAAAGTAAATTCAATACACCATCTGCTTTTTTTTTTTTAATATATAAATTATTTCACAATCCTACTCAATCATCCAGCCAAACAACAACACCCCTCCTCCGTAATCAAACATTTGCCAACCCAACCTCCATCTTTTTATTTGTCTTTTATTGTTTTATAATTTCTTTGGTTAAAATACACAAAAATGCACTTTTTTTTTTAATAAATATACTGACAGAGGCATGGTTATGGATATAAAATAGAATATACAAAGTTTTTAGGAAAACCCATTTTAGTTGTGGCAGTGATCAATTTATTATTATTTTCGTTTTTATACTTTAAAGAGCATACATTATTTATTCGAAATAAGTGGCTAATAATGATGTTTCTATATACCGAAAGATGCAGACAGGAATTAAAATGTGTAAACAAGTTTACTTTAAAACTGAAATCTTGCAGTTTGTCGTAGATATCTGTGTAATGTGTATAATATATATATAGAACAGAAGAAAACAAAAAAACCCTTTTTATAATGAAAGCATTTTAATTAAAAAAAGGATAAAGCTTCTTTTCTATATAAAGTTTTAATATTTGAAGAATATTACATTTGCAATTAGAAGTTAAAGGTATTGCAGATTTAACACAATATATTAAATCTACAAACATTTCTGCCCATTTAAATTAAAAACTGACACAGGAACCTTTTATCTAACATTATTTATGTGATTCATGACCAAATATCCTCTTAAATATATGAATATTTAAAAAAAAAATTCCTTTGCAATTTAAAAGAAAAATTTAAATTGACAGAATATTTCGGTAGACCTAATATATGAAGCATTTTAAACGAATTTCTATTTTTAATACAGATAATCTGAAATGCTAAAATTCAAATAAATATAAATGACGTGAAATAATTTTGAGATTTTGGAAAAGAATTTCATTAACAGAAACTTTCGAATATACTTTATTTTGTTTCCACATGCAATTCCAAATCTGTTTTAATATCGTTCTGTCGAATGAACTCGATATAAAGCTATGCGAAGAAAGAAATAATTTCATTTACTAGGAACGTAAAAGCATCTTCTTACGTCTCCAGTGATACACTACCAACCTGGAATGTGTCTGAAAGAGTATATGAACAAATTCGAATTTCATTCCTTTGATTATTTGATGTAGTCATGTTTAGTAGAATTACTACTGAATAATTTATGAAAGGGAATGAAATGATATCTGGAAGAAACTCAATTTTTTCTCTTTTAAACTGGCAGAGTATATTATAATTCTATTTTTATAACAGTAAAATGGGTTTATTTGTCCATAACGACACAATTATTCTAAAGAAAAAACTTTTTTTTTTTCCGCTTATAATGAATAAATAAATAAAGGTTCGAAATATTAATTTTCAGTCAATACAGAGGCTATTCGCACATTTTTTAGACGATTTTATTTCGCAGTAAGAAAAAATCTTCCTCATGGAAAATTTTATTTTCACAACAGTTGTATTTTTGGAAGTTTTATTTATAGTCTGATATTTAGAATTTTTGTTTACATGCAAAATGGCGCTTTTAAAAAGGCAATGGATGTAAGGATACGTTTCCGCTCTTTCCGAATAGAACACGCTGCAGAACTCTTTATGAAAAACATTTATCAGGAGAAAAATAGAAAAATGTCGTAGCAATAGATGAAGCTTGGGTCTATTTAAGTGATTGCAACAACAACAACAACAAAAAAGATCAATTTATTATCATGAAAGAGGAGAAAAAACTTTGCTACATGGTTCAAAGAATCAAAAGAAAGTTTTTCTGAAGGATTTATGATTGTCAGTGGTTTTTCATACAAAGACAAGATAAAGGTAGAAAATTTTGACAGAAATGTCAAAATCAACTCTAAATACTATCAAGAACATATTTTAACTCCAATTTTTAACTATGAAATTACAGATCTTTATTTACAATGCCATGAGTCCGTTGAACTGCATCAAGACAAAGAAAGCAGCCACACATCACAATCCACAATTGCTTTTCTAAAAAGAAAATGGAACAAGAAACGGGAATTAAAACCATACCCGTGACTGATATTCCTGTTAAATCTCCTGATGTATCACTAATCGGTTTTAATGCTTTTGGACTCTTAAAATCGGCCTTATTCAAACGCCAGCCTACAACACATTGTGGACTTAGGAAAGCCGTTTAAGAGGAATGGAACAAAATAACTCTGCCGATATTACAAAAAGCATTATTATCATGGAAATTACGATGTAGAATGATAGTTAAGAACAAGGGAACTGAACATTTAAAACACGATATATGAGTGTATTTTTTTCGGTATACTCCATCAAAATCGTCTAAAAAATGTGCGAACACCCTCTGTATAACCGAATATAAGATTTAAGCTAGAGCTTCTTTTTATACAGCTAATTTAAATAACACAAGTTTACATCTAAAATTTTAATTTGATAATTTTGACTGATCTTTTTATTTTTTGGTGTGCGGAAACCGAAACTGAAGCCAATTTCTTCTATTAATGTCAATACAAGAGTTAATACAAGATTTTTGTCAATACAAGATGTCTACCGACACAATTTCTTCCGTGAGTGTTTCACCAATATAATTATATGGTAACTCTTATAGTATGTTTCCATGAATAATTATTAACCAATCAGGGAAACATATTAGAAACTACAGAAAATGAAGAAATTTTGTATTATTATGAAGAAATTTTATATTATTTTTGCGTATGGTACTTTCTAAAGCTTTCTCAATATGTATTCCTTTTTGTAGGCCCATGTATCGCAATAAAATCTTTTTTCTCGTCTTCCCTCTGGAACCTTTCGATCAGAGCATATTATGCGGTCTTTTTTAGTCCCACTGCGAATAATGTAGAACTTTCCATCTACTCGCTGCAGCATGTTTTCAGCACTGGAGCACAACCTCGAGCTTTTTTCAATTTATGAAAGTCATTTACTAACTGATCAACCAATTTTATTTCTATAAGTTTCTTATGTAAAACTTTCGTTGAATGTAAATATGACAACAATAAGAGAGATAAACACAATAAAATGATTTTTGCCGCTACGAACGTGGTAATGAACCCATTAAGTAATACTACCGTGCCGAATATATGGCAGTATTTCCTTCAAATTTTTCTGATGAATCCGAGAAGCCTCGCCTGACGAGTAACTAAAACTACTCCAATTTGAAAATAGTTGTTGTTGAGGTATTAAATTCTGGGAAAGTGTTTTCTTTAAATGTTTCTGATGGATAGATGTAATGTATTTATAACGTATTACTATGCTTTATTTAAAGTAAAATGACTATATTTTTCTTTCTTTTAGTTGGCTTGTTCGTTACTAACTTCAATTTAAAAGAGAACAATACCTATTCCCGCGGACAGCTACGGTCCATGTTATTCTACGGGAAAATCTGTTTCAACAGTTACTCATTACCTAATATATATATATGTTTTTTTATTCCAATTTAACGTTCAGAAAATTCATAGCTGTTAAATTAGTACTTATTTTCAAAAAAGTGATTTTTTTTTTTTTTTTTTTTTTTTTTTTTAAGTTTAATTTTTAGTTTAAAAATTTTCACAAAGTGCTTCCTTTTTTCATTTTTTAGTCGCAAAATGAAATACTAAAAATTTAAACAATCAGATTAGTCTAATTTAACGATTATGAATTTTCTGAATGCGAAAAGGCAATTTAAAAAAAATTGCATTATGAAATAAATAATTATAGAATTGTGAAATTGCCTGAAATTAATATTTTAGGAAATGTAATCTGATACTTGTAATGATTCACTTATATTACTGCAATTTTCATTGAATAAAAAATATATTTAGAATACATTATTTACTTTTTAATTTTTAATGCCTTTTTTTTTTTTTTTTTTTTTTTTTTTTATCGCATATTTAAGTTAAATGATAATCTTCTGATGTTTATTAACCAAATTTTAAATGTTTGAATTCTGGAAGCAGCATCATTTAGAAATGCTCTACTTTCTAACTTATTACATATATGATCTTGCATTAAAACTCCTTAGTTAAATCTAATATATTTAATCTACCGTTTTTAAATTATGTCAGCTGTAAATTTTACGGCTGATATAGTAATAGTTCTGAATTAACATTTAATTAAAAAAAATTAATTTAATCTCTTACAGAATAAATTTAATATCTAACCAGAATTTGCCTTAAAATTCTAGTTATCCAGTAACATTTAATTAAAATTTTTAATTATCCTTAATATAACATTTTTTGTTGTTCTAAATTATTAATATAAATTAATGATGCTTAGATGTGGTTCTTAATGAATATTTCTAGCACATTTACTGTATACTCTTTTCTGTGAGCTTATCGCTGAATTCCAGATCTTAAAACTGGGTATTTATAATCATCCTTTTATTTTGTTCTTTTGGATAAATTCTGTGCTATTTTGAAAATTAATTCTCTCTTGAAGGGAAATTTTAAAGGTTTTAAAAATTTATTTATTAGCATGATGGTTCTTAATTTCATGAAAAATTAAAGTGATATTATGCATGTAGCTTACTTTTATTCTTAATTGATATTTTTAAAGTATTTGTCAAAAACTATTTATGATTCTACTGGGTGTCTATTTCCTTGGGGAGGGGAAAATTGTAAAATCTCTTTTATTTCATTATTGAATTCAGATTCTGTGAGTCACCGATTCATATGAAAATCCTAATTAAGAGGAATGTTTTTTATTTATTTACTTTTTATACACAACGCGAATGCACTTTTATCTTTATGATATTATTTAAATGGAAGTTATGTCTATCATGCCCCTTTTATGATTTCCAGAAATCTGTGGTAAATTTCTGTAAATCTGATTTGTTATTAAATGCATACTAGAGTAAGGGTATTAAAAAATGGATATTCAATAACTAGTTTTAAATTTAATCTTTGTAAATTAAGGCAAGTTAATTTATTTTGAACATGTAAAAATTTTAAATCTTCAATTATTCATTTAATTCTCAGCTGCAATCAGTAACTTTAAATGTAGTGATTCTTCTAAAACATAGTAAAAAAAAAAAAAAAAAAGAAAGAAAGAAAGAAAGAAAAGAAAAGTAAACAATTTCTTTCACACACTGAGAAAAGTGAACACTTTCAAGTTTCTAACAGAACTTGCTTTCACAAATTGCAAGTTTTATTTCAAGTTGCTACCAACTGTTTTTTTCAAACATCAGTTGGAAAAATCAGTATGCAGTTTGTTCGTATAGGTTTATGAAACCTGCTGTTGTCAATTTAATTATTTATAAAATATTACAGCTGATTATTATTATTATTATTATTATTACATGATAAGTTTTAATGACTATAAATAAATTTTTTTATATATTTACAGATTTTAATGAATTTCCGCACTAGGTAGCTGTATTATGCTTTATCTTTGTATTTTATGTGCTTCTTAAAAGAGCGCTTTCCATTAATTTAGATTAAATAATAATTAAAAAAGTCGATGCTTAATAATTAAAAAAGTCGATGGTATAGAAAATATTTATTAAATTTGCCGAATAACTTTTACTTCTGAAATTTTAATTTTCTTTTTTGTGCAAAATGTTCACTATTTTTTTAAAACACAAATGTATATATAATGTCTAAGGCATAAATCTTGTTCATGATATTTGATGTTCAATAGATGGCGCAACAAATTATAGCACATTATCAAAAAATGCTGCAATTTTGATAATTGATGATTGAGGACTGAAAGACATATTTACGGCATTTTTCGCTGCAATTTCATCCTTTATTTTCCTTTTCCTTGCAGTGTTTCATTTTATTTCCTGTTTTTTATATTCAAAGAGGCTTAGTGATTGCTATAATAAGTTTTAGAAAAGTGCCTTGATAACGGCAAGAAGCCACTTAAATTACGTCTAACATTAGGAATAAATAAAAATACATTTTTCGTCGGACTAAATTTGTTAGAATAGCCCACAGATTTTTACTTTCCGAACACTATAGTGAGGAAAGTATTGTAATCATGTCAAAAATCCGAATTCGAGTTTCGATGTTTCTAGACGTTTTGAGGTCCCCTGAGTCCGTTTTCACTATTTTTACGATAATGTATGTATGTGTGTGTGTATGTGTGTGTGTATGTATGTGTGTGTGTGTATGTCTGTGATGAAACACGCTAGCGTTTAAACGCTTCGTTCGAATAAGCTGACAGTTGGTGCGTATATTGTAAGTCACCATAGAACGAACCCTATAGATTTTGGTGATTCTAGCACTTATAGTTCTTTTTACAGGGACACAAAGAAAAATTCTTTATCATTATGGTCTATGGGACCAAAATCTTAAAAGTGCGATAGCATCTAAACACCTTATTCAATTGAGCAAAAAATTTATACACATATTATAGGTCACAGTTAATCAATCTGTATAGAGTTTGGAGAATCTGGCACTTACAGTTTTTTTACAGGGGCACAAAGGGAAATTCTTTATCATTATGGCCTATGGGGCCAAATTTTTAAAAGTGCGAAAGCGTCTAAACGCTTATTTAATCTGAACAAAAAAATTGTACACATGTAATAGGTCACAGTTGCACGAACTGTATAGATTTTGGTGAATTTAGCACTTACAGTTTTTTTACAGGGACACAAAGAAAAATTCTTTATCATTATGGCCTGTGGGACCAAATTTTTACTTTCTTCTATATTCAATAGAAGAAAGTATTGGATTCGTAAAAATTTTCGACCTCGGGTTTCTCATGGATTTACACGTTTTGAGAGCTGTAGAATACGATTTGACAATTTTTAGTAAATGTCTGTCTGTTTGTCTGTCAGTCTCTGTGTGTGTGTGACAAACTTTTGTGGCAACTGTATCTCAGGAACAACTTCACAGAATTTCATACAAATTGGTATGTAGTTGCACCTTGACATAAATTAGTGCCTATCAACTTTTGGTAAAAATTGTCTTGGGTAAAAAGGTTGCGTTGCCATCCCATTTTTTCTAAATTTTTAACATGGTGGCATAGTACAAAATTTTGTATAAATGTGCATAAAGAGAATTATATTTTAATAATCATTATGAAATTTACCAGAATTATTTATAATAGAGATACGCAACTGGGAAAAATTTTTTGTATGCGTAGGAGCCTCGCCTTCTTCCCCCCCCCCCCCTCGAGGGGAGCAAATTTTCATGATGGGTATCTTTCAAAAGAGCTCGCCAGTACCTTTAAAACGAATGGTTGAACCATAGACCTGCGATAATTTAAAATGAAGTTATCTTTTTTTTTTCATTTTTAACAAATATATATATATATATATACATATATATATATATATATATATATATATATATATATATATATATTTTTTTTTTTTTTTTAATGTAATATTGACAATAAAATTGACTTTTTTTGGATATTTAGTGTTATACTACTTCTCTAATATGGAAATCATCTGCATTATCATGGAAGATAATTTTTTTAAATAATAATTTTAATAAATTATTTTTACTGAGTGAATTTGTATAGGAAAATATAGAAGAAAGTCATGTGGTGGCCACAACATACTAGTTAAAAGTGCGATAGCATCTAAACGCCTTATTCAAATGAGCTGAAAATTTATATGAATATTATAAATCACTGTTGCTCTAACTATAAGCATTTTGGTGAATCTAGCATTTATAGGTTTTTTTACAGGGACACAACGAAAATTCTTTATCATTATGATCTATGGGCTCAAAGTTCAGTAGCGTTAAATAAAACATCGTGTAATATATGGAGAAAAATACTCAAACACTTTATTATGGTTTTATCTCTTTTGTTTGTTTAACAACTCCTCTTTCTTTACTTTATCTACAAAACTGTTAATTACTCAATGTTCGGAAAGTCGAGTGGAGTCACTCCAGATTTTTTTACCTTGCGATAGTAATATATTTATTATTTTTACTTTGAAAAATTATAATACGTTATGCAATAAAAATTTGAAAGTATTTAAAAGTGGAACGTAATGCGCATTTTTTTTTTTTTTTTTTTGAGATTTTGGATATATATAGTTCCAAAATTGTAATAATTAATTAAGTTCTATATAATCAAAAGAAGTAGAAATTGTTATTTTTATAGCTCTATTATTTTCCATTAGGAAATTATTTTATTATTTTATTTATTACAGATTAAAGATATTAGCAATTTTCATCTTCTGTACCAAGTTGATATTTTAGGTGGTGAAGTATTTTGGAATTATCATAATGATACATGATTGTAATATATGGGTACTATTAGCTAGATAATATTTCTAATGCTCAAACAAGGCTGTGGACGGCACCTTACAGCGAATTTTTTAAAAAACTGGGATTTTCAAGCAATTAAAGTAATTTTTTCGAAAATTGATCTATCAAGATCTCGAATATTGAACTATTGTCCAAATTTTGCTCGATAAAATTCAGGTTTTCAAGTTTAATCATAAGGAAAAATTCTGCATTTATCGGTAAACGAAGTGGCTGTAATAAATCAATTTCTGTAAAAATCAATCTTTAAAAAAAAAAAAAAGAAAAGAAAAGAAAGAAAAAGAAAGAAAGAAAGGAAAGAAAAGTCTTTCTAAAACTTTGTACATGTCTATATATTTTGACAAACCGAAGAGATTGTTTTACAATTCAACACATAATATTTACAAAATTAAAGAGCAATTCTGCTTGCATCCTACTTTGGAAAAGTAAAACATTAGTTTACTACAATCGTAAAGGAACTGAAACAGCAAGGTAAAAAAAATATAAGTGATACAGTTGATGTGCTTGGGAGAAGTGTAAACATTTATAGTCACACTTTCTCGACACCTAAAATCGTGACGTTTATGTAACCACTGGTGTTAAACCGAAAAGCTTAAAAAATAGAACAAATTTGAAATTATATTCAAAATTTGTATACAAAACGTAATTTCCTTATCAAAAATAAGGGAGTTTACTTCATAGTACGACAGTGCCAAAAACAAGAATTTTGAGAGAGGTATTCTACAGGAAAAGTAAATATAAGCAATTTTTATTAAAATCACACAATCAACTGTGGAAGAAAATCATATTTATTGAAATTTTTATTTTTCCGACTGAGTGAAAATAATGCCTGTAACGGGAGTCGAACCCCGCATCTTTGACTTACAAGGTCAAGTGTCTACCAATTGAGCTTTCCAGGCCGACATTCCGGTCAGCATTAAGGATCCTTCAGATACTAGCAACGGTGCAGCGCTTCAAAACTCATAAATTATCCATTGTCCGAAAGCGACCCTTGACATTTTGCACACATTTACAATGAACGACATTACTTTTTATTGCTCTTTTACAAAAGAGACCCAATTTCGATCGCAGTAGGAGGTTTGTCAGCCGAGGGAAACTCTCTCCTGCCTCGCGTCAATTCGATTCCCCACATCAAAGGGATATCAAAAGAAACCGAACTTGAAGCCAGTCTCTGAAGGGTCCTTTACTCACTCAGACAACCTTTAGGCAGAAACATCTCTGGTCTATCATGTACTTATGCTAGACTTTATGCCTGCGGCTTATTTCTGTCGAGCTATCTACATGATAGACCAGGGATGTTTCTGCCTAAAGGTTGTCTGAGTGAGTAATGCTGCCCGGAGTGTCGGCCTGGAAAGCTCAATTGGTAGAGCCTTGACCTTGTAAGTCAAAGATCCGGGGTTCGACTCCCGATCCAGGCATGATTTTCACTCAGTCGGAAAAAAAAAAATTAATAAATAAATATAAGCAATTTTTCAATTTTATACAACCATCACACTGAGAAAAAAAAAATGTACCGTCTTCATCTAGAGTGAACACTGCAAAAAATAAACCTGTAAAAGTACAGGAAAAATCTGGCAGCTGGGGTGCCAGTATTTCTCCGTCAAATATACAGTTTAAAACCGCAAAATTGTATCACTGACATATATTTTACGCAGAAATCCTGTAAATGAAACAGGTTTTTTGTTAAAAGTACAGTTTTGTTCTGTATATTTAACGGAGAAATACTGGCACCCCAGCTGCCACATTTTTCCTGTACTTTTAACAGATATTTTTACAGTGAATGAGTGGTCATTTCTAAATCCCTTAACTAGAAATATAGATTTCCGAGCTATGCGCATAAGGCATGCCACTATACTGAATAGACGAAATGATCGAGAATTTCTTGTCCACACATTTCTAGGTGGTGAAACAATATTCTGAATATTTTGAATCCTTTGTATTGCGAGAAATTCTCTCTTGATTTTCTAGAATTTGGTCATAAACCAAGATTATTGCTTCTGAAACACACCTCTTGTAATCGTATTTATTTACAGAGATTTTTAAATAACTTTGCCCTCGAGAATATAGGCAAACGCTTTAGAATTCTAATAGGGGTTTCTAGAACTCGTTTTTAAAGGGGAAATAGAATTTATAAGGATGATATGGAACTATTTTTTCTAGAGCCATTATTAGATTCTAGGTGTCAGCTACAGAATTTTTTCTCAGTGCACTGTTTCATATTTGATTTGATTTTTTAAGGCTAAATATAACAAAGAAATGTTCAACCAAGAGAAACGATGACTGTTACAACAAAATTCAGCTATTACCTTAGTTATAAGGCGAAGTTAAGTGTAACTGCGCCTTATTACTCCGTGATTACACTTATTTTAAGTCATTGTATTAACTTTATATTTTCTTAGGACAAAATCGTAATTTTATACAATTTGGAACTTAGAAACCATTGTAAATATACTGTAATTGTTTGAAATAAAGTTCAACTTTCCAAACACATAAGCACACACACTCAAAGAAAGAAAAAAAAAATTCAAGTCAAATTATGCCAATTTAGGCTAATTTAGCTGCAACCAAATATTTTTAGAAATCAAATGCTAAGTTTCGTCCTTCTTGCTACTAAAATGGCGCCACTAAAAATTTGAAACCTAGCATTCAATTAAAAAAAAAGTGTTTGTTGTTAAATTGATCTAAATTTTCACCAAATTTTTGGCTAATCATTGATTTTTACTTTCATTACTGAATAATATACATTTGAAAATTCATTTCTTAATTTATTTGATGATCTATTTTTTGCTTCTTTAGATTTCAAAACATTATAGAAGGTATATATATGCTAATGCAAATTTTCCTTCCTATGATATAATCTAGAATGCATTCTTTCTATTGTATTTACGTCAATATTTGGATGAAATATCATGCTGAATGAATCGTAAAAATAAATTATCCATTTTATATAAATATGTGTTCCAATGATATTCACTTTTGTCATTTAGTTTTCTTGATACAACTAAAAATGGTGAATTATTTGAAATTTTACTATTAAATAATGCATAGCTATTTTATATAACTGAACGAAGAAAACATAAAAAAAAATTGTGTTCTTACAAAAACTTGTGGTGGGGAATATATATTTATTATTTTCTGAATACGGCAGGGCTATTTTTTTCACATAGTGACTTGAACGTTGTGGAAATTTGTACTAAGCATCACGAATCAAACATATATATATATACTAGCTGTTACCCGCGACTTCGTTCACGTGGAAATTTTGATGTGTATGTGTGGGAACTGACGGTTTGATCATAATATGTAATGTAATGAAACCTTATCATTGTGGTGCTGTGCAAAACAGAGTCTGATAAAGTATACTAAAAAAATTTGTAACTCATTGAAAGATCTACGGGAAAAATATACAATTTATTTTTATTCTAATATCGATCTGTATACAACATTAAATGACTTATTATTTTCTGTCAGCACATGCAAGTTCTGGGCACTTGAAACACGTGAACAACCAACATATAATTGACCGTGTGAAAAGCATGAAGTTCCTAAATGAATATTTGTCACTTTTAAGGTTTGGGCCTGGGATTTGTTGACCATCATTGTAAAAGCCAATTTCAATGGAAATTGCAATCTCTTGAAATGAAATGCAAGTTGTTGGGCATAATAGGTATGCGGGGAACCAAAACGCTGTCTCCTTTAGCAGTTCCTGTAATAATAGTACATTTTATAACATTAATACCCAGCTCTGTGATACGAAGCTCAGTGACGTTGCACAGTCTGGGTGCATCAAGGTTATGCATCAGCATAGCTGGAACGCCAACTTTAAGCTCCAACATATGGGACGGTACTCCCGTTAACTCCAGAGAGTTGAAAAATTCAACGGGGTAGGCAGTACTTTCGTCATCAGCCATCACAGTGTCTATGGATATGTATAATTTTGAATTGCCGGCGATCATGTCTAAAATTTCTTTTGTTTATTTTATTTACCTACTCGTTCTTAGGCGATAGCGCTGCCCTCTCACACAACCATTCATCAATACTTATATTAACATCCAAATCGTGAAAGACTTGCATCAGAAATTCGTCTTCTGTAGCCACTGGAGGGGAAAATTCTTCGGAAAATTGAATTTTCCCATCTGCGTCCGTTTCTAGACGACCCTCACCAATTTTCAAAAGCTTATTTGCAAAGACACCTGATTCTTGGTCGTTGTACAGTCGGACGCACATGTTGCATGTAAGATGGAGCTTTTCAATCCTATACCAGAGTGGCGATGCCTTGAGACATGCATTTATTTCGTCCGCCTGTGTGCCCTTCTCAATAACTGGTAGTGTCTGTCTAAAGTCGCCTGCGAGCAAAATGAAAACGCCGCCCATCAACGTATGGTTGCCGCGAATGTCCTGCAGGCTGCGGTTCAACGCCTCTATTGCATGCTTGTGCGACATTCGGCAGCGACTTGTTCGTCCTTGCAATCTCCGGTGCCTGTCCCTATTGTCTACGACAATGGCTTACCCGTGGGCTTCCATTTGGGTGCTTATCATATATGACAGTTTCGATACGGACAGTATCGAAAATTTTGAAGTAGCTCTTTTATATCTGAATCCCAGTTACATATGAACAACATTATACGTGATGTACATAATATTTGCTCTCAAGTTATTTCCAATATTTATTTGATTTAATCGATCAACCATAGAATGACAGCAATTTCAAGCCACATATAATATTACATTTATAATAATACATTACAATTATAATATTATATAATAATGCTATGATCGGCTACTTCTATAGCATGATACAATTATTATTATTATTATTTTGTGGTTATATATACTTCATGCTTAGTTAATAGTAGTTGGTATACAGAAAAATAAATAAATTAATTAATATGTAAACTTGATCATGGTACTTAATGCCCTTGGCGACTTTTGAATTTTTGTTGCCGTTTTAGACCAAAATATAATTTATGAGATTATTGTTCCTATACGCAAGCGAAGTGTGACGTCACTGACCGTCCGTGGATGCAAGAAAATGATTTCTTATGTTAATCGCCCATTGGATTTTTTGTAAAAAAATATTAAAAATCGAGGAAAATTATTTCCCGATTTTAATCCCCATATTTTGGTATGTATATGTATTAGTTATCATGTGCATGTGTTAGATTGAGTTATTTTGCTGTCAGATTGACAAAATTTTAATTTTAAATTTCAAAACTCTGTCGTTCTTGGCGCTTATTGTATTTGGTGATCAAAAACGTAATACGAAAATATACATGCCAGATGTATATTTTTGAAATGTGCATTGTACGAATATTGTTTCATATTATTCATTACTCTCTTAATATAAGTTGTTAAAATAACCATGATTTTTGAAAGGAATTAAATTATTTTCGCCAAATAATT
This sequence comes from Salticus scenicus, assembly GCA_963930645.1. NCBI lineage: Eukaryota > Metazoa > Arthropoda > Arachnida > Araneae > Salticidae > Salticus > Salticus scenicus. The sequence goes on from CAWVNO010000061.1 coordinate 615,164, forward strand.
TGGAGATATTTTTTTTTCTGCCAAGGATGACCGATATCAAATCTATTCCGCTGCAACATATTAGTATCTTATATCAGATACTTTATTTAGACATTTGAAAACAAATTTGACTTCAAATTATGATAGAATATTTATCATTTTCCTTTTAATTAGTATATTAGTTGGATATTTATTGTGTTAATATCATCCTTTGATATGAAATGTTTGTGTTTTCAATCGAATATGGAAGTTTGCCTTTTTTCTTTTTCTAGAGTTTTGAAATTAAAAATTCAAATTTTGTCAATTTTACAACAAAAACAACTTAATCTAACACATGGACATTATAACTAATACATATCTATACCTAAATATGGGGATTAAAATCAGGAAATAATTTTCCTCGATTTTTATAATTTTTTACAAAAAATCCAATGGGCGTTTAACATAGGAAATATTTTTCTTGCATCCTCGAATGGCCAGTGACGTCATCACTTCGCTTGTGTATTTCTTTCTATTTTTTCCTTGGCGAAAAATGTCCGATCTACATCAGCATCAAAATTTAAAAAATTGTCCAGAATTATCAATAAGAAAATACCTTTAATATAATGCTGAATTAGCTTTTATGCCAAGCGTGTTTCCTCCGCCGTACTAAAAAAAAAAAAAAAAGAAATCTGAAGTTGGGGTATATAAAAAAATGCTATGAAATAAAAATTCAGAAGAAATATGTTAGATTTGTAATATTACTATTTTATTTTAAAATTATAAAGTGTCATTTTCTCATCGACCAATTTAACATTTAGTAATTTTTTATTTTTCGCGTGAAAGCATATTTCATTTTATTTTGAAAATGAATAAATAAATAAAAATACCTCGTAAACTTTTTTGGCAACAATTAAAAATGTAAATGGCTTATATTAAGTCAATTACCAGTTTATTATTTTCATATTTTAATTAATTTTAAAAAATCTAATCAAATTTCCGGTATAAATTGTAGCCTATGTTTTATTCCAAACTATTCTCTATCTCTGCACCAAATTTCATCCAGATCCGTTTAGCCGTTGTGGCGTGATTGAGTAACAAACATCCATCCATCCATCCATCCAAACTTTCTCATTTATATATTAGTATAAATATGTATATGCATATATTATATGTTAATGTTTTATACAAAACTATACCGTGCAACTGGTCACTACGAAAATTAGTACACTTAATAATTAGGGCAAAATCTAGCTAATGCTGTATTTTTTTTACTTTAATAGGATAATTGGTTGAAAAGATATTAAATAAAACCCTATAAAAAAAAAGTTGGAACAAAATAAAATGAACAAATAAATAAATAAATAAATAAAAAATAAGTAAATATACGCTTTCATTTTTTACCGATATAACAGGAAATATATTTAATTTATGTCAGAAAAAAAAGTATAACAATTTTCTTTTATTTAAATTGAGGGACAACCCACATAGCAATTTCAATTTGCAGCGAAATTGCAGCAATCTTGCTTTGTAAGCCAACAAACTTCCAGCATGTTCAGCGTGATAAGCTGTAAGTTCATAACAAGATATAAGCAAGTTAACGCAAACTCCGAAATCACCATACGCCAAATTTACAGCAAACTTGTCGTGCAAGTTGTACTCTTACTGTATCAAATTTGCTGGAAATTCGTTGCAAACTAGTAGAAAAGTTAGGTTTGTCGTATTAAGAGTACTGCAAATTCAGTGCAATAGGCAAGCTTGTCCTGTCACACCAACTGTTAATGCATTGCAAACTCAGATTCTTATTACGTCACATTATCTGCAAATACACATAGAAACATGTAAATATAGCTTGTATTTCGCATAAGACTTGTCGACACGAGACTTCGAACCCCACGGATAACTTCACGCTTCTTCCACCAGTAAACAACGTGAGCAAGAAAACGTTGCGAAACCGCTTCAATATCAGTCATAGTTGAGTTTCAAATACTTACATAGCAATTTTAGTTTGCAACAGAAATGGTGTGAAAGGAAAAAAAAATATTAAAACGAAAGATAGATTTATGTTGTGTCTACTTTGCGGCAATTTCACGGCAAATTTATCGCATCAAATTTGACATGGCAAGATAATATTAAGAAAGATCAAACTTGCTGCAAATGTGCTTGTTATCTGGGAAGACCTTTTTTATTTTTTAAGCCTTTTTTATACTGGAATAATAAAAACATATTTTTCTTTTTCTTTTTTTTTTTCTTTCTCGCATCAAGTTAAAATATATTCAAAATGAAATTAAAAAAAGAGAAAAAAAAAATCATATTAAAGAAATAGAACAGCTTTAGTATAGGACACCTTGGTGGAATTTGAAATTTACATCGAAGAATCTCGGGCGTTTCTCACCAAGATCTTTACTTTCGTAATTGTGATAGACATTTTAATTCATCGCCAAAATGACAACGAAAATTTCAAAGCCACCTGGGCGGGTGTGTGTGTGTGTCTATATTGAGGTTTTACAAAATAAATTTTAAGAAATGAATGTAGTAACCGTTACAAAGGAACAGAACAGAGTCATCGCATGCCATTATATAGAAGAATACATAAAAAAAATGAAGTCCTGTCTCTCTAAATAAAATTCTGTGATAGAGAATCCCCCCCCCCCTCCCTTAAATTAATAGCTTCTGTTTATGTATTTTTTTTTTTTTTTTTTTTTTTTTTTGGGGGGGGGGGAGGTTAATAAATTGCAGGTTTGTATATAAGAAATACATTTTATGCTTTCACTTTAAAGTCACACCCATAAAAGTTGTTTTTTTGAGTACTCCATAATCCGAAAACAATATAGCATTTATGGAGTCGTCATTGTGGCAAAATAGATTAAACGATATAATATGTAAATACAATTGGAAAGTATGTTATAATCTAGGTACACTGCATGATATTTTTTCTTGTTGGTTTGTAATGAGGGATATAAAATTATTCATTTTTGATCTACATAAGCTAGTTTAGAACAAATTTTGTATTGAATATATATTCTTCACTTTCATACGAAAAGATATTTTTAAGGGGGGAGGGGATCTAATTTTAAAATATTCAAAAAGGATATTTTTTAATTTTGTATGATATTATTGACTGGTATTGATTTTTATTTCAAATATTACTTTTGAAATAAAATTTTCGTTTCATCTTCTGTATGCTCTTGAAATAATTTATCAAATTTTCTTTTTCAGTATTTGATTAACACTCAAAAAGAAAATCAAAGAAAAATTTTCATTATGAAAATTTTAAGCAATAAACAACATTAGAAGCGATTTAAAAATGACGTCAGCAGCTGTCTGATATGATAAAAAGCAATGTTCAATGAATCAGGAATAATCAAAAGTAGAATCTGTAAGAGTACGGATCTAAGCGCATTTGATCATAGGTGCGATGAATGCGTCATTTCATGTCAGAAATAGTGCAGATACTTGTATTTTATGCATGACTAGTTTAAGGGTGTATCTCGAGAGCATAGATTCTTGTAAAAGCATTTCTTTCAGAAAAAGTTCCTGCGGATAAAAGAGTATTGTGAGATATTAGTGATTAGTTATTGTGAGATATTGTGTGTATATTAGTGAGATCGTGGGTGGAAAATCCGCATTATAACAGCCGTTAGAAGGACCACAGTACAATTTATTCAGCAATTTAACACTTGTGCACAACAGTATGTAAGCTGCCACACCGTCTAAATAAACCTCATCTTCGTTTGGTACAGAAATCATCGTCGGACTACAATCCTCTACTAATGGCAACATAACATGAGGCTCAATGATTAGCATATCGATTAGCAGCGATTAGCAACGATAATCCTTAATAAATCATGAAGATATGGAAAAATATAGTCTGCAGTGATAAATCAAAATTTCTTTTCATAAATATAGATGAAGAAGTTTGTGTATACCTTAAACTACATAAGGTGACGAATTCCTTCATTAAACAAGGGACTCTCAACACTGGTGAAGGTGGTATTTTTGTTTTTTAACTTTTTACATTTACTGAAATCATAAAATGGAACTGACCACAAAGACATGTCACATTATTTCTCATAGGTGAACGTTACCGATATATTCCTGATGAACGTCTGCTTCCATGTATTAATTTTCGATAACCTACTACAGAAATTGTTTTACAAGAAGACAGTTTAGAAAACTATTGCTTCCGAGTTGTATCCGAACGGTTGAATAAATTTCCCACTTCTTCCTATACATGGTTTACTGTCCTTTAGGTCACTTTGGCTCAATCTGATTGAACGTCTCTTAGGAAGAAATTGAAAGAAAACTCCGATCTCTAGACAATGTTTCATTTAATCTCTCTAAATTATGAGGGGTTGTTCAGGAATCATGGATTCATATGCCTCCTCATCGTTTTTATGTTTTGTTGAGTCACGACGTATGGCAGCTTACATTAAGGTGACCATATTAGAGTAATCTATATATATAAAAGAGTACTTCCTGACTGAGTGAGTGAGGGGGGAATTCATCATCGCCCAGTCCAAACCCCTATACCTAGAAGCATGAAATGTTGTGACAATGTTCGTTCTATGACGTAGGCATCCACTAAGAAGCGATTTTACAAAATTCGTCCCCCAAGGGGGGGGGAGGGGGGGCAAAACGTGATTTCACACAATCCTTCATATCTCAAACAAAAAAACAGATATCCGTAAAATTTTTCCTTTAAAATATAGCTAATACAAATGTATAAAAACCAATTTCAGGAATTTTCAAAATTCGGTCCCCAGGGGGGGGGGGGGGGCAAAACGTGATTTCACATGCGTAAAACGTGATTTCGCGTAATCCTATATATCTCAAACAAAAAAAATAGATATGCGTGAAATTTTTGCTCTAAAATATCTAAATATGCTCTACAAATATCTATCTGCTCTACAAATATCTAAAATCCAATTTCTGGAATTTTAGAAATTCAGCCCCCAGGGGCTATGGGACAAAAACAAATAGAAATACAGTTAGGGCGTTCAAAATTGATACAGATAGGTTTTAGAGCGTCCAAGTCGAATGAGGATATTTTCGATTGTGTAAAGTTATTAGGAGGGGCAGGAAGGGGGGAGGGGAGAGGGGGGGGGCAAAAAATAAAAATAGAGTTAGATCGTTCAAAATTGGTATATAGAGGTTTTCGATACCTACAAATCGATTGCGGATATTTTCGAATTTGTAAAATTATTAGGAGGGGCGGGAAGGGGGTGGGGTGATAAGGGGGGGCTATGGGCAAAAACAAATAGAAATACAGTTAGGCCGTTCAAAATTGGTACAGATAGGTTTTAGAGGCCTGCAAGTCGAATGGGGATATTTTCGAAAGTGTAAAGTTATTAGGAGGGCCGGGAAGGGGGGGGGAAGAGGGGCAAAAAAATAAAATAGAGTTAGATCATTCAAAATTGGTACATAGAGGTTTCCAATACTTACAAATCGATTGCGGATATTTTCGAATTTTTAAAATTATTGGGAGGGGCGGGAAGGGGGGGGAACAGAGGGGCAAAAAAAAATAGAGATATATCGTTCAAAACTGGTGCATAGAAGTTTTTGATACTTACAAAACGATTGCGGATATTTTCAAATTTGTAAAATTATTAGGATAGACAGGAGGGGGGGGGGGCGAAGGGAGAAAATAATATAAATAAGAGTTAGAGCATTTTGGGAATTTTTTCCGAAGGCAGTGAGACCCGGTGCGACATTTTTCCTTTTTGTTTATCTTTTTTTTTTTTTTCACGTGATAAAAATTAGTGCAATTTTGAGAATTCAGTAATTATAGTGATTCATTTAAAAATAGGGACCAGCGAAGCGGGCGTTGCCTGCTAGTATATAATAATATAGCGATAAAACTATTGTAATTACCCATCTCAAGAGGTATTTTACCATGTTTTTATTAACTTGCTTTCTTGTTTGTTTGTTTGTTTGTCCAGTACAGATCTTGCAATCGATTTTTAACTAATTTCCCGACTATCTAGACATTTGAAACTTTTAAAATAGCTCAGAACACGATGACAACACAATACCTCGAAGCTCGATTTTCGAATGTTTGATTAGTTTTTTTTTATTAATTAAAATATGAAAGTAATAACCACTTAATAACTTTAAAATTAGCCATTTAAAAATTAGCTATAGCTTAATTGTTGCCAAAAAAATTTAGGAGTAAATTTTCTTTCAACATATAACTAAATACATTTGCTTAAAAGTGAACATGAACATTAAAAATTTATAAAAAGTTAAATTATGTATCTCACAAAAATTGACAGTCTTTATCATTTTAAAATTTTTATACACGTTGATAAATTGCTAATATAGTTCTATAGCTATGATTCAACAGAAAATTTAAAAACATGGTATATCAAAAGTTCTTTTTACCGTATAATTATTTTATTTAAATCGGTGATAATTACAATAAGTAATTTTCTTTTCTACAGTTTTTCAAAATTTATAAAATCGATTTGAAAATAGAGAAAATTATCCTCGAATTTCGAGGACATATGGTCAACCTAGCCTACATTAAGCCAAAAGATGGTATAACGCTTGATAGTAGACAGATATTCCGAATTTAACTACTCTTTAGTCTAACAAAAAGAAAATAAATAAATAAAATAAAATAAAATAAAATAAATTAAGAAACAATTAAAAATTAAAAATTAAATCTCACTACAAATTCTTATATTCAGTCATCATTCTCATATTACATTTATCGCCTAACTCTGTTATTATTCATAGTTATTTATTCATTTGTTAAAAAAGTCAGCAATTAACTTATATGCACGTTTTATTATGCATTTACTAGTATTATTGTGAAACCTTTTGAACCCCCTTCTTTTCGAATCATCTTCTATACGAATCTCCTTTTTTTTTCATTTAAATTCTGACTTTGATTTGTATTCCAAAATATTTTCAAAAGGATATACAATAAATTCTGAATTTTGCTTTTTAAGATGCAATCTAGAATGTAATCTTTCTGTTTACCGTATTTACGGATATTTTTCTATGAAATGCCTCATGAATGAATCATGAAATAAATACTAATGCGTTTGGATAATATTCAGTTTTGTCATTTCATTTAATTGGCAAAATTAAAAATGATGAATCATTTGAAATTCTTCTTAAAAATACAATATATTTTGAGAATTCAAAGATAGAAATATCAAATGATCATAATCTCACATTTTGTAATTAATAAAAAAATGTAATAATGCATATAATAAATATGTTTTTCATATTGAATGTATTTCCAAAGTTCTTTGTTAAATTTAGTTTTCATTAAATCGAGAACTTCTCTTTACAAAAATTTCGAATACATATTTCTGTTTCTACTAGTATGTTGTGGCCACCACAAGACTTTATTCTACATTTTCCTATACAAATTCAGTATGTGAAAAAAATTTATAAAAAATATTACTTATTAAAATTGTCTAACATGATGAATGCAAATGGTTTTCAGTTTAGAGAAAATTAACACTAAATATCCAAAGAAAGACAGTTCTATTGTCTAAAATAACATCTTAAATATTTGTTTTTATAATGGTTATCTCACATATCATGTTTCATACAGTTATATGCCATAGAAGTTTAGATATAGCTTTTCCGTTATCGCAGAATTTTGCAGTATAGCAGCGCCACCTATTGGTCGAAAAGCATCCAAATTGAATCCGTATAATGTCTCATAATAGCCTTCTCATTTATCAAGTTTTGTTTGATGATACTCAATAGAACCTGAGATATAGCCTTCCCTTAAATCGCTGTGTAGCAGCGCCACCTGTTGAGCGGTTGAAACCAAAAGTTGATAGGCGCTAATTTATGTCAAGTTGCATCTACATATAAATTTATATGCAATTCTGTGTAGTAGTTCCTGAGATATAGCCTTTACTAAATTGCAGAAATCGCTGCATAGCAGCACCACCTGTTGGCCGATAAACATTCAAATTGAATCAGCATAATGTCTCATAACGGCCTTATCACATATCAAGTTTTGTTTCATGATATGCAATAGAACCCGAGATATAGCCTTCCCTTAAATTGTGGAAATCACTGTGTAGCAGTGCCTCCTTCTGAGCAGTTGGTACCAAAAGTTGGTAGGCGCTAACTTAGATCAAGGTGCATCTACATATAAATTTATGTATAATTCTGAGCAGTAGTTCCGGAGATGCAGTCACCACAAAATTTTTGTCACACACACACAAAGAGACAGACATTTACCAAAAATGGTCAATTCGTGTTCTAGACCTCTCAAAACGTGTAAATCCGTCGAAAACTGGAAGTCGACAATTTTTACGAATCCATTACTTTATTCTGTTGAATATAGAAGAAAGTAAAAATATTTCAAATCCCAGTCTAATATTTTGCGATAACACATTCTTAAGAAAGTGGAGGGCATTATAAAACATTTTGTAAATTACACTTTTATACAGACTTTTCTAAAATGGAATTAGAAAGTTCGTGGGTAATCGGTAGATAGAACCTTACTTTGTATGAATGTGGTGGTAAAAATTTGCTAAATCGTTTGTTAATAGAGGAAGAAATGTTTCGAAGAAGAAACCTCGTAAAACTGTAAACCACGGACATTTTACATACAACAAGTTTACTCTCCTATGTTCAAATAATTCCTCATTTAGTCCTGGTATAGAATCGGATTGATATGTAAGAAATTTACTAATTTTTTCCCCTAGCAAATAATTTTTCAATGTTGACAGTACTTGCTTGAATGAACTTATCCTTAACTGCAGTGTCTGTGAGAAACTAGTATGATGTGGCCATCACAAAACTTTCTTCTTTATTTTAATGTACTAATTCACTAAGTGCGAATAATTTATTAAAACTATTATTTATTAAAATTATTTAACATAATGAATGTAAATGATTTGCATCTTAAGGAAATATAACACTAAATATCCAAAGAAAACAGTTTATCCTCTATAAATAAAATCTTAAAAAATGCGTCTTTATAATGGTTATCTCACATATCAAGTTTCGTACAGTTATATGTTATAGACAATGAGATACAGCCATCCCGTTATCGATGAAATTTACAGTACAACACCGCCACCTATTATTCGATAAGCATCCAAATTGAGTTAGCATAATGTCTCATAATGGCCTTCTTACATATCCAAGTTTTGTTTGATGATACGCAGTAGAACCTGAGATAGAGCCTTCCTGTAAATTGGGGAAATCGCTGTGTAGCAGCGCCACCTGTTGAGTGATTTACACCAAAAGTTGACAGGCACTAATTTATGTTAAGCTGCATCTACATACAAATTTATATGCAATTTTGTGCAGTATACTCTGAGATATAGACTTTCTATAAATTGCGGAAATCGCTGTATAGCGATGCCACCTGTTGAGCAATAAGCATTCAAATTGAATTAGCTTAATATCTCATAATGGTCTTCTCTCATATCAAGTTTTGTTTGATTATACGAAGTAACGAAATAGAACCTGAGATATAGCTTCCCCTGAAATTGCAGATATCGCTGTATAGCAGCACCACTTGTTGAGAGGTTGACACCAAAAGTTGATAAGCACTAACTCAGGTCAAGGTGCATCTACATATAAATTTATATATAATTCTGAGCAGTATTTCCGAAGATACAGTTGCCACAAAATGTTTTTCACACACGCACACGCACAGAGACAGACATTTTCTTCTAAAAATTGTCAAATGGTGTTCTAGACCTCTCAAAACAGGCAAATCCAACGAAACCGGAAGTCGAAAATTTTTACGAATCCAATACTTTCTTCAATTGAATGTAGAAAAAAGTAAAATTTTCGTTTTTATTATTTCTTTGTTTTAATGCATGCGGGTTGGTATATTTTGCATAATTCATAATTGCTGTAATGACATTTTTTATCATACAATATGTTATAATTTATGAACACGTCTTTATAATTATTTTTTAGTAAATATATGACGAAAAAAATCTTACATTGAGATGTTTTGTTACTGTATTCATATCATCACTTTTTTGCAAACAATTCAGCAGAAATTAACGTCATATTCATTAAGGAAAGGCCTACCAACTGATTAACCAAACATTTTCTAAAGCCGTCTGTGTAAAATAACGTTTAATGTTAAAATTATTAAATTTTCTTTTCATATGCACCGAAATGTAACAATATTACATGTATTAAAATTTCTAGAAAACTATTTAAGATACAAAAAAAAAAAAAAAAAAAATCTAAATTTGAAATATTTTGTAAAATTTTATAATGTTCGTTGCTAACTAGTTTTTAATTTTTACTTTCTTCTATATACATATGAGAAAAAAGTATTGGAGACTGGAAAATTTCCGAGTTCCGGTTTTTAAGGAATTTACACCTTTTGATATGTTTTGAACTTGATTTGATTATTTTTTGAAGAGTTTCTCTGTCTGTGGTATCACAAATTTTGTTGACACTTTATCTCACGAATAAATGAGCGAAATTCAACAAGCTTGGTATTTAGTTAGACTTGACCATAACAGGTGTTGATTACATTTTGGGATCAATCGCTCAACAGGTATCGCTGTCAACTGATTTTAAGAAAATTTTTAACACGGCACTTTAGGACAAAATTTTGTATAAATGTACCTACTATATGATGAGAATTACTTTTAGCGAATGAATGCGAAATTAATCAGAATTATTGATAATATTAGTAGTAAACTAGAAAAATATTTGTGTGTATGTATAGGAGAAGCGTCCGTCCCCTCGAAAATTTTCAATTCGAGTGTCTTTTAAAAGAGCTCTTCAATATCTTTAAAACGTATGCTTGAATCATTCATCTGTGATAATTTGAAAAAAAAAAGTTTACGATTTATTTTATTTATTTTTTAATTAAAAAGAAAAAAATTGAATTTTCCGAGATATTGTTTTGAATGACATGAAATTCATTTTTCTTTTTTTTCGACATTTTGCGTTATATTCCTCTGTAATGAAAATCGTCTGCATTTATCATGGAAAATAATTTAATATATAATAATTTTAATGAATAATTTGTACTGCATGAATTTGTTTAGGAAAATATACAGGAAAGCTTCGTTGTGGACACAACATACTAGTTTTCTCAGATTTTTCATAATGACATGTCCCTGACTAGATTGGGTTACTCCCCACAAACAGGAAGAACTTTTAGGAGATTTCATACACATTTAAGACATTTAAACAGAAAATAAATATTGCCAAGATATAAAAAAACGATGGAAAAATTTTAACTGTGAGTATTCATTGTTAAAATCGATTGAAGCAACAATTATAACCTCTTCTATACATCGATATTTTCTCATCTTTAACTGGTGAAAATGAACTTTCCATTCCGCAACATATTGAATTACATTTCTTCACAAATTTTACAAATACTTGTAAAAAGAAAACTAGAGTTAATCTCCAATTTCTATTATCATTTTGATTTTCAGTAGCATCTAATCCACACAAGTTTGCTATTTAATTTACAATTTTGTTGTTCAACAGTGAAATTTAAAAGTGATGCATGATAGTTTTTACTATAACGCGGGTTTGCCCTATGCGAGAGTAAATATAATTAACACTGCGCTACGAAAAATAAATAAATAAATAAATAAAATAAAATAAAATAAATAAATAAATAAAAATGAAAATGTTTTGAATCACCCTATGAATATCAATCCTTGAAATACTTTCTGGTTGTAGCATGCGATAGTGAGGGCTTATTCTAATTATCTGTGTAAATTTTTATGAGGTTACTACATATATTCCAGCAGATATAATAGTTTCTTTAAAAAACTGAAAAAAAAAGGTAAATTTTTTTCTATTACGCAGGGTATTAAACTCAGTGCAAAGCTAATTTTAGGAAATTTGACATACTACATTAAATTTAGCATGCTGCAATCAAAATGCAAAAATATTAAATATCTGAAATATGACCACTTTATTTAAATAATTTTAAACAATTTATCGCGCAAGCATTAAAAATTTTTCATTTGCATAATTAAACAGCTAAAAGTATTGATTGGCTTATATAAAACCAAAAACAAATATCGAGTAAATTCAAAAAGTTCTCGGCAAGAGAATGAGATTAATTTCGGTTCCTCTAAAAAAGCTAAACTACAAGGAATTTTACTCACAATTTTAATTTGATTCAATTAAATGTAGTATTCATTGATTGTAAAAAATATCGAGAAAAAAAAACCTCTCATTTTTTTTTTTTTTTTTTTTTTTTACTTTTTGTTAAAAAAAAAAAAAAAAAAAAAATGTAAGTGATAGGGGTCAGTGAAATGCTCCCCATAATCTACATAATTACGTGATATTTAAAATTTCAGCATTGCATCATAAAATGTCTCAGTGATAGGATTACATTAAAATTCGACTGAAAAGACAATTTTCAAAATCAGGATATACACAAATCACGAGTGAAAATAATGCTATGTAAATAAATAAACACGTTTACTTTTTAATTTGCGATTAATCCGTAAAACAATACACTTAAAATATTTCTCTAGAGCTTTTTAAGATACAATAAATAGGTTATAAAGCTCTTTTATTCAATGGATTTTTTTTTTTTTTTTTTTTTTTTTTTTTTTTTTTTTTTTTTTGGAATTAAGTTTGAAAAAAAAAAAATCAAAATTTGTAAATCTTAAAAATGAATATCTTGAATTTTTGACCGGATTTGTAAAATTATACACGTGTTTTTAAACATCTTAGTAATTTGTTATGTATATTTAAGATAATTAATGTTTAAGGGATTAAGACCGAGGTGAAGACTTTGAAGTAGTCTTGTATATGTTATTAAAACCTATATGTTTGATTTATCACATAATCTGTACAGTATACTATGTATAACTATAATATAGTTAAATATTTCGACACAGTTTCGTGCCTTTAGAAAAGTCATAAAGCCACAGCTATGGGGAAATATTCATCATGATAGAAGGAATTTCTGTATTCGTCATCGTATCCATTTTCGTCGACTTATTATTAATTTATTTTATCAATATATTTCATTTTAATTGTAATTGTATTCCTTTTTCGTCGACTTATTATTAATTTATTTTATCAATATATTTCATTTTAATTATAATTGTATTTCATTTTAATTGTAAATTTTTAATTGTAATTCCTGTATTTGTCATCGTATCCTTTTTCGTCGACATATTATTAATTTATTTTATCAATATATTTCATTTTAATTTTATCGACATGTTTATATGGAAGGAAAAATTCTTAATATTTAAATTTTTTTTTTATCATGAATTATATTTTTTAACAATATACTCATTATTGCAATTCAACAATTGAAAGAAAAACTGCAACAATTGTTTATTGTTTATATGAACAATACACGGAATTTTATTTTTTACAACAATCAAATGCTTTACTTTTAACATTTTTCTTCAGCCTAATCATAGACCTTATCTGAGAATGGCGTATCTATTCTTAGGTGCATTTTTTGTGAGTTACTTTATTCAAAAGTTTCTCACATGGCTTATCTTTAAATTTTTCGTGCATCATACTACAAATGATGCGCGGGACGTCAATTTTGCTGGACGTGGTGTATTGACGAGTAATGATATTCCAGGTCAGAAATCTATGAATTTATCTGTTTCTACATCAATTTTTTCGGCCAGTATTGATATTCTTGATCAAAATGAAGATGAATCCAATCCAATAACTGAAGAACCAAATTACATTTCTGAAATCATCAAGATAAGATATATTAATAAAAATTCGGTTTTAAAAAGAAAGAAAAAAATGTATATTTCAGCTTTAAATAGGCGCCGTCTTCTCAAACTAAGAAATGTGCCTCAAGCTGGAATTCTTCCCACTATTTCTGAATCACTGTCTGAGACTGATACTGACGAAATTCATTTCCAAATCGAAGGGGAATCAGTTCTTTCTCAGACAGTGGACGCAACCAATAAAACTCAACAAGTTTCTGCTTCACTGCCTGGAACTGATACTGGCGAACCTCCGTTTGAAATCGAAGGGGACTCTCCAGGCAATGGGCACACTAAATGACAATCAACAAGCACCTACTTCACAACGACTTGGTTAAAAAAAAAAAAAAAAAAAAAAGGAAAAGTTTTGTTTAAATATGGTGGTGGTGTTGCATTCCTAGTGTAAAAGACTAAAATGTACGCATGGAGGCCTGGAATATCCAAATTCTTCTGGCACTAGGGAAGAGTGCCTGCCTTATCAAAACACCCCCCCCCCCCCTATGAGAAACGATGCATGGCGAATTCCTCGTGGTGTTTCTCGGGTAACGCTAACAGCCATGCGTTTAATATAACGTACACACATACATATATATATATATATTGCGTGCGTGCGTGTGAGTGTATGTGTGAGTATGTGAGCCTGCACTAAACGCTTTTTTTTTTTTTTTTTTTTTTTTTTTTATCTGTGATTTTGCAACGTGCTAAATATTATAGACTATATAAAAAAATCTCCCTCTGGCATCAAATTAAAAAGATAACTAATAAACGACTTAAAAAAGAAACAACTTTGAAAAATAAAAGAAGTTTAAAATATAAATCGAATTTTCTCTTCTACAGGTTTTAATAATTTCGTCGGCAAGGGTGATTTATTAAAATTATTCATCTTTCGTCTTCTGTACCTTCTACTTCTAAAAAGGAATCCAGTCCAGTTACTGAACATTCAAATAATATTCCCAAATTCGACAAGGGAACATTTACTAATAAAAAGAAAAATAATAAAAAAGAAAAAAAGAAAAGACTTTACATTTCTGCTTTAAATATGTGCCACCCCTTGACCTGAAAATTAAAATTTTATGTTACTCACCAGTAGCTGATAGATCCTTATTGCTTACTCACAACTTTTTACCAAATATTCAGCTGATTAGTGAAATAAATTACATTATTCTCGTCCAGTTGATTTCCGAAATATACACATTTTGGCGTCCGATTTCCGAAATTCATAGTCGTCTGTTTGATTTAATTTACGTTTAAGTTCCGAAATACGTGATTTTTACGTCTACTAGACTTTCTGAACATTAACGGTTGTTTAAATAATTTTAAATGAAGGAAGTCATTAAATACAGAAAAGGGAAAATAATAATAGATTTGAGTATTTCTGCCTAAGCTATGCGTTATTTAATGAAACTGCGCATTAATCATTTAAGTCCTTAGGCTTTAATGATAGAAACATTTATGTGTCCCTATAAAAAACTATTACTGGTGCACCATCAAAATTAATAAAGTTCGTACGATGGTGAATTACAACATATCCTACCAATTTTCAGCTCAATTGAATAAAGCATTTAGACACTAGAGCATTTTATATAACTTGAATCCATAGGCCCTTAATGGTTTAAAAAAAACTGTATCCCTGTAAAAGAACTGTAAGTTCGCACACTGATAAGATCCTTAAAGTTCGTGTAATGGCAATTTATTACATACCTACCAACTTTCATGGTATATAATAGAGCGAAACTTAGATCAGTTGAACAAAGCGTTTAAATGTCATCGTGTTCACTCATTCACACCCACATACACTCACATACATCAGTATACAATAGCAAAAATGAACTCAGGAGACTTGGAAACGTATAGATGCACTAAAATGTCAAAGTTGAAATTTTCATCATTACAAAAATGTCTTTACTTAATGTTCCAAAAGTAATAAAGTGGGATGACTCCATACGACTTTCAAAACATTAAGTAATTAACGGTCGTTTAAATAAATTTAAACAAGAGAAATCGTTAAACAAACAAAATGGTAAACCGTTGTAGGTATTTCAGTATTTTTCTCGAAATTGTATGTCGTTTAATGGATCGAAGTGTATTCAGATTCGTTTATACATTCTTCTAAAAGAATAAACCGTAAGCTCGCAATATCAAATTTTTATTTTTATGTTATGTTTTAAACATATAAAATGAACTGCATCTAGTTTGAGCCTGTAGATTGCAACGTATAAAAATTCTACTTTGTATTCTTAAAAAAAAAAAAAAAAAAAAAAAAAAAAAAAACTTTTTCGATACTTTCCGTTTTGATACTGATTATCATTAATTTTCTTTCCTTTTCTTAAAAAAAAAAAAAAAAAAAAAAAAACTATTTTGATGAAATTTTGGCAAAAGCAGAATTTAGTTTAGTTCGGAGGACTATTAGTTTTTTTTTTTTTTTTTTTTTTCCCAAATTTATAACATTGCTTTCAAATTATTCAATTATATTTTCGATAAATTTTAGATTTCGAAAAATCGTAAAACTGGTATCGTAAGAATCCGTTGCTAATAGTCTTCCGCCCTAAAAAAAAATTCGAGCCCTGATACTATTTCTACTGATCCCTACGTACCCCCATTTTGCTCAATCACCCACCATTTTCTCCGGACGCCACCTCCTCTCCCAATTTTTATCACTATTCCGTAATTGTATGGCCATGAATTTGATTTGGAGAATGGAAAAGAACATACAAACAATAAAATATGTAATGTATAATAAGTAATAGTAATAATGGATTAATAAAATACAATAAATGTAATTTATAATTTTAGTGTCAAATTCCCCCCCCCCCCGTT
Source organism: Salticus scenicus (assembly GCA_963930645.1). NCBI lineage: Eukaryota > Metazoa > Arthropoda > Arachnida > Araneae > Salticidae > Salticus > Salticus scenicus. Next base: position 631,627 of record CAWVNO010000061.1, read on the forward strand.
TCTAAATTTTCCCGTTACTAGAAATGTTCATGTTTTAGAATTTTTCACTTCTGTAGCCCCTCAGAAAATATTTAACAATTAACACCTTCCCCCCTACAAATAAAATCTATAGCCCTAAAATTACCGAAAAGTGATAAAATTAGGGGGGGGGGTGTCCCCAAAAGGCGATGGGTGATAGGGCAAAATGGGAGTCATATTCGAATTTAGGGTGTCAGTTTATATAAGAATTTGCAAAAATGGCTGATTTTCATGCAGAGCAGTGTAATTAATTTTTTTTATCTTTCTTTTCAACGATTTTCAACTCTATTTCTTAATATGGGAAAATGTTTTGTCTTTGCTCCATGTAACCCAAGGCAAAAGATGGCGACGCTTTTGTAGTCATTTAAAACAATAGCTTCGAAGAAGAAGAAAATCTGATTATTGTAGGGCATTTCAAAAAAGTTTCTGTTTACACAATTATAATTGTTTTATCTGAAGCCTTTTGTTCATACCCATGACGTGCGATTTCTAATTATAACAGCAGAAATTCCAAAAAGGTGGCAAAGAAGAGAAGAAAAGTTTAAAAAAGTTTCAATAACCGGAATATTTTCTGAAAAATTTCATATGAAGATAAATAAATGATAATAATATTTCAAATTACAAAACTCTGAAAAAAGAAGAAAAAAAAAAAAAAAAAAAAAAACTGTCTTTTTTTCCTCTAAAATTCAATGATTAACCGAGAACCTATTTCACAATGTCGAAAAATTTACTTCTTAAAGAACACGCGGTAAAATAGTAAGAAAATAATAAGTTTTGAAAAACTAATCTTTTTTCTAAGTTAGAGTCTTTTAGAAAGAGATTTCATATAAGTGAGATTTTATCTTTAATAAAATAGAAGCCAAGAAATTAAAAGAAAAAAAAAAAAAAAAAAAAAAAAAAAATGGAGAAAACAGAGACAGCATGTAAGAAATAGAGTACGAAAGTTATAAACAAGTAAATTGTAAGGAAAAAAAAAAGTCTTTAGACAGATGATTTGTGTTTCCCAGAAAATGTTATGTTTTGATTAATTTCTAAATTTCTTTATATTGTACATTTTGTGAAAATTTTACAAATGTTTCTCAATGTCTGGCTGGTATAGTATATGGCTTCTATGTAATTCTTTTGACTAAAGTGAATCTCATGAAGTAAAAAGTTCACACATAAGTTTGCGAATTTCATTCTGTATTGTGTTCAGCTATTTTCTTCCTGTTGTTATAAAAAAGAAGAAGGGAAAAAAAACATTGATGTTCAAATAATTGTTTACTTTATGCGGCTTCGCATTCGGGATTAGAAAAACGTTTGAAAATACAGTCATAGCATTTCATCGATATGGTGAACGTAACTTCCCAATTCGAAGAGTGGCAGCACAAAATCCTTATTTACAGATTTTCTTCGAAATAGTCAAATAGAATAACTTTCTGAATTTTTACCTTTAATTAGCAATTAAAATTAATTTTCTGAGCAATTACAACTTGCTAAATCGATTTTATCCCCTATAAACCCCTCATTTTCCACTTTCATCGATACAGCTAAGTTGTTTAATTTTTATGATATTCTCTCCTCCAACTGAAATATAGTTTTTTATTTGAAAGCTTACTTTTCTTCGGCAGTGACAACCTGCCAGATCGATTTTTTTTACACAAAAAACCTTAATCTCTAAATAATACGAGACTTTTTTCCCCTAATGTTTCCACCTCAATGGATGGTTGGATGGTTGGGTTTTACGTCGCACTAGTGCTGCACATATGGGCAATTGGCGACGGTCTGGGACACACCCCTAGAGGTCGTCCCCCACCTCAATGGATTATTGTCAGTGAAAAACTATTCTTTCCGGTACTGATAACATCTCAGATACATTTCTGTTTTTTCTACGGACAAAAAAATCTTCTAATACTAGCTTTTCCCCGAAATGGTCAAATCGTTTGCTTTTTGCAACTTTTTTGTACGATAGCATCCCAGACTGGCTAAAACAAGTATCTTTACCTAAATAAAGTAGATTTTCCTTTCTTTTTTTTTTTAATTAATAAAGGAAATTTTTCTAGTGTACCACAAAGTATCACACGAGTTTTGCAAAATGTAAGTATTACGATTTTAATCGTTTAATGATCAAACGATTAAAATCATAATTAATTAGTAATTATGATTATGTTTAATAGATGATCTATGATCTATGTTTAATAGATGAAAAAAAAAGAGTAATATTTGGCAAAACAATAAAAAAAATAAAAAAATAAAAAATAAATAAAAAACAGTAGACAAAGAAGCAAACATTATGAATCATGAGTAGTCTTTAACACGTTGTGTGCCATGTCAGCCATCGGTGGCTGACACTGAACTATCCGTTTAGGCCGCGTCAACCACCGCTGGCTGACAGTGTCAAATATGATATAAAGCCGCGTCAACCACCGGTGGCTGACAAAGTAAAATATAATATAAAACTAAAAAAATTACATTGTTTTAAGTAATTACTGAAAAATTATTTAATTTTACTTATAATTACAGGATTATATCATTAAGGAATTTTAATGGATTTTATTGAAACACGGTAAACGTAACGCGATTCTAAGCAACGCGCGTGGCCTGACAGGGATTTCCTTAAGAATTAGCGCTCAACGTGTTAAAATAAGAGTAAATAAAGTCATTGAAAGTAAGGTAAGCCGATAGCATGATAACAAATTCTTGACACTTAGTGAACCAAGTAATTCCAGTGTCTTTTACTACTTTGCATTTTTATAAACTTCTTGTCTGATTAAGCGAAGGACAGTGGAATAATTTTTTTATACTCTTGAAATCAATCCCATAATTTTCAACTTTAAATTTATAGTGGAATTTTATTTTGAAAAAAAAAAAAAATAATAATAAATAAACAAATCAATAAAATGGAATGAAATAAAAAGCAAAAGCAAAAATGTTAACATTCAGTACTCAGATAAGATGAAGTTAAGCTTGCAAATATAGATTTATATTATAGATATTTATAAAACGGCTATAAAACACATTATTTCAGGATAATATTCGTTTTTAAAGATTCAAATGATAACATCTTTTTAAAAATGTCATGAATACTTTCTGCTTAAAAAACAGTTTTCTTTCTTTCAAAACCGTGACTGGTTTGTCGATAAAAATATTTTTAGAAAGCTTTCTATTAGATGCATTTGTTCTTGAATAGGAAATAGAAAATTTCGAAAATCAAAAAACAGAATGTCTTTTTCGATTGATTTTCAATAATTTTGCAAAAGTGTATGTATTCATAAAAAGTATTTTGGTTACGAAAATCCTTTTTACATCAGCCTTTCATATGTGTTGTATCGATTTTTTTTTTAATCGAATGTTTTTAATAATCGGTAATAACTGTTTAACTTTTGACTGCTCTTAAAACTTTCATTAAAAACGATTATATATATATATATATATATAACTGCATTTTGGAGTAAAATATAGAGAATAGGAAGTAGTGATATTTCTTATTACTTTAATAACAAAATATTCGTTTGCATGTTATTTATAATAATGTTTATTAGTTGCTTATAAATTAATTTTCAATTAAACAACATTCGATTTTTTTTTAATTTAAAAAAGGAAATCTGAATACAAATAAATTATATTAAGAAAGTTATAAAAATATTCTCAATCACAAGACATTCTCAAAAGCTTCAAAATTTTTAAGATTTGTTGAATATAGAAACTGAATTTATGACGTTATTTTTTTTGCAGGAAATTACCAGAGCCCTAACACATAGACCGACCAATCGACGATCATTTTGGCTAACGCTTCTACATCTATTAGAACTGGACGTTTTTCGTTGTAAAACGGACTTCCAATTGTACACTGATTAATAACTTCTGAGAGTTTATGCAATTTTTGCTATAATTTATGGTTGTAATCCCACTAGAAAATTCGACAAGTAAATGACAAACACAAATGAGTTTCCGATAAAATAATGATTTCTACACCGTTAACAAACTGTTGATTTTTAATATCACATTATTTTAAAATAATAAGTCCCCGTATGCTTTTGTATTTGTTTTTATTTATAGTTATTTTTAAAACTGCAAAGTGTGTTAGGGAATTATATGCGATATTCAACAATTTTACCTAATGAAATAGTGTTAAATTTTAAAAATCATTAATTAATGGCACAGCTAATTATTGTAAGACGATAAAACACATCATCTTAAGATAAAAATTCCTTTTAAAAATTTAAACATTTTATTAAAAATATTACCAGTATGAAGCATACGATGCAAATAATACTTCCGTTTAAATAACCTTACTTATCCAATTTCTTTCGTTGATAATATCCTGACAATTTTGTCGACTTTAAGATTACTCTTTGACGGATTTGCTTTTAGAAAATTCCGAAAATCAAAGAATAGAACATGTTTTTTCGATCGATTTTCAATAAATTTGCGAGAATATATATTTTTGTGAGCAGCATTTTGGGCACTAAAATTATTTTTACTCCAGTCTTTCATATGTCTTGTATCGATTTATTTTTCTCGAATCGAATCTTCTTTTTCTTGAATGTAAATGCTTTATTTTTAAAAATTTTCCAGAATTGAGTGTAACATATATAAAAAATACGGAACATTGTTATTTTTTATAACATAAATAACAAACTATGTAATTGTTTTCATGTTTTATGTATACATTGATTTCAGTTTAAACAACGTATTAAAAGGTAATCGGATATATATTTTTTTATTTCAAACATGTAAAATTGAATAAAACGTGATGCGGTATTATGTATAACACTACTCTATTCTCTCAAAAAATTCCTGCTTAAAACCCTAAACCAATACAGAAATAGAATTTTTAACGGAATATTCCTGCTGAAAATATGTAGTGCCCCTAAAAACATGGGTCGAGTTACTGATCGTCATTTTGAATTACACTTCTACTTCAATTAGAACTAGATAAGTATTTGGGCACTTTCGAATTTAGACGTTTTGTCAAATACATAGAAAAATTCCTCAAAAAACATCTTGAAACTTTGGGGTATAAAGAACATCCTATACCTCATACATTTCAACAACCGTTTTGTTCTGAAGAAGAACAAGAGATCAATAAAAAATAAACAATAATCAAATGATTTTGGATGACTCTGTAAAAAGTAATGCTTGAACTGTAGCATGTGATTATGATGATTCGTTTAATTATTTGTATAAATTTTTATGAGACTACCACATATATTCATTGAGATATAACAGTTTCTTTAAAAAAATTGCAAAGAAAAAAAAATCGTTTTTTAACTATAATACGTAGGGTATTACACCCAATGCAAAGCCATTTAGAGGAAAATTTGAGTACTATATCAGACACAGCATACTGCAATCAGAATGCAAAACTGTTAAATACCTTACGAAATATGAGAATTTTTACTAAATAATTTTTAACTACGCATGCGCAAGTTTTATAAAAATTTCATTTGCGTAATTTAATAGCCGAAAGTATTGGCCAATTTATATGAAAACTCCAAATATCTTGTAAATTAAAAAAGTTATGAGAGATAGAAAGAACAGAATTTCAGCTCATCTCAAAAAAAAAATAAAATAAAATAAAAATAAAAATAAAAATAAAAGGGAGAAGAAAGAAGATATTAGGGTGTTTTATCAATATATATTTACAATTAGTGAACACTGAATTGCCATTGGGCATTGCTGGAATTAAAATAAAAATGTGAGTAAAACCCCTTAAAGTTTAGCTTTTATTTTGAGAGGAACAGAAATTCTGTTCGTTCTATTTCTCATAACTTTCAAATTTACGTGATATTTGTTTGGGGCTTTCATATAAGTTTAACAATACTTTTGGCTATTCAAGTATGCAAATGAAATTGTTTTAAAGAGTGTGAATGCTTAATTAAAAATTATTTAGTAAAACTGCTCATAATTCGTAAAATATTTAACATTTTTGCATGCAATATGCTAAGTTTCCTAAAAAGGGCATTCCTTATTCTCGGTCTAATACCGTTATAATTAAAAAAGTGGCAATTTTTTTCACATTTTTTAAAAAGAAATCGTTATATCTCCACGACTATATGTGGTAGCCTTATAAAAATTTGTACAGATAATTAGAAGAATCCTCATAATCATGTAGTACAGCCAAAACGCATTTAAAGCATTACATTTTACAGGGGGGTGCGAAACATTTTGACTTTTGTTTAATTTTTTCTAGTTTACTTTTCCTCTTCAGGACAAAACTTTTCCTGAAATATATCTGTACTGATAAGTATAAAGGATTTAAGTCCATATTCTTGATTTTTCAGGAGACGAAAAATAAAGTTAAGCTAACTAAAAACAAAGTAGAAGAATCGATTAGGAAAAAGGGATTTCATTGACTTTATACCCTTTATACCATTCAGTGGTAGTCAACCTTCATTTAATAACGGGAAAAATTGAATTAAATATTTTATACCATACATGGATGGTAAATTTCTAAATTGGTCCTTTTTTTACCAATGGATTTTCTCAAAGACTAAATGACATAGAATTAAATCCTTTATACCAATCGATAGAGAACTTTTTTCTGAGTCTAACTATGTACTTAACTCAAAATCGACATTTTTGGACTTAAATCCTTTATAATTATCAGTACAGATATAAGGTGTAACATTTTCTTTGTTCTCCCAAAGTTTCAAGATGATTCGTGATGAATTTTTCTAGATAGGGTAAGTGCACCAGTGATTGACACTTTTAGAGCGATCTCTGATGTTTTTAATGTTCTAGTCATCAGAAAATATTTTTAGAAATCTTAAATTAGTACATATGGTATGAAAGACATTCAGTACCATATATATGTTAAAATATATACATTTGATAACATTTTTTTTTATAAATTTTTATTTGACACCCTCTCAATGTTCCAGTAATTCACACTGCCAGTTTTTCATTTTATCAGTAATTGGCACCCCATATTACAGTGTTTGACATTGATAGTTATTCATTTTACCAGTTATTAGTACCCTATGCTCCAGTGTTTGTCATAAAATGTTAAAATTATTATATGTAAAATATATGATCTTATGATTTTTCTTATTTATTAATTATTTTGGGATAGATGTCAATTACTGGAGCATGTCAATCACTGGAGCACATACCCTGTTTTACAAAACGTCTAAATTCGAAAGTGTCCAAATTTCATATTGGTAGATAGCGTACAATTCTGAGTTAGAAAACTGACTTACAGCTAAGCCTGATTTATGAATCCTAAATATTTCCGTAATTACTGCTACAATTAATGGCTATGTATGACTGCAAACAGATTCTAGGTTAAAAAACTCCCGAAAATAAAAGAAGTGAATAACAGACACAAAAAGCTTCGACCAAATGGATGATTTTTACACTTTTAACAAACTCTTTTTAATATCGTATTATTTTAAAATAAAATGTCCCCGTAGAAGAATTTTGTTTTTTAATCCATTTTTATTCATACTTATTTTAAAATCTGCGAAATGCGAAATTATGACATTAAACAATATTCCACATGAGTTGGATTTAAATTTTAAAAACATTCATTATTGTCACTGTTATTTACTGTAATATAATAAGACACATTTATTCAGGATAAAAATTCCTTTTTTAAAGATTTAAATGGTAGCTAACATTTTTATTAAAAATGTCACCAGTGTAAAACATCATGCAAATAAAAATTTCTGCTTGAAAAACTTACTTCCTCTTTCTTTGATAAAATCATGGCTAGTTTGTCGATAAAGATATTTTAGGAAACTTTCTCTTTGATGCATTTACTTTTGAATGGGAAATAGAAAATTTCAAAAATCAGAGAAGAGAACATGTTTTTCGATTGGTTTTCAATAAATTTACGAGAATATATATTTTCGTGACCAGCAGTTTGGCTACTAAAATCATTTTGACATCAGACTTTTATATGTCTCGTATCGATTTATTTTTCTGGAATCGAATGATTTTTTATGCAACGGTGATACCTGTTATTAAAACTTTTTGACTGAAATTTATTTAAGGATTTTATATATTTAAATAAAAGAAAGCACTTTGTAGAATTTATTAAATTGTTGAAAATGTGGAACAATACTACATTTTATTGCATAAAAAATGTGTATCTTTTGCATATATATAAAGTGTCCTAAAAATATTGAATGGGAGTTTGATTCTTTATCTATCTGAGGCTACCTACTTTCGGTAACCAACTGGTTCGCTACTCCTGTACTTTCTATAAATACTTAATAAATATCTATAATTTCCTTTTATAAATAAATTAATGAATGAATATATTAAATATATATGAATATAATAAATTAATAAATATCTATAAATATCTATAAATTCTTTCTGTAAATTCTAAACTTAGAAAACTTCCGCTTGGTGGCGCCTACGGAACTCTCTACATCCTATCATTTTAAGCATCTAGACCTAGAGTATATTTGCTCACCATACAAAAATTTTTTTTTCAAAATTTTAAATACATGTCTCCTATCCACACTTCTAAATAAAACTACGCTTCTAAAAATTATCGTCTGTTGACCTAACAGGTAGAAAATCTTAGGTATTGTCTTTTAAAAGAATTAACTATATTTTCTATTGGAAAATGTAGTTAGCAGCTAAACATTTTCTACAGGAAACATACTGTGATGAATTCTAATACCAAATTAAAATTATAGTGCAATACATGCATATTTACTCAAATTACTACTTGGACAGACAGACAACCTTATTACATAAACAACTTTTCATTTTATTGGAAAACATTAGAGGATGGATCATAGTTAGATTAAACTTTATGAGCAGTAGCCGTGTTTAATCGTGACTAATTTAATCAAGATTAATTCAACTGTGACTAATTTAATGATTAGTAAATTAATCACGATTAAAGTTCATTTGCTGCAACTAAAATATTAATCACAATTGATTTAATCATCAATAATGTAATCATAAATAACAGTTAATCGTTTGCTTCGCGAAAAATTTAAAAATGATTTATTTTTTAGTTTCAGTAAAGATTAACCATTAGTCAAGATACAATTATTCGTGATTAATCATCTGTTTGGTTAATTAAATATTTAATTGTTTGGTACCCAAAACTGAGCTATATTTACTAATTTTTGAAAAAAAAAAAAAAAAAAAAAAAAAAAATGGAGCAACATTTTGCTATTTACGTACTTCTTAATTTTAGACTTATATCTGAAAGATAAATATATAATTATCTTTGCTATTGACAACGTCTGCAAGAAAACAGATGTTTGCAGATAAAAAAGCGCTCCACCTTAAAAATAAACATTTACATAGATCCATTTAATACACTATTTAATAAAAATTTATTTCGTAAAATTTACTATAGTCGAACCTCGTTAACGTGAATACGCTTAACGTCAATTATTTTTAACCTGAACTGTTTCCAGAATCCCACCAAAAAGAAGATTAGTTGATTTATATGAAGATAAGTTACTGATAGAGCATGAACTAAATTTTTATTTCCCTGGATATTCGACTGTATTTTTAATTGAGAAAATTTATTTATACAGATTTGATGAGATTATAGAATTAGCCATATTTTTAAATTTTCAAATAAATCAAAGCATTATTTCGCTAATTACAGCTGCTTTAATTTGAGGCTAATGCATGAAAAAACTATTATGTTGTGGCCACCACGAGACTTTCTTCTTTATTTTCCTCCAGAATTTCACTAAATGCGAATAATTTATTAAAACTATTATTTGTTATAATTATTTACCATGATAAATGCAAATCATTTTCATCTTAGGGAAATCTTTTACTAATTATCCAAAGAAAGACAGTTTTATCGTCTGTAAATAACAGCTTAAAAAGTGCGTTTTTATAATGGTTATCTCAAATATCAAGTTTCGTACAGTTATATGCCATCCCGTTATCAATGAAATTAGCAGTATAGCAGCGCTTCCTATTGGTCGATAAGCATCCAAACTGAGTCAGCATAATGTCTCATAATACCTTCTTGCATATCAAGTTTTGTTTGATGATACGCAACAGAACCTGAGATATAGCCTTTTTTGAATTGTGGAAATCGCAGAGTAGCAGCTCCACCTGTTGAGCGGTTTACACCAAAAGTTGAAAAGCACAAATTTATGTTAAGATAGTTAAGATACATCTGCACACAAACTTATATGCAATTCTGTGCAGTATACTCTGAGATACAGCCTATTCTTATATTGCGGAAATCACTCGATAGCAGCGCCACCTGTAGGCCGATAAGCATTCAAATTGATTTAGCATAATATCTCATAGTCTTCTCACATATCAAGTTTTGTTTGATTATACGCAATAGAATCTGAGATATAGCCTCCCTTGAAATTATAGAAATCGAAGTACAGCAGCGCCACCTATTGAGCGGATCACACCAAAAGTTCATAGGCGATAAGTTAGGTCAAGGTGCATCTACATAAAAATTTATATATAATTCTGAACAGTAGTTCCGGAGATACAGTTGGCACAAAATTTTCGTCACACACACACACACACACACACAGACAGACATTTTCTATAAATCGTCAGATCGTGTTCTAGACCTCTAAAAACGTGTAAATCCACCGAAAACAGGAAGTCGAATATTTTTACGAATCCAATACTTTCTTCTATTGAATATAGAAGAAAGTAATAAAACATGTTTGTCTCTGGTAATGATCTCAATTAAGAGCTATTTTAAGAGATACTTACAAAGATGTTTTTGTCTTCTGTCAACCCAAGGGGAAAAAACGGGTGTAATTTTGATAAATCACGTTAGTTTAGGTGTTGGATACATATAAACTATCCAAAGTACCAAAATTCATGACCGCAGCTCCCATAGATTTCTCAGGACAAATTTAGCGCTAAAAGGTTCAAATTTATTTAAAGGTTCAAGTATTTTTGAAAGCTTCATAAAATTGTTGAATTGAATGTTTTCAAAATATTTTTTATACAAGATGTTTTATCTGAAACATATTTTCAATTCTAAATGAATGTTTGGTATATATACCGAACATATCACAAATGTTATTGGTTATGCAAGAAAAGAATTTAAAATCGTTAAGTTAATTTCAAACTTAATTAGTTATAAACCTTTTCACTTTCTTCTTATTAAATTCGTGAAATTTTTCGAATTCGAGTTTTAGAGAAATTCGCACTTTTTGAGATGTTCTGAACACAGTTTGACTGTTTTCAGAAAATGTCTGTCCGTCTGTGTATCTGTGTGTATGTATCCTTTTTTTTTGTGGGCAGAGTATATCACGAACCACTGAACGAAATTTGACCAAACTTGGCATTTAGTTGGGCGCCCAGACGGTGTAGTGGTTAGTGGTCCTGATTTTCTACACGGTTGGGTCTGGGTTCGAATCCCGGAGAAGGCATGAATGTATTGTCCTTGTTAATGTGTACTTGTAATTGTTCTTGTAATAAAACTTGTAAAACCTTGTGGTGTGGATTTTTCGAGATATAAGAGGCCCTAGAGGCAAGCAAAAAATCTCATGTACTCAACAAACAAACAAGCATTTAGTTGGACCATGACCTATACTAGTGCTGATTATATTCTGGGATCAGTCACCCAGCACGTTGCGCTGTCAGCCTATTTTTCCAAATTTTTAACATGACAGTATGGGACAAAATTTCGTTTAAATGTACATAATGAGAGTTATTGTTTGAGCATGATTGAAAAAGTTTATATGAAGAATTGATAATAGTAGTAATAAACGAAGAAAAAGAGTGTGTGCATGTAAGAGCATTGTCCCCCCCTCCCCCTCCCTGGTGTAAATTTTCAGTATGGGTATCTTTTGAAAGAACTCGCCAATAGCTTTAACCATCTGCCTTCCTCTTACGGATACATCCGTTCACTGAGCTGTTCTTTTTTCACGATACATTTATAATTCACAATTTTATAGTTATGGATTTTTAGCTCCTTTAGAATTTCATGTCTTTTGATGTTGGCTCAAAATTGACTTCCTTTCGGGGTGATTTTCAAACCAATTGTCGATGTTATGTCCTAATTTTTTAATTTGAATATCATGCGTTAAATATGTTGTTTTGACTTTATAAAAATATGAAAAGGAACATCATTTTATATTTAATTCGGTGCACTCATTAAATTTCTTCAGAGTTGTAAAATAATAATCTTCTTCTATTATATATCTTCGCAAGTAATGATAATTCCATTGTCCTGAAAAAGAAATCCATAAAACTTCAGCCTTTTTCTGTATTTCACAACAACTTTTTATTTTAAAAATGAATAAAAAAAAAAAAAATAAAAAATAAAAAAATCTGGAGTGACTCCACTCGACTTTCACAACATTAATTAATTAACAGTTTTGTAGATAAAATAAAGAAAGAGGAGTTGTTAAACAAACAATAGAGAGAAAACCATAATAGAGTGTTTGAGTATTTTTGTCCATATATTACACGATGTTTTATTTAACGCTACTGAACTTTGAGCCCATAGATCATAATGATAAAGGATTTTTCGTTGTGTCCCTGTAAAAACCTATAAATGCTAGATTCACCAAAATGCTTATAGTTAGTGCAACAGTGATTTATAATATTCATATAAATTTTCAGCTCAATTGAATAGGGTGTTTAGATGCTATCGCACTTTTAAAAATTTGGTCTCATAGGCCATAATGATGAAGAATTTTTCTTTGTGTCCCTGTAAAAAAACTGTAAGCGCTTTCACAAAATCTATACAGTTGGTGCAACTGTGACCTATAACATGTGCATAAATTTTCTGCTCAGATTAATAAGGCGTTTAGACGCTATCACAGTTTTAAAAATTTGGCCCCATAGGCCATAATGATAAAGAATTTTTCTTTTTGTCCCTGTAAAAAAAACTATAAGTGATAGATTCTCCAAAATCTATACAGATTGAGTATTATGACCTATCACATGTGTAGAAATTTTTTGCTAAGACTAATAAGGCGTTTAGACGCTATCGCACTTTTAAAAATTTGGCCCTATAGGCCATAATGATAGAGAATTTTTCCTGGTGTCCCTGTAACAAAAAACTATAATTGCTAGATTCACCAAAATCTATAGGGTTCGTACTATGGTGACTTACAATATACGTACCAACTTTCAGCTTATTCGAACAAAGCGTTTGGACGCTAGCGTGTTCACTCACAGACATACACACATACACACACACATACATACATACATACACACATACACACACACATACATACATCATCGCAAAAATAGTGAAAACGGACTCAGGGGACCTCGAGACGTATAGAAACATCAAAATCTCCAATTCGGATTTTTTACATGATTACAATACTTTCTTCACTATAGTGTTCGGAAAGTAATAAAGTAATATATGTCAATTAAACAAAAATGCAAACGATTTCACTAAAATGCTATCGTACTATTTGAAAATTTAATTACAATTTGCGTCTTCGTATGCAGCTCAAGAGTGTTACTTCAAGGAACATATTATTATTTTTTTTTTTTATAAAATATTTTACAATCGGCAACTGAAGCATAAAAAAGTGATATTGTTCCTTCTTAGAATGTGTAAGATTAGAAAGGATAAATTTTTCTTTAATTGTTTTATATTGGAATGTTGATTTTCATTATGGTGATTATTTTAATTACCTCCCAAGCGCGTTCCCCACTTTTGTTCATTATTTTTTACAGTATAAAATTGTGCAATTAGACAATGGTGCATATTTTGTTTAGAAGCAAATAGGTATAACTAAATTTTCATAAAAACATATAAAATTTATTAAAGAAATCTTTAGTAAATAACATAACATTCTTGAAATAAGACTAACACTCATTTAAAGTAACCAATTTATAAATAAATGTACAATTATAGATTTCGCAGTAGCTTTAACTCATACTATAGTATATATATATATATATACTATATATATATATATACTTATTTAAAAATAAACTAATACAAAATTCTAACGTGAAAACAAAACAGTTTATTATATGTTGTTTATTTTGCAGAATTTAACTCTGAAAAATTTATTTTCAAAGAACTACAAAAATTTTAATTTGCTTTTAAACACTACAATATTTTTATTTATTTTTATTAGTAACATATTGCTTTTACAGATTTTAAACAAATCATTTGCGTACTGCCACCACCTAAATTAAAAATAAAAGCGAATCGTGTTTTCTATAAGTTTTAATAAGAAATAGATATTTTAAAACAAGATCTAAGAAAGTAAATGACGATATTGTAAGCTATTATATGTATTATATTATAATCTGTTGCAATCTATTGCATTTTTTTAATATAACATGATAATTAAGTTGTAATAAATTTTGAATTTTGATCTGTCTCTTTCTATTGGGTTTTTCGGAAAATAATTTAGTTCTTTCCTTTGAAAATGAAAGACGATTTTCTTATATTGTATAAATATTTTATTGAATTATATATTCTCCCCTTTGATCGGTTTTGTAGCGATCTCACGAGTAGTTATTTGGCAGTTTTCATAAATAAATACTTTATTTTGTCTTCATTAGCATAAACTGGTTTTCCAGAACGTAATGCATCTTCAACGTCAAAATTGCCTGAACAAAATTTGGTAAACCATTTTTGACACTAGCGTTCTTTAAATAAATTTTCTGTATACACATCGTATACCTTTTTCCTTGTTTGATAGCAAAAACAAAATATTCCGAATCTGTCGCTTCCAGTTTTTCTTTACTTGATAGGGCACCAATCAAAACCTATTGAGCAGAATTAAATGAACTTTTTCACAAGCAAGCCTTGCTATATCAGCTGTCACAATATATCCCTAACAACACACTTGTCCACAGAACATCCTGAGGAGGTCCATAGGACTTCCCTTTTATCCACAGGACATCCTGAGGATGCCTTTCGGAGAAGATGTGTTGTTAGGGATAATGGTGATGTAGCATAATTCTGAAGGTGAGGTGAAAAAAAAAATACAGTCCTTTGTTGAGAAAAACGAAATTACTTTCCGAACAACCCAATATATTGTTCCTTTCTTTCTTTCTATTTTTTTTTTCCTCTACATAATTATAACAGAATTTTGGTTTATCTCATGAGTGTTATTTCTTCTCATGTATGTTACTGTAGCTAAATAACAGTTTTATTTAGCTACAGGTAAATCTAGGATTACTAGATTTACTAGTACATGTCACATAAATTATTTTGCCAATTAAATTTTTTTTAAATTTTTTTAGTAACTGCAATGATCCCTCTCTCTCTCTCCCCCGCCCCCCCCCCAAAAAAAATAAAATAAAATAAAATAAATAAATAAATAAATAATTTTTTTAGATGTTAAAACCTGTTTGATGCGAATGAGTGTAACGAAAGAAGTAACACTCATGAGATATATATGTGTTTAAATGGCAACAGTTATTAAAATAAATAAATATTGATACCATTTCGACATAAACCAAGTATTTAAAATAAACTAAACTAATTTTGCAAATTTAGTTATTGATACAAAGGAATATACAGAATGTTTTTCATAGGTAGCACTCGTGAGAAAAACAGTCATTTACCAAGATTATTTTTGAATTTTCTAAAAATATAAATTAAAAATTCATAAATGATCACCTGCTTAGAAAACTATAAATTATAAGGAATTCATACACGTGCAAGCTTTTGTGTTTCATGTAAGTCCATTTTTCAAATTGTAAAGCTGAAAACGGCAATTCATTTGAAAATCATCCTTCGGCATTTAGTGTTATAATTTCGTGAGATAAAAATCGTCTGCATTCATCGTGGAAAATAATTTTATGAAATTAAAATTAAATTAATAATTTGTAGTGCGTAAATTTGTATAGATGAAAGTCTTCTGGTGGCCACAACTCACTAGTTTAAACAATTTTATGTAAATCTAGAAAAATAAGTTAAATATTGGAACGAGAAGGTAGTTGTAAATTAATACTTGGGGAGAAAAGTTTACTGAATAGCTTACTAAATTAATTTTATTCATCACATTTATCTTTTGTAAAAATATTTCTGTTGCAAAAAATCTATTTCGGTAATTTTATTAAATATATTGGAAATGAATAAATAGTAGAAAATATAATCTTGAATTATTTACAGGTCAGCAAAATAAAAACAGACAATTACACAGAAAAAAATGTATTTTATTATTTCATTATAATAAAACACGCACACACACACGCATATACTGTCTGTCCAGACTTTTCAGACAGGGTCCTATTTTGGGGAAATTGCGAAAAATCTACATGTAATTTTATGAATCAAAATTTAGTGTGAAAAAAAAAAAAAAAAAAAAAAAAATTCTGAACTTTTCGGCTGGGGTCCTCCTACGAAATTGTTAAAAATATAATTTTGAAAAACAAAATTACAATTAAAATAAGGTTTCGTTTTAGACAATGAAGGTTTACTTTTATATAACTAAACTCACACATATGCATAGAAACCTTTCATAAATAAGAAATTAAATATCAGCTTTTCAGGGAAATACAAATCACATCCGATTACTCAGGCAACCTATTCGCACCATGGAAGAATGTTTTTCAAAATGAGAGATTTAACAAAGGTCTGTTTTTAAGAGGAAAAATATTGTGAAGGGTCCTTTTTTGAGAATTTAAATTTTTGTGAAGGGTCCTGTAACATACCTAGTTTTACCTCCGGATAGACCACTGATACGCACGCACACACACACACACACACACACACACACACACACACACACACACACATATATATATATATATATATACTTATAACATTAATTTATTTCATGATTTATTCTCCTTTCCTTTGATTTTATCCTCAAAAACAGAAATATCCCAAAAGATTGTTCTATGTACAAACAATATAGTCAAACTGAAAAAAGTATATTTATTAATATTTCGCTATTCTTTAAGTTAAAATTATTACATAAATATTTATTTCATTTGATAGTTGAGCAACTATCTCTATTTACCTAAGGTACATGTAATAAATACCAGAAGTTGTATTTGCAACCTAGTTTTATCACAATATACTAAAAATCACTTTGAAAGGTTTCCTGTTCGGTGTATTTAAAATGCTTTTATTGTTCGAAATCATCTTTTACTGTTTTTAGCTACAACAATAAACCTACGTGAAGAATTGGAATGCTTCGTAAGCAAATTCAATAAAATGCGTCTATCTGCAATTTATTACATTTCCCTCTCAAGCTCTTATTCTTCATCATTGAATACCAGATTTTCAATATGTTTTGCTGCAATAAAGACGAATGTTTACCTTGGTAAACATGTTTATGTTTGGTTCGTATTTTATTTAACATGTTTAACGTGTAATGAATGGTATGATCGACATACAAATTTGAAATTTATTTTTGAAATTATTTTTTATAAAGA
The DNA here is from genome assembly GCA_963930645.1 of Salticus scenicus. Taxonomy (NCBI): domain Eukaryota; kingdom Metazoa; phylum Arthropoda; class Arachnida; order Araneae; family Salticidae; genus Salticus; species Salticus scenicus. The sequence continues at coordinate 648,928 of CAWVNO010000061.1, forward strand.
AATATACATACATATAAATAAATAAATAATACGTATATATATACATACATACATACATACATACATATATATATATATATATGTGTGTGTGTGTGATATAACGTAATAAAATTTAATCTTAAAATTTAGCAATCAATAGAACTAAAACAATAACAACACACAAAAATATAGAACTGAATTTAACTTAAAGGAAAGACCGACACAAAATTTTGCGATTTAGATTAAGAACCAATTATATATATACAATAAGACCCCGCTTAACGCGGGGGATACGTTCCATCAAAGTAGAGCGTAATGCGAAACAGCGCGTGCACAATTTCAGGGAATCCCCGTACTGCTGCGAGCAATTTCGGGGAATCCACAGGGGAAATAAAAGAGCGCTAAACCGAAACAGCGCTAAATGAAACAGCGTTAAGCGGGGTCTTACTGTATATGCTAAAAACTATATGTAAAAAAATATATATGTTAAAAAATAATGAATAAAATTCCTTCATTCATAGTGTCATTAAATTCACCTAACGATACAGAAACCTAAGAATTTTCCACTAAGATAAACTTAATACACGTGTAAAGACATATAAAACAAAGTTTACATAGCGAGTTAAAAAATAAGAAAAAAATTTTTTTTGAAACACCAATTTCCGAGATCTAAAATTGACCTACCTAAGCAAGTTCACTGTTAATTTTCCTGTAATAACCCCCTAATACATGCGAAGAGCTATCTAAAATGGATTTATATAACAATTGTCAAGAAACTCGTTAGAGCCGTTTTTGAGACACCAGCTTTTAAAATAACATGGCATACTCAATTACTAACCTGAAAACAATAATTACATACAAAAAAGTATTTAAAAATGAGTTAATATGACGAGTTTGAAAAAAATCCGTACAACCATTTTTAAAGGAACGCACTTGCGAGACCTGAAATTATGCTATTTATACAGGACGATTAACAATTTTTCTGAACCAACCAACTATATCTTTCGAAAGGACATCTAATAGAGTGTTTATATAGCAATATTGAAGAAAATCTTTAGAGCCGTTTTTGAGGTACGGACTTACGTTTCCATTTCCAGTTTCCGATGACCCACTTGCGGTTTTTTAATTTTCACCAAAATGTGGAAGATTCATCTATACTCCAGACTTGTCTCAATTCTGAAGTTTCGTAGTTCTATCTTTATTATGTTCTGAGATATGATAGCCAGAAGATTCCCCCCCCCCCCCCACACACACACACACTCACCAATTGTCAAAAATGACTTTTTAGAATCAGGAAACCTTAAAACGTGTAAATCAGGTGAAAACTCGATATTAAATTTTTGTACCGAATACAATACTTATATTACCTGCGGGAGTCTAATAATGAAAGTAAAAATAGTGATAGTATATTGTTTTGGGTCAAATTTTTGAACTGTGAATCTAAAAATCAGGTTTATAGCAGCTGGCCAGTGAAATTTTTATCCACATAGCTCAAGAATAAATACCAGCTCGAAGTCTGAATTCGGTGTTATATGAGGATACTATTTAAAACTTTTCATCAGAACCAGGGAAATGGTTATTGTACAGGGGCGTACAAAATTCTTTCGATACATTACGTTTATGGGTCATTCTCTGAAAAGTGGGCTTTTTTAAAAAAAAAAAAAAAAAAAAAAAGTTAGCTCAAATAAAATTGTTTCATTTTTTTTTTTTTTTCTTTTTTTTAATTTTGTGCATATACACGTTAATAAAAATAATAAAAATACATACACAGTTAATAAAAAATAATATTAACCAAGCTGTATCTGATAATTTTTGTAATAGTAATTATTTTTATTAATTAGAAAAATGAGGGAATGATTGTGAGGGAATGACAAATTTCTTCTAGAAACTACTTTATAAAAATATTATTAAGTTTAGCTATATTTTCAAACACTAAATATTTATTAAAACATATTTTTATTAATATAATAGTATAAAAAAGCAAATTTGATTTCTTTTAGTTAACTTTATAATGAGTGAGGGAATGACATATAATAAAAATACTGTATTTCAATCTAACATTTGAGAGCCATATATGCTATTCATTGTAAAATGTTTCCAACAGAACACAAAATGTTTTCTTTACTTTGCTTCTATATAAATTAAGTTTGACTTGTATAAAGTACGTGCTGCCATTAATGGAGTAAGGAGAGGTATAATTACAGTTTGATGAGGGAATGATATCTATTACCAGGGACAACAATAATAAGTGTTCTAATTTCTTTCATTGCATAGTATATAAGTGTAGTATAATGGATAAATATTTATTAAAGTATGTTTAATAAATTTTCACTTCAAATAATCTAAATATAGATGCTTTCATACCATAGAAACCATTTTATTTACTTACATGTGGGAATGGGGACACAGTGAGGGAATGATATTTTGTATTTCAAAAAATATTTTAAAATTATATTTGAATTCCAATAACCAAAGAATAACAGTTTATATGCAAAACCAATTAATATTGATAGTTTGGACTGCTTTTTGTTTTTGTGCTTTTAAAAATATGCCCTCAAGACTACTGGGACATGAAATGACCACTTTTTAGAGAATTACTCTTATATACTAAATTTCTGATAACTACAGTTTAAACACATTGATCTTGCACTAAACAAAATGAAACCGACATACTTTGTTTATATGCACAAAAGCATGTTTCACATGAAATATTGTGTGAAAGTATTTGTGCTTCGTTATGTTTTTAAATGAGTCGAAGTGCATTTTAAGGGTTGTCATTCATTTTTCCCTTTTTCAGGGTTGTACAAAGTTTAACTACATATAGTTGTTACGTATCTTATTCATATGTAATATACTGGACACCCAAAATTAATTCTATAAATTTCAGATAATGGTTTTGGTGGGAATTCTGTAAATAATTTGAAATGAAATTTAAAATTTAATAACAGCCTTAAATGTTTTAGGAATTTAGATACAATATTTAAACTGGGATTGAGTAAAGTGGAAGCTCTCTTACATAGGTTGTTCTGCACTCGAAACTTGTAGACGAGAAGTGCCGGGTTCGATCCCAGCTCGCGTTTATCGACCTGGCCGTTTGGAGATATTTGTGGTTTTCTCCGAATTTCGAGTAAATATGGGCTAGAACGTTTTAGAAAAACACCCATGGGGCATACCATTTAGGTCTAGGATCTTCGTGTAGTCAATCTGCTTTATACAACACCATCAGCTTCTCGCATAGAATTTTTTGAGAAAAATTTTCAATAAACTGACTTTGTCAGCGCTTTCCGACACTTTGCTTAGATAAATTTATACACTGGCCCCCATACTTTAACAGCTTGAGGATCTTATGTTACTACCTTATAGTTGTTATTGAATACTACTGTATAATGGTTCATTCCAGAAACTATCTAGTCCTTAATTTTTGAAAACCAATATATTTCTAATGAGAGGATTATTTTACAAAGAGGAATTATTGTCAATAGTATGAAACAATTTGACTAAATAGAAAATGTGTTAAGAAATACAATTTCAGCTATTTTTCGAAAACGGCGGCGGGAAAGAATGTTTTAGTAGCATTTTTTTTTATACATTCACGAAAAAAGTAAAAAAAAAAAAACTTCTTTATGATATAATAACTATCTTTGAAATTGATTTGAATCACTTAGGTTTCAATTAGTTAATGACTAGACATTTTCTGGCCTCCTTATCACATTTACCGTTTTCTTCTCATTCACAAAGTTTCTTCTTAATCTTTTGAGCCAATCTGGGTAGTATGCTGGTTGTATAAACTGGGAAATCCTTCGTAATCATCTAAACTCTTGATGTGATTTAACAGAAATTTAGCAGGAATTATGAACAGATCTTTTGCACACTTGCTGTAAATTTCAGTTGTATCAGTTCGTTAAGACTAAAATTATATTAATATATATATATATATATATATATATATATATATATATATATATTACTCTCTCAGTTTTGTCATTTTAATAATAAATTTATTAGAGGCACTTAACATTTAGATTATAATCAGTACCGTTTTCAAATTCTGATGTATCTGATTATCCAGGAGAATTCTCAGTTTTTAAAACTGTCATTATTCAGAAATGTCAAGCCTAGCTTTTCACCAAAATTGGTTAGTTTCAAATAAATTATTCATATCGATTGTTTTAGTACATAATATTTAAAAGTGTAGCCAGTAATAATAAAAATCATAAAAGTAATAAAAATGTAATAAGTCAATTACAATTTCATCAAAACGATGCAAAAAACAAACAACTTTTTGCTTGTCTCGAGAGATAAATTTCTAACATGAAGAATTTTCTTTTAGTAGAAAATGTAAAAAATGAAAAACTATTCTTAGCATTAATTACAACAGATACAAGAAACCGCATTTAAAAAAAAAAAAAAAAAAAAAAAAAAAAAAATCAATTGAGGTAGTGAATCAACGAATGCTTTGCCAGCTTCGCTGGACACTATATTTAAAGGGGACTAATGTGCAAGTTGTACCTGACGGGACTAAAGTGAAAGTTGTACCTCAAGGGACTAATGTGAAAGTTGTACCTCACGGAACTAATGTGCGTCCGAACGAACAAACTATTTCTTTCAACGAAAATGCCTACTAATCTTGGCCGATAAGTCTAATATATCGTATCATATTATATATCGTATTTATCGTAATATAACTCAATACTTATTTCTCTTCCTTTTTCGACTCGTTTTAATACGCATTTTTTATATGCATGAGCAGCCCCCGAAAAACAAAAACATTAAATCATTAAATTCATTTTTTTACTTATTTTTATTTCATATTATTTCACGCGCACTTTTTATTTCCTAATTCAAAATTATTAAAAAAAACTTTTTCGATATCGCTTGTAACGATACTGATTATTATTAATTTTCTTTTCTTTTTCTTTCAATAATAATAATAATAATAATAAAGATTTTGATGAAATTCTGGCAAAATCAGAATTTAGTTTAGGACGGAGGACTATTAGTTTTTTTTATTTTTTTCTTTTTTCAAATTTTATCATCGCTTTCGAAATATTCAATTATATTTTCGATAAATTTTAGATATCGACAACGCAAAAATCCCAGATTGAGACTAATAGGCCCTCAGTCCTTAAAAAAAAAAAAAAAAAAAAAAAAAAAATCTTCTCCATAAAATTGCACATCAAACTTCATTTTTACTTTCCGAACACTATAGTGAGGAAAGTATTGTAATCATGTCAAAAATCCGAATTCGATATTTTGATGTTTCTATACGTTTTGAGGTCCCCTGAGTCCGTTTTCACTATTTTTACGATGATGTATGTATGTGTGTGTGTATGTGTGTATGTGTGTATGTGTGTATGTCTGTGAGTGAACACGCTAGCGTCTAAACGCTTTGTTCAATTAACCTGAAAGTTGGTACGCATATTGTAAGTCACCATAGTACGAACCCTATAGATTTTGGTGAATCTAGCACTTATAGTTTTTTTACAGGGACACAAAGAAAAATTCTTTATCATTATGGCCTATGGAAGCAAAATCTTAAAAGTGCGATAGCATCTAAACGCCTTATTCAATTGAGCAAAAAATTTATACACATATTATAGGTCACAAATACTCAATCTGTATAGATTTTGGAAAATCTAGCACATATAGTTTTTTTACAGGGACACAAAGAAAAATTCTTTATCATTATGCCTATGGGGCCAAATTTTTAAAAGTGTGATAGCGCCTAAACGCCTTATTAATCTGAGCAAAAAATTTGTACACATGTTATAGATCACAGTTGAACTAACTGTATAGACTTTGGTGAATCTAGCACTTACAGTTTTTTTACAGGGACACAAAGAAAAATTCTTTATCATTATGGCCTATGGGACTAAATTTTTAAAAGTACGATAGCATCTAAACGCCTTATTGAATTGAGCTGAAAATTTATATGAGTATTATAAATCACTGTTGCACTAACTATAAGCATTTTGGTGAATTTAGCATTTATAGGTTTTTACAGGGACACAACGAAAAATTCTTTATCATTATGATCTATGGGCTCAAAGTTCAGTAGCGTTAAATAAAACATCGTGCAATAGATGGAGAAAAATACTCAAACACTCTATTATGGTTTTCTCTCTTTTGTTTGGTTAACAACTCCTCTTTCTTTACTTTATCTACAAAACTGTTAATTACTCAATGTTCGGAAAGTCGAGTGGAGTCACTCCAGATTTTTCTTATTTATTACTAAAAATGTTTTATTTCACTCCAATGAAGTAAATGGGTGTTTGTGACTTTACATAATAATTGAAAACATTTAAAATAACTATTAAAAATGCATATGTAATGTATATATCTTATCCTATTTTCATTTCTTTTTTCCCCGGAGCATGTTTTAGTATATAATTTAATTACTTGTCAATTAACAAAATTGAAATAAGCAACAAAATTCAAAACATAAGTTTTTATTCTTTTGAAATTTACGGTAGCAAAAATTCCCCAATTTTTTTATCTGTAAAAATAAAATTAAATCAATACGATGAATGATATAAACCATACTTTGTTTTAATAATAAATAATTAGAATATCCTAACTGTACTAACGCGGTACTAACTCTACTAAACAAATAATATACTTAATAAATTTGAAATGAGATTTTTATTAAAGTTCAATAAATAATTAATATTAAAATAATAAAATTACCTGTGAAAAGTTCGAGCTCTGAAGCAGTTAAAATAATTAGTAAAATAAATATATCAAAACATTTTCGACAGATGGCAGCACTACATAAATTATTTTTGTTAAATATAATGCTTGCAAGTTTAGAATGTCCGTCCTAAAACAAAAACAATTGAGTCTGCTTGAGAAAGAAAGCTAATTATGAGTTCTTGATCATGTATTTGAAACTGTTAATAATTTAGTATACATTGACTGATACTGTTAATTGTATATCAAACAATTCAGGGGGAAAAATGACTTTATTTATAATTGTAGTAATAGTGGGATAAGAAAAACAATGTGAAAAGTAAAATTAATAATAATAATAATAATAATAATAATAACAAAAGAAAAACTAGTATGTTGTGGCCACCACAAGACTTTCTTCTATATTTTCCTATATACATATTCAATCAGTAACAATTAAAAAAAAAAAAAAAGTTTTTTTTCTAAGTTCTTTTTTTGTTAAAAGTAATACATATTCAACCAGTAACAATATATATATATATATATATATATAATAAATAATTAAAAAAAATAAACGATTTTTTTCATTTTTTTTTTTTTTTTTTTTTTTGTTAAAAGTAAAAAAATCGATAACTTTGTTTTAAATTATCACAGATTTATAGTTCAACCATTCGTTTTAAAGGTATTGACGAGATCTTTCGAAAGATATCCATCTTGAAAATCCCCTCCCCCCCCCCGGGTGGGTACTTCCCCCCCAGGGGGGGGGGACCGGTGCCTCCACATGCACAAATTTTTTTTCGTAGTTAATTACTACTATTATCAATAATTCATATTAATTTTAAAATCACAAGTTTAAAATAACGCTCATTATGTACATTTATACGAAATTTTGTCCTATACTGCCATGTTAAAAGTTTACATAAAATGCGATTACAGCGCCATCTGCTGGGCGATTGATCCCAAAATCTAATCAGCATCATTCCATGTCAGGGTCCAACTATATACCAAGTTTGGTTCAATTTCATTCATCGGTTCGTGAGATACGGTGAAAAATACGAAATTTTGCGATCACAGCGCCAGCGGCTGGACGATTGACCTCCAAATCTAATCAGCACCATGCCCCGTCAGGTTCCAACTATATACCAAGTTTGGTTGAATTTCATTCATTGGTTCGTGAGATACGGTGAAAAATACGAAAATTTGTCCTATACTGCCATGTTAAAAATTTACATAAAATGCGATCACAGCGCCACCTGCTGGACTATTGATTCCCAAATCTAATCAGCACAATGCCCCGCCAGGGTCCAACTATATACCAAGTTTGGTTGAATTTCATTCATTGGTTCGTGAGATACGGTGAAAAATACGAAAATTTGTCCTATACTGCCATGTTAAAAATTTACATAAAATGCGATCACAGCGCCACCTGCTGGACTATTGATTCCCAAATCTAATCAGCACAATGCCCCGCCAGGGTCCAACTATATACCAAGTTTGGTTGAATTTCATTCATTGGTTCGGGAGATACGGTGTAAACACGAAACTACAGACAGACAGACAGGCACACAGACAGACATTTTTTAAAAACTATCAATTCGTGTTCAGGACACCCCAAAACGTGTAGATCCGTCAAAAAACGGAGGTCGAAAATTTTCGCGAATCCAATACTTTCTCTATATTACATATAGAAGAAAGTAAAAAGAAAGAAAGTCATATAATGAAGAAAAAGAATATCACTAGTACATTCCATTTGTAATAGTACCCATTATAATATAAAGACTAGAATTATACATTAAGATTTTGGAACTCGTAGTTATTCAAAAAATTCTTCAGCTCTGTGCGGAAGAATTTAATTTAATTTAATTTTTTTTTTTTCTAAATGTGTTAACTTACATAAAATTCATTCGTAAAGTACTTTAATTTTGCTTGTTATAGAAGATCTGTTTTCAAGAATTTTTTTAATTTCTCAAAATGAATTCGCCAATTAATAGTTAATTTCCGTATCGAAAATAAATATTTAACAAAATGTTCGTGATCAATAATATTTCACGGTGAACAAGGTTATAATGCAATTTTTTTTTTTTTTTTTTTTTACTTTCTCTTAACAATAAGGTAGGGACGTGAGTTTTTGTTGTATTTACACGTTTTGAAGTCTCCTGATTCTGAAAATCATGTTTTTAGCGGTTGGTCTGAGTGTCTGTCTGTGTGTCTCTATGTGCGTCTGTCTGTGTGTTTGTCTGTTATCAGCATATCTCAAGAACAAATAGTAGCAGAAAGTCTAAACTTGGTATTCTAAACGTACATATATAGGGATGCTACACTAAGCTTTTCGTTGAGATGAAGCAAGTGGTTCGTGTACAGGGACACCCAAGAGGATTCACATGCATTATGTCTATGGGGGAAACTGCACGTAAGTAGAGTTTCTAAACTGCACTAAACCAAATTAAATGAATATCTATTTCCTATATGCGTAAAAACATGTCTCACTTAGAATATGATAGGGAAATCATTCACTGTTCATTTACTGGGCTACACAAAAGAACTAGATTATAGTGCGACAACAGCTGAAAATTAATGGAAATATATTTCAGGTTATGCCGTGTATTATTACTATAGGATTATATTTAGGTACACCATGTGGTCCGTACATAATCTTCAAATGATATACAGGGCTGCAAATGTTCAAGCGATAAACTTCTTTTTTTTTATTGTTAATGGAAGTGTTTTACTATAATATTTTACCATTTCGAGGAGAGCTGCTCAGGAATTGAAACAAATTCCTCCTAGACATATGGTAAATAATGTTTGTTTTTAAGCTAAATATTTATCATTAGTTTTTTGTGTATTTAAATGTTTTGAGGCTTCCTGATTACTGAAGTCAAGATTTTTAATGTTTGATCTTTGCCTGTGTCTCTTAGAGTAACTTAAAATCGAATAATTTCTGGAGATCCGAAAGTAGTATTTGAAATTAACATAAGTTTGTTGCTGGAAAAGTTTGATCAAGACTGATAAATTACTAGGAATGTTGCGTGTGAAAGATGTCTGAGTAATTTTAAGCGAACTTTTAATTTTAATAAAAAAATTAAATTCTATATAAATATACGTGCAGTGATGAAACAGGGGTTGAGGGGGGCGGCAGTCCCCCTCACACAGAACTAATTATCATATAAAACTTTTCGGAAACCTAGTTTGAATTGTTTTAATATAAGATTTTATAAAAGTATTCATTATGTTACCACTTAATCTCCAACCTGTATTTACAGTATTAAATTTCAGTGTATAGCGAAAGTCGTGTGAGTAACACACCAGATTATTATTATTTTTTTTATCTTGTGCTTATTCAGAAAAAATGCATATGCATCAATTTTCTATTTCTAATTATAGACATTATAAATTAAAAACTATGTTTGTATTTTTAAACATGACTTTCTTTTACGAAAATAAATAAATAAATACCTATATATATATATATATATGTGTGTGTGTGTGTGTATGTGTGTGTATTTTTAAATCCTCGTAAATATTATTTTAACTTGCTACATTCATTAATATATATATATAATTTAATTTAAATAAATTTTAGTTAAAAAAAAATAATAAATAAAAAAGTATGTTCTTTCTGGTACTTGAACTCACTACCTTCCAGGTTTTAGACACTTTACTATTCCACCACACTTTCTTTCTATTCGTTCATTTTTCATTGATTTTGATAGGAACTGTTAAAACTTCTAGGGTTTTATTTAAACGCAAAAATTTTTACACTATTCTATGTTTTCGAACAAGCTCTTTAATTTAAGCGCGGTTTGATTTCAATGGGAATTTTACTGTTTCAATCTTTGTCTTTAACGCGAAGAAAAATGGAGAATAGCTTAAATTAATCAAATTTTCTTTTTCTGTTTTGAGAGAGAGCAGAATATAAAAATTTAAAATACATAAAGAGGGAAAGTCTGAGTCAAAATTAGGATTCAGATTTTAAATAACATTTAGTTTATTAAATATATATACATTATTAATTTAAATATGATATTGTTTATTTTGAAAATTCCTCTCTTAAATGGCAGTTTTTGTGTTAAATCATTAATTATTGAATTTTAAGAATGCTGCTGAAGTCATGCATTTCCGTTTGCTGCACCAAAATGCTTAGCTCGAGTAAATGGGTTAAACTTTGTTAATTAATCTTTAAATAATGTATTCTGTTTATGCACTTTAATTTAATAGTATGAATCAGAATGTGAATCACACGTTTTTGCAGGCACATTATTGTGAGAAAATTGCAGCAGTTTTATGTAGTGTTCTGTAATTTTAATCTGAAAGTTAAAAGGTAACAGACAATTCTAATTGTTTAAATATTTTTTTTTCTATTTATGAATTATTATTGATTACCAGCTGTATTATTCATTTCAATTTCATACTTTTATATATATATTAAAAATGTTTGTGTGCATTATATTAATGCTTTAGAAATCGCAACATGCAGTAGAAAGTAATTAATTAAATAAAACAATCTAGATTTTATAATAAATAGTTTTATTTATATATTTTTAACATTAATTTTCATTAATTTAATGTAAGACTTATTAGATGATGCACTGCAGCAGGATACATAAAAGACAAAAATTTAAAATAAATCAGTTGTTATTGTATATGTGTGTTTTTATAAATGAAATATTACTAAACGAGCAATGTTGACAAAAGTAGATTATTTATTTCCTGCACATCTTTAACAAATATTAATAATGAAATAAAATATTAATAACGAATATTATTAATAACAAATTTTGATAAAATTCTTTGTTTATTTAATTTTTAATTTCCTTAGGCATCTATGCAATGCCAATTATAACCATAATTTTCTAATGTTTTATGTTGTATTATGGGAAATATTCTGAAAAGAAATATACTGATTAAAAAAAAGAAAAAGAAAAGCTTTGTTATAAAAACACTATATATAGATATATACATATTTACCCTGTAATATGTTTCAATAGGTTTTCATATATATATATTTCTATACTATTTTTTCTAGTCTATTTTAAATACTTTTTTATGTTATGTTACATAAAATTTTTTGGGAACTAAAGGGATTAAAACACACACCCACAAACACAAACATACATATAACATTACATAACAGAAATAAAGCGACCAGACCCAATCTCTTTTTCCCCGATTTCGACTAACGTATCAACGCGGACAGCGGTTATCGTTTTCTTCACTTCATGGCGACCTATGCGCAAAAAAGACATTAAATAAATTTATGGGACACACGATATATATATTATATACATTATAAAAACTTAAAATAAAAGAAAAAAGAAAAACGCAGAATGTAAAAGTTTTTAAGGGTTTAAAACGAATGCAACTGCAATTAAGTTATAGTTGCTTATTATTATTATTATTATTATTATTATTATTAACTAATATGTTTTTGCTGATATGACAAAATCTTATTCATATTTCTTTCTTTCTTTCTTTATTTTTATGCAGCATCGTAAGTATTCATATAACGTGCCAGTTAGAAGTAAAAATTACAGTCAATCTCTGAAAAGTGAGTTAGATGTTTAACGCTCGATATTTTAGTCATTTGATTTTGCATGACAAATCATCATTTCCTAATCGCTTTTTCTTTCCTGTCTTATCTTTAATAGGCATAATATATATGAAGTGAAGATGCAGAGGCAGATATAGGGATTAAGGGAAATTGTGTGTGCTTGGAAATTGAGTGGAATGCCCTCTCGGGGTCTTTATAATGTGTTGTAGACCCTATTTACGCGAGATTCGGAGAAAAACGCGGAAAACTCTGAGCGGCTAGGCGAAGAGTGTGACGGGATAGAAGGAACATCCTGTCTACCAGCATCGAAAGAACCACTCGGTCAATGGTGGAGCCAACGGGGCCGTGCCCTTAGCGACCGTGCCCTTAGCGGAAATCTATAAACCCGTGTCCTTAGCGGAAATGTTATCCCCCTCGGTTGCGTGCTTTTAGCATACGTGCCTTTAGCGGAAATGTATAATAAATTTTAAAATAAATTAATAAATAGAAAAATGAACTATTCAATTTTCCTTCACACTTTATCCATATTTAGCCCTGACTATATTTTGCTTCAGAAGTAAAACCTGTAAAAATAGGTATGCGTACTGTAGAATATCTGTTATTTAAGGGAACGGTGTTATGTAACCATATAAAGTTTAACGAATCACAGTACTCCATACAAAAACGTACATCATTCCCATTTTATGATTTTATTTAAGTTTATGGAAAAATCAGGAGGTACACATTGATTATCAACACTTTTCAACTGTACGTACTCGTTGTATCGTATAACATTCTATGTTCTTTGTCTATATTATCACACAATGGGCAGACACAAAGACAGACATATAGACTAACTGAATTCATAATCACTCTGAAACATTGTTGGAAAATCTTAAAAAGGCTTAACACAAACAGAAATGCTGCTCTTAATTTCCTATTTGAACCTCTTAATATTTCGAAACTTTTTTCTTAGCCCTGTAAATCCGGAGGTTAAGCATATTATAGTTTACGCAAAACATTTTCTTAGCATCTAAACAATAAATGAGAATTTCTTTATGATTTTTTGATGAAGTTATTTAAAGGTGATTTATAAAAATGTCTCCCCTAAAACGCAATGCATTGGCATTTTTTGGATGTTTATCATGTACACAAACCAGTGGCATAGATTCTATTAGAGCCATTTTAAGTAGGGAAATTCAATAAAGAATTTGAATAACACATATCATTAATAAAATAAAATTAAATAAGAACTAGTATGTTGTGGCCACCACAAGACTTTATTTTCCTATACAAATTCACTAAGTTCAAATAATTAATTTTCATCTTAGAGAAAACTAACACTAAATATCCAAAGAAAGACAGTTTTATAGATATAAATGACATCTTAAAAAATGCATTTTTTAATAGTCATCTCACATATCAAGTTTCGTACAGTTATATGCTATAGAAGTTGAAATATAGCTTTCCCGTTATCAAAGAAATTTGCAGTCTAGCAGCGCCACCTATTAGCCAATAAGCATCCAAATTCAATCAGCATAATGTCTCGTAATGGCCTTCACATATAACCACGTTTTGTTTCATTATACGCAATAGAACATGAGAAATAGCCTCCTCTTAAATTTCAGAAATCACTGTATATCAGCGCCATCTGTGAAGTAGTTGACACCAAAAGTTGACAGACACTCATTTAGGTTAAGGTGCATCAACATATAAATTTATATTCAATTCTGTGCAGTAGTTCCTGAGATATAACTTTCCCTTAAATTGCAGAAATCGCTGTATAGCAGCGCCACCTGTCGGTCCATAAGCATTCAAATTGAATCAGCATAATGTCTCATAATGGTTTTTCTCTTACATCAAGTTTTGATTGATTATACGCAATAGAACCTGAGATATAGCTTTCCCTTAAATTGTGGAAACCGCTATCTAGCAGCGCCACCTGTTGAGCGGTTGACACCAAAAGTTGGTAGGCACTAATTTAGCTCAAGGTGCATCTACATGTAAATTTATATGTAATTCTGAGCAGTAGTTCCGGAGATACAGTTGCCACAAAATTTTTGTCACACGCACACACACACACACACACAGAGACAGACAGACGGACACACAGACATTTTCTAAAAGTAGTCAAATGGTGTTCCAGACCTCTCTAAACGTATAAATCCGTCGAAAACCGGAAGTCGAAAATGTTTACGAATCCAATACTTTCTTCTATTGAATATAGAAGAAAGTAAAAATAAAAAACTCATAAAATATTTACGGACGCTGGAGACAAACAAACGGACAGTAGAGTAGACAAATATGTACTCTAATTCAAATCATATTCACGTTTTAAAAAATGGTAGAATAAATACTTAATGTAAACGAAAATGCAATTCAGCAAATTTCCAATAATAACCCTCAGTGTCAACTGAATATTTTTGTTTGACTCTGTAAATCTAATGCTAATCATACTACATTCTATAGAAAGCATTCTTTTGTGCATTTGAATAACATATTTCAATCTACCGCACGCACACCTTCTTATTTCCGCTAAGGGCACTGCTTCTTCTATTTCTCTTTCTTTCCTTCCACCACATTCCGCTAAGGGCACGTTCCGCTAAGGGGACGGTCGCTAAGGGCACGACACCGAGCCAACATATATGAAATTTCAAGACATATTTTTTTCGTTAAATTATAGAAATTATCATTTCATTGCTATGAAAGTATTTTTAATATTTTTAATTTAACATTTTATGAATTTCTTTTTTTCAATTATTTTCAGAATTAGATAAAAATAATTTAAATGATGTTTAGTTATTTTCCCTGAACTTCGAATTGCATAGCAGAAAATATACATATCTACAATTTCACGAAATAGAAGATACAGAAGTTAGATTATTAAAATTTCTTGCATAATCGACTGCTATACGTGAAAAAAGTTTTCTAACATGAAAAAGGATTTCTAACTTTACGAACAGAATTAATTAACGAAATATTTGTTACAATACTATTATTGTAGAAATTTGATTTTTAACACTGAAAAAATTTGGAAAAATAACAAAAAATAAGTCTCATTTAAATGCATGCATGTAAGCGCCCCTTATTATTACTGTTTAAAGTAAGGTGATATATTATGTGAAAATTAATCTGTAGTTATGTAGAAAGTACCTTTCCCCCCCCCCCCCTCGCCCCCATCGTTTATAAAGAGTAAAATATTATATAGTATTATATAGTAGTACTAAATTATTTTTGGAAAGTTACAAAGGTGCATTGAATAATATATCACTGAATTATTAATCTAGTATTAGTTTTCACTATTTTAATATCTAATTATTAAAGAAAAAACAATCGCACAATGACAAACACGTCCCAATTTCTTTCGCACCCTCACAGAACAATTTCATTTTCTTTAGTTTTAATAACTAAAGTTTATTTTAAAAATCGTATAACTTTGTATAATTAAATCTGTTTTACCTATTAAAAACTAGTATGTTGGGGCCACCACAAGACATTCTTCTCTATAATCTTATGCAAATTCACGCAGTACAAATTATTTATTAAGTTATTATTTATTGAAATTATTTTCCATGATGAATGCAGACGATTTTTATCCCAGAAATGTATAACATTGAATGTCGAAATATTTTTTATTTTTATTTTATTTATTTATTTATTTATTTTTTTTTTTTTTTGGGGGGGGGGAATCAATAACTTTGTATTAAATGATCACAGATCTATGGTTCAACTATTCGTTTTAAAGGGGTACTGACGAATTTTTTCGAAATCTACCCACAATGAAAGTTGACATCACCCGGGGGTGCTTGTCCCCCAGAGAGGGAGGATGCAATGCTCCTACATTCACATACACGTTTTCCTTCAGTTTAATGCTAACTGTCCTCAATAATTCGTATTAATGTTACAGTGATACGTTAAAAATAACTCTCATTATGCAAATTTATAGGAAACTTTGCCCTAGACTGTCATGTTAAAATTTTAGAAAAAAAAAAAAAAAAAAATGGGATCAGAATTGCATCTGTTGAGCGATTGATCCCTAAATGTAATCACCATCATTTTAGGGCAGGATTTTCTAAAAACAGTAAAATCGTGTTCAGGACATCTTAAAACGTGTAAATCCGTCAAAAACTGGATTTTGAAAATTTTCACTAATCCAATACTTTCTTCTTATATACATCTAGGAGAAAGTAAAAATGAAATGTTTATCATTGTAAAATTCCCAGAAATTTTAATAAATAATAGATGCAAGTGAAAAGAAATTTCAGAAAAATGTCATACGCTTCACAAAATTTATAAAGGAAGGTTGTCGTTGTTGTTGTTGTGTGGATTAAGGTCGATTAACTTCACGAGGGTTGTAGGCGCATAGACGGAGTGCCCTCTATGGGGAATCTTTCTAAGGGGTCTTAACCCGTACTTTTGCAAGTTTCTGAGAAACCACTGATAATTCCGAACGGCTAGATCGACGAGCGTGATCTGGGATCGAACCTGGCACTTTTCGTCTACCAGCTTTGAGCGCAGTACCGCTCGGCCACTGGTTAGGCATAAAAAAGAAGAAACATACAGACAGCGAGAAAGAGAGAAAGAATTTAACTGTAGAATTGTTTTGCGATTGATGCAGAATATGTTGTAGAAATATTATGTCAATTTTTACTTTTTTCTGTACAGATGCAAGAAAAAAAAAAAATATTGGATTTGTGAAAATTTTTCTATTTCCGTTTTTCGATGCATTCACCCGTTTCTGGAGGTGTTGAACACGATTTGAAAATTTTTAGAAAATGTCTGTAAGTATGTCTGTGTGAGTTTCTCGCTAATTTTTTGGACGATGTATGTCACGAAACAATGAACGAAATTTGGTAATTACATAGTTGGACTTTGACCTAAACTGGTACTGATTACATTAGAGGGCTAGGTGCTCAATAAGTAGCACTGGCATCCGATTTCCTCATAGTTTTTAATGTGGCAGTATAGGATTTGTGTAGCAGATTTTATATAAATATATATGGTGAAAATTATTTTTTACTTTTCAATGTGAAAAAGAAAAAAATATATTTATGATAATAATAGATAACCAGGAAATTTATTTTTGTGTATAACGGCATAGCTTTTTCCCGGGGATCGTATATTTTCAAAATGGATGTCTTTCAAAAGTATTCTTCAAAACCTTTAAAACGAATGATTGAACCATAGATCTGTGATAATTTAAAACAAATGTATCCATCTTTTTTTTCATTACTAACGAAAAAAAAAAAAAAAAAAAAAAAAGAAAGAAAGAAAGAAAGTAGAAAAAGCATTTTCTCAGATGTTTGCACAAAACTGACTGTTTTTTGACATTTAATGATACGCTTCTATCAGATGAAAATGTATTCATCAAGGAAAATAAGTTTGATAAATAATAATTTTAATATGTGATATGTACAGCGGGAATTTGTATAGGAATATGGAAGAAAGTTTTGTAGTGGCCATCACATACCAGTTTTGAAAGAGATTTTTTGAGAAATTTTGGTTAAAAATAAATAAATAAATAAATAAAGTTACAACACCTTTAAATGTATAGAAAGGTCACATTTGTCAACATGAAAGGGTCAATATGTAGTTTTATCTGTTTAACTAATAAAAGTTTTGATGCCCTTTAAAAAGGGATTGCCAAAACAGTCTTTTGCGTGTGCCACTAATGATAGATTTTAGATATTTTGTAAAGTTTTAAAATGGGACA
Organism: Salticus scenicus; assembly: GCA_963930645.1. NCBI lineage: Eukaryota > Metazoa > Arthropoda > Arachnida > Araneae > Salticidae > Salticus > Salticus scenicus. The sequence continues at coordinate 666,819 of CAWVNO010000061.1, forward strand.
AAATAAGCCATGATAGGAGCGATACACAATGCCTATAGGAAGATTATGCTGACAGCTTGTCAAGGCTTTAGAAAATCTATTAAACAGATTTCTTAGTACTAAAATTAACTCCGATTAAGTTTTCGTGGTATTGTTTTCAGAAAGAGACGTTAGGAGTACATTTTATTATAAACTGACAAAATTGACAACGTCTTCTGACGAACAGAGTTTAGAAGCTGCTTCTTTTAGTTAATTAGTTAATGATAAATAAGAATATAAGTCTTATATAGAGATTGATAAAGCTTCTGGTAACCAGAGATTAGACGCTGCTTTTTTTAATTAATTAATAAATGAAGAATTAGTCTCTAAATTTTGTATAAACACCATTTAAAGTTTCAATTAGGGCATTTAACTTGTTGACTTAATATTAAGATGTAAAATATAACGTAGACAGTAAAAGTACAGTAAATCTATAAAACTGTCACCTCTCAAAAATAAAAGCCCCTTAGTTTTTTTTTTTTTTTTTTTTTTTTTTAAGCTTTAAGGGGGAAAATGTTGTTAACATACTAATTAGAATTTAACCATTAAAGTAACTTAATCTCTGAACTTTCAAATATTTGATTCATACATTTCATTTAGGTTTCAATACTAATCATGGAAATTTATCGGTATAAAGTATTTTTTTTTTTTTTTTTTGAAAAAAATAAATAATAATAATAATAAATAAAAAAATAAATAAATTTATCTTTGATTTGAAGTATCATGGTATTGAAATATTTAAAACTACAGTTCTCTATCACATTGTTAAAAATAATTTTTTTTCAGTTCTTCTCTAAAATTTTTGTATCGACTTAGTATAAATAAATATTTTAAAAAGATTGATATCAGGTTTCTTAATATGCCGACATGCGAAAATTTAGTAGAATAAATGTTTATTTGATTTTATTACTTTTAATACGTGGAATAATTTAAGAAAAACAATTTTATTTGTTAAAATAACTTATTTTTCATTCTTTAAGAATAGTATAAAGGATATTTTTTTACTTTGCAGCAAAGATTAATTGTGTTTACTATTTCAATTTACCTGTCGAAATGTTCACCTTTACCTTTCCTTAAATATCTTTAGAATTAAATAAAATATTTTGTAAATGAAATTATCATATATATTAAGCCTTAAATAGTGTTCTATATCATTGAAAAGCGTATAAAACACATAAAACACCTAAAAATGTACTTCTAGAAATTTTCTGTATTTAATATGAATATTTTTGTATGACTTTATAAATGAATCGTTAACGTTAGTTACACCAGTTTTGTATTGAAGACATCCTTTATTGCATTTGAAAAATGATTTTTTATGTTAAGCACAATATAACGATGCTGACATAGGCATATGATAAATATTTCTCTTAGACTGTAATGTATACAAATCATTTTATGAGTCCTTTTATTCAAAGTAGTCGTGTTATATGTACGACTTTTTTTTATAGGCAGTACGGTACAATAAATCTTAGAAACCTAAGCAAAATATATAGTTTTTATTGTAGTCTAAAAATATTTATGGAAATATAAAAGTGGACACGCAGATGAACCAAAGTCATAAAAACTTTTAACATTCGTTGGAAAGTTTAAAAATCCTCCAAGCTATTCTTAAAGAATTAGTGAAAAAAAAAAAAAAAAAAAAAAAAAAAAAAAGAAAACTAAAAAGATAAAAAGATAAATTATTTTTCTTGAATTATTGCATACGTTGAAAAGATAATAGTAATAATAATAATAATAACATAGAAATTGGCAATTATTCTAATAGCTTTCATACGTCTGTAATTATTGATTTTATATAAAATTGACAATCAGATTGAAATTGAACTTTTTAAATTTAACTGTGATGTAATTGAGCTTTTCAGCATTTATCTGCAGTCTTTTTATTCCATTTAATTTTTTTATGAAATGCTGAAAAATATTTTTTAGCAGTGTAATAAATCATTATTAATTTAATAAGAATTCAACAATTGTTATCTTCATAACAGAAGTGCTTAAATTTAAGTTTAAAATTTCTTTAATTCTTCTGCTTTATTTGTTAAAAAAGAAATATGTTTATTGTACGTTAGTATATTTCACAATATAGGAAATATATAAAAGTATAGTATTGGGTTTCTTATCGACAAATTCATTCTTAGTTCAAATATAATTCAAAAAGTGTTAATGTATTGTTTTAATCTATTTCTAATACTATGTCGTAAGACATAAAAGAGTTAGTTCATATTCTGAGTTTATCAAACCGTATACTGTAAAAAAAAAAAAAAAAAAAAAAAAAAAAAACGAAATCACGGGATTTGACCGTATAATTTTACAGTACACGATCATTTCCTAATTAAATGGTCAAAGCCCGTACGTTAATGCAATGAAAATATAATTTTGGAATACTGGCATATTTTTTAAGGGCAAAAGTCTTTAATCTGAGTAATTTGCTCAAGTCTGCTATCAAACTGTATTTTTTGGTCAAATCTCTTCAAATGTAAAGTGTTAGCTATTCAGTGACGTCATATAAGAATCACTTTGTATTTGAAACTGAAAATATAGTTGTAGTTTTATTGGTTGAGAGATTTTATACATTTATACAAATAGCGATTGATATAAGAGAGCTATTGTTTCCTAAATTAATTCAAAGAATTTAATTAAAAGTTGTATATTTGTTACAGCGAAAATCATTTATGGTCCATTTATTTATTTTTATTTTTTTTATTATTTTTTTTTATGGACTTTGCCTAGAATCTCCGCGGCCGGACGTGGCCCGTTTTTTGACATTGTAGATAGTAGTTAAATGCCCCCCCCCCGTCATTTTTAACTCTCTCTCATTTAATTTTGTAAAATTTAAAAACAAATAATTGAATATAATTCTACAAAATCTATATCTGTGCCTAGAAAATAAATGTTGTTTGTGTAATACAACTAACATTTTATATAATCATTAGGGTAGGCCGAAAAATGGATATTTTAAATAAGCGACTTTTAATAGTAGAGAAAGGTTTTATTTTAGCATCCTCTCTTACAGAAAAATAATGAAAAAAATAAATATTTATGTCTTTAGTTCACGCATGACCTTCAAAGTTAGAAAAAAGGTAAAATAAGGTCAGTTTTCAAAAATTTTTATTGGAATATAAATATTATAAATTTTTGTTCTAATACCACTCAAATTCTTCCTTTTAACACTTTTTTTCATATATGCTTAAAAATATTTATATTATTTTACAGCTTATAGTTTGCGCATACGCCCTAAATTTTTGTAAATTTAACTAAAATTCGACTTTTTTATTATATTTTTAAAAACATATCTAGCTTACTAGAAAGCTTAATAAACAGAATATTTAGTTAAATATTTTGGCATTTCTTCTTTTACAGTGAATAAAAGTCTGTGTGGTGAAAATAGAGAGTGCAGAAATTTTGTTAGCAAATCATGAACGTCGATGAAACCGTATCTGGCGTCATCTACCGAGCGGTGTGACTTTTCTTCCCAATTTTCTTCACCATTATCATTCTAATATGTCAATCAGTAAGCAGTGAGATCACATAATTACCTTATATATATATATATATATATATATATATATATATATAATTCTGTAGGTTTATCTTAAAATAATATTTAAAACTGTGAATTTTCAGTATTGTTTTAAAAGTTATTTGGTGTTGTATTTGTATAACTTTAATATTACCATCATTGCGACTACCAGGTAATCCCATGCGTATCAGGTTTTAGTTTAGCAAAAGAACGGATACAAACACTTTGTTAACATATAAGGAGGTTCTTTTGTGCAGTTTCAATGGAAGATACATATTGTCATTATATTCTATGAAAACACCTGCATTTTTTACCATTGCCGATTGCGGTAGTTCGCAAATACAGCAGTTATACTCTAAAGCATCAATGCAAAATGTGTTCCATTCTAGAACAGTACAATTAAAAGGAGCCTATTAAAGCACATGTTACAGTTTGAGAAAATCTTATAAGAAAGACAAAGTTAAAAGCTCATCGCTGATGCTAAATCAATGTTGTTTCAAATTATAGCATGCAAATGCACAATCACCTTTTTGTGATTTCGTGGGTAAACCCAGAGTTTCTGTGACTGTCGTTTAAACATTGATTCTAAATGTGAAAAAGAGAAAAAAAAAAATCCCGCATAGAATTAAAATTTTTGTATGACCAACGAACTACTAGAAACACTTACATTAGTAACCTAGAGAAGAAAGAAACATATAGGCTTAGAAATAAAGAACATAGACAATTACTAGGTCAAAAAAAAAAAAAAAAAAAAAAAAAAAACAGTTTAATTAGAGCTTAAGAAGACATTTAAAGAAACAAAAGAAGGCAACGTATCTGTCGCTTCGAAATCAAAAAACTCAAAGGAGACTTCAGTTACCTGCTTCCAATGTAATGAGAGCATGTTAAGAAATTTTGACATTACAATAGCTTCTACTACATCTAGCATTTTAAAAGATGTTGGACTGATTAGTGAGGAAATGCTTACTTTTGCTAAACATGAGAACTTGTTATTAGCCATGGCAGTGGGCAAAAAGCAGCATTTAAGGGAACTGGCCTACAGAAGAATATTCAAGAGAAGAGCTCAACCGTCAGAACACACTGCTGTATCTATAAGTTAATTTCTTTCACCAATATTAAATTTTAGAAGCTTCGAACTGTAAAGAGCTGAACGGCTCGTTAACATGTTTACTTTTTCTGCGGCCAATGATGGAAAACGTGACAAACAAGGATGTTTTTTCTTTTCTATAAACTAAACAATTGCCCCAGTTTCAATTCCCATGTCACATTCATTCTGTTGAAACTACAGTAGAACCTCGATTATCCGAATCTCGATTAACTGAAACTCTCCGTTAACCGAAGTCGGTTTCTTTTCACTTTTTTTTTTCACTTTCTACTACCATCCAAAATTTTCTCTTAATAAACATGCATTTTTAAAGGGTTTTTTTTCCCCCACATTCCTTTTGTATGCAAGCCGTCCTTTCCAAACTACGAGTGCAGATAAATATTTTGGAATTCCATTTTTTAGAATTCCTTCTCGCAAGCTGAATTCTCGGTATGAGTGTACTATTCCCCACTTTCAAGCGTCCCTGTTCTAAACAAAAACACACTCCATTTCGAAATTTGGAAGGTCATACTGCCGAGTCTCAGAACAATCGAATGTTATTGCACCCTCTGATTGTAAGCAAGTGCAAAGAACCTAACCTCTTTAACTTCGGGATAGAGCTGCACGGCAAAGGATGGCCAATTTACACCAGGTCAAGCTTTTATTTAAACTATTGTAAGTTTTTGTTTCAGAAATAAATTTATTTTCATTTATAATTTTAATTTTTTGAACAGTTAAAATAGTCATAATAACAGTTCAATGACGATACTACATATTAAACTAGATGATTATTGATGAATTCTCGATTATCCGAAAAATTCGATTATCCGAAGTAGGTTCGGTCCCAATTACTTCGGATAATCGAGGTTCTACTGCATTGTGAAACTGGTAAATGAATCTGTAGAAAAACTGTTTGGAAAAGACGCAAGAGATGGATTTATAATATTAATTTTATACTCATGATCATCAATACCAAAACTGAGTAATAAGTCCAACTACAAGGTAGAAACTTCTTTAAAATCATTGAGCAACTGTAAATGCAACTTATACGTAAATATTATAAATTGCTGTTTTTCATGACTGGGTGGAAATCCAAGTGCAGCTACATTTTCGTGGTGCGTTTTGAATTATAAATGTAAAAAATTATAAATGCATAACAAGCGAAGAGCTGCACAGTGCATATTTACTTCGAAAAATCTAAAACTGTATTATCGAAGCCAAAATACTGCAGTTTGTAAAAAAAAAAAAAAAAAAAGCTAAAAAAGTCGAATTTTGTTTAATTTTACGAAAATTTAGGGCTTATGCGCGTACTAGAAACGGTAAATTAATGTAAATATTTTTAAAAATATATGGAAAGAGTGTTAAATGGAAGAATTTGAGTGATATTAGAAGAAAAATTTATAATATTTGTATTTCAATTAAAAATTTTGAAAATTGACTTTTTTTAAAACTTTTTTTCGAACTTTGAAGGTCATGCACGAACTAAAGACATAAATATTGAAATTTTTTTATTACTTTTCTCAAATTGAGAATGCGAAAGTACAACTTTTTTTTGTTGTTGTTATTATAAGTCGCTAATCAAAAATATCCATTTTTCGACCCACCCTATTAATCATGCGATTCCTATAACTATACGTAAACTATGTCTGTACGTAAAGTATTACATACTGTGTTAAACTAATATTACTCTACATCTTATAAGTTATTATATCTAATTAAGGGAGTTTCACTATCATTTATATTTCAAAATATTCAAATATTTTTAATGTGTGTATTTTTATATGCTGAAATATTTTTAAGTTTTATTTAGGGTTTTATTTAGGACTATCTATGAAAATTTAATTGTTTTTAGAGAAAAACTTTTAATGACAAATATTTTTAATGAATGACTTATATTGTTAAAAAGAAAAAGTTTGCCGTCAAACTGTTTATTTATTATTTGTTTCCTTTTTAATCATAAGTTCTTGACTGTGCTCCTTAGCCAACCTACGAAAATTAATGACTGTCTGAATAATAATAATACAAATTCCTAATTGAATATGTGTATAATCTTGTGCTTTTTAAAGATAATAATAAATAACTTTGAAGCTCAAGATTTCGCTAAGTTTTTGTTGTAAGATATTTAAAGAAATTTGCTTTGAAACTGAGAGTCTTTCACAAAATAGGTAAAACTGACTTTATAATATAAAAATAAAATATAATAACAGTTTATTTCATTAAAAATGCATCTTTCCTCAGTAACTCATACGTACGACCATACTTGCCAACATCCTAATTAATATTCCTTAGTCTTGTTAGTCCCGCCCTTTTTCTCATACCAATAAATTTTTAGAGAAATATTCTTCAAATTCAATTACGATTGAATAAGAGATACTCTAAAAAGATACCGGTGTGAAAAAGAAGGCGGAGCTAAATATACTACGGAATATTAATGAGTATGTTGGCAAGTATGCGTACGACCACCGGTTAATGATTAAAAATGTAAAAACAATTCAATTTTTATATAACAGAAGTTTAATAATAACTGGTTGATTATTAGAAAAAAAATATTTTGTATATATCGGAAAAGGGTTAAACCTGATTTTGTATCTCATATTGTAGCCTTATATTGTACACCTTATATTGCAGCTGTACTCAATATGCATCAATACATTTTTTTTGATGATCAATTAAAAAATATTAATTATGTTTGGATATATTATTTGCCTAGGATTTCTATATGCGTGTAATGATGTGTAAGATACAAAGGAAAAAAATGACACAGCCATTGAATGATTGAAACCTTGACAACAAATGAATTTATTAAAAATAAATAACACAACAGGTCACGAAGCAGCACAACTCTAGGATAAATAATAAAATAATAACAAATATAATGTTAAATAATAGAGGAAATTAGTGCAAGTAAATTGTACTGTTAAACTGTAATTTACATAGCATAATACAGATTACACATTAATATAATGCTGAGAAAAGTAAGATAGTCTGAGATTACTTTAATAGTTTCTTGCTGAAAAATATTTAATTGTAAAATTTACATTTTCTATATTTACAAGAGGCCTTTATTATTTTATATACTATTTATTTATAATTTATGTGTAAGATTTGAAGAAACAATTAATAAATATTACGTTGCACCGTCAAAAAGAAGGGAAAAAAAGTTCCGTTAGGCAAGAGCCAATTTTGACTATACTGCCAGAGTTAAAATTAATTTCTTTTTCTTTATCCTTTTGACATGGTGTTTCGAAATATTTTTTTATTGCTTATAACAGTTATAAATTATAACAGTTTTTTTTCACGCTTTTATTGTTATTTAATTTTATTTTATACATTTTCACACATATTTATACAATTTCACATTTTACATTTTTTTCTATACTAAACTAAGCTCTTGTTCAAAGAGAAAACCCTCTTAGTCCTTTTAAAGTACTCATTCTAAATATTTTGAAATTAAATAATCTTCAGATTTTAATCATTAACTAAAATTTTCTAAAAAGTGCATCATAATACATTGTTCAGTGCAAAAAAATGTTGATAATAAAATAAGTAATAACTAAGAACTGGTTAAGTGTAAGTAATTTAATAAATATAAGTTAATAAATACCTATATTATCTAATGTGCTTCAGGAAATATATGAACATTTTGAAAAATATACGAACATCGTGCCATACTCTCTATTTTATAAGAAATTTAAATGCAGTTAGCTAGTCTTGTCATACTAATCATTCAGCTATTACTACATCGTTCTGATACATCTCTTTTACATAATTCCTTGATTATATGAATATGTGTTATCACGAGGTGATGAACATATTTTGAAATTTTGCAAAATATGACACATCTCAAATAATATGCTTATATATTGTACAAAAAATACCGATAATATAATTATAATAATGTTTTAATTAATCTACTTTACGAAAGTTTTAAATAACATATTGATAGTAAATGCACTTAATATGAAAGTTAACATCTATAAATCGTCTATCAGCTTATTAACCCTATTCTTCTTAAGTGAACACATGTTGAAAAAATAAATAAATAAATAAAAATAAAAACAGGATGAGTCTCAAATAATATACAATAATCACTAAACATAACTTCTATAATATTTTGTCAAATAAATATCGCTAGAAAATATTACCCCTGAAACGAAAATTGAAACTTAAAAGTTTAAATATTGTGCATATTTTTGATTTAAAAAAATCTAAAGCATTTCAGAAAGTTTATTTCCTTTTCATCAGTTGTAAAGTTTTTAATAATAATAGGCCTCTTTATCGACACTTGAATGCCAGTTGGTAGTTTACGTATATACCTTAAAATTTTTCTTACACACAGATTTAAGCAGATTAAACAATAGAGATTTTAAAAGCTAAGAAATTTTGAATTTTAAAATATAAAATGAATATACTTATAAACAAAACACTAACATTGCAGTTTGCTACGTAAATAACAATAAATCAAGTCAGATGATATGATGCATTTAAGTATTTACAAACTGCCTGAAACGGAACTTCGACGAACTACGGACACTGAGAAGTGAACAACAGATAAAAACACATATATCGAGCAGAAAACATTTCGAGTGCTGACGTCTGTAAAAGTAAAGTGCTAACACTCTAGCTTATTTGCCCCACTGTTGGAAAAGGCCTGCTCGTTCACATCTGCAGTTGGTGCCCCACAGGTTGCATCGGCAAGCAGAGTTGGGGCAGCAATCATTAGGTCGGCCGTCGCATCCACCACCTCGGCGAACACAAGCACGCCTGTAATGGAAACATATTTTATTTAAATATTGTAGTACAAACAACATTTTAAGGGGACATACGACCCTTAGAACCTCAAAAAACATCGATTTAATCATAGACTTTTTTCTTTTCTTTCTTTCTTTTTTTTTCTTTTTTTTTAGTAAATTATTGTTAACTAAACTTCATTGGGAATGTCTAATTGTTACCTATAAGTTTATTATGTATTTTGGAATATGATTTAAATTCTGCGGTGAATTATTTAACAATTTCTGTGTTAATATATATATATATATATATATATATATATTTAACCTTGCACGCAGAATATATCTGAAACTATTTAATATTTTTCCTTGAAATTTTCGCAGATTATGTAGCATATCAGATCCTTAAAACTGAACTTAAATTTGTATCCCCCCTATTTTTCATACAGTAAAAAATAAATGATCTTTAAACTTATTTTTTAAATATTTTTTTAACCTAAATTTGAACAAATTTAGGTTTAGATTGAAGGATCTGATATGTTACATAATCTGTGAAAATTTCGAGGAAAAATATTAAATAGTTTCAGAGATATCCTGCGCTCAAGGTGAAAAAAACACATTTATTATTAATACATAAATTATTGAATAATTCACCACAGAATTTAAATTATATTCCAAAATACATAATAAACTTATAGGTAACAATTAGACATGCTCAGTGAACCTGAGTTAACAATAATTTACTGAAAAAAAATGACTGTAATTAAATCGATGTTTTTTGAAGTTCTAAGGGTCGTATGTCCCCTTAAGGGGATGTGTGGACTAGTTCCTTTCTTTTTCTTTTTTTTTTTTTAATTACTGATTTAGTGTTATGAACGGCTGAATGCATATGCATTGAAATGTATCAATATTAAATATTAAAGCTATAACAAAATGTGCACTTATTAGGACCAAATTTAAAAAATAGTTAAATTATATTTATACTTGCTGTTATTGTTTTATTTGTGATTAATATAAAACGCATCTGAACTTTTAATCACCATAGAAATTAGTAGTAAAGGATAATGCTTTTACTTACTTGTCTGCTTTCATATACATGTCAACATTTTCATTGTAGTCTTCTGAGAGATTGCGATCTGAAAATGGAAAACCTATTACATTAAATGATACACAAAAGTACATTTAAGAATCAAAAATTAATTATATAGATTAACGTATAATTAAATATACGCACAACTTGACTGCTTTATATAAATTCCCATAAACTATATAGAAAGTTTTTGTTACAGAAGATACACGACAAATGTTAATTCATATTGAAAGTTAATTCATATGTTAATTCATTGCCATTAACATTCATGAATCAATATTTATATTACATAAAACTAAGAATATATATATTTCTAAGTTACGTGATATGGTGACAAAGATTTGAAATTAGTTATTTACAGATTAACGCTTAAAAATGAGAATATAAAATAAAATAAAATTACTATTATTAGAAAAAGGAAAAAATAACAATTATAATAAGAGAGGGCTCAATGTTTTTAGATAGAAATTACATTTCTGTTATAAAATAAATGCGAAAAAAAATAATTAAATAAATAAAATATTTTTATTGTTATGATTATTATTATTTTTAAATTCAAAAACAGCATAAAATGCGATTCAATCAATATCAATCAGAAAAAAATATATATATAACAGAAAGAGGGCTTAGTAATTTTAGATAGAAATTACACGTCAGTAATATATACCGGGTGATCCAAAAGTCAGGACAAACTTTAAAAATGAATAATTCGAAAACGAATCAAGATACAAAGATAGGGTTTGCACTAAACGGATGAAAAAGAAACCGGATTTTGTGTGGCAAAGGAAAAAAATTAGTTCTGTTGGCGACCAACAGATGGCGCTATAGTGTTTTATTTTACCAAAAGATGATTTACAAATGGAAAAAAAATGTTGACAACTTACAAGTCAGCTTAATTACAGTTAATTAGTTCTACTACAGTAGCTGTTCAATGTCCATCATTCAGAAGTACAACTGTGAGATGATTAACCACATCGTTCACAGCATTTAGTAGCATTTCTTGTGTTATGGCAGACACATTTTGGCGTATGGCATCTTTCAGTGATGCTAGTGGTGCCGGTTGGTTGCGGTACACTTTTGAGTTCGAAGAATCTCCACAGCCAAAAGTCACAGGGTGTCAGATCGGGAGATCTTGGAGGCCATGCGCGATTAAAATAGCGACTGAGAATGCGATATTTCGATGCATATAAGCTTCGACTATCATTACCTTCTGTAGTTGTTCCTTTTTATATCGTTTGTTGCTTTGCATAATCCTACATCAGAAATACGACAGCTCTATCTGTTGGCCGCCAACAGAACTATTTTTTTTCTTTGCCATACAAAACCCGGCTTCTTTTCCATCCGTTTGGTGCAAACCGTATCTTTGTCTCTTGATTCATTTTCGAATTATTCATTTTTAAAGTTTGTCCTGACTTTTGGAGCAACCCGGTATATATATATAAATAACAAATAAATGCGAAAACAATTAATTAAAAAATATTTTTTCTTTTAAGTTTCCAAACAACATAAAATTCAGTTCAATTAATATTAATTATAAAAAAGAAAAATTAAGACAAAAAAAATGGTCTTAATGTTTTTATATATTAATTATCACTTTTGTTATTAACACTAGAACAAGTAAAAAAGTCAAAATGACTTATTTTGTTATAGCTTTAATGCCACACCCCGTTTTTCTAGTGTTAAAGATAAATGTACAGAAAATGGTACATACATTTTAATTTTAAAATAGAAACACATATGTAAATTCAAAAATCTCAGTATTGCTTAAAAAAAAAAAAAAAGTTTAAATTTATGGAATTATCTATAAATATCCGATGAAAATATTAGAAAAAGAAAACTGTATAAGGAAATATTACAGTTACTTATTAAAGTCTCTGAGATAATAAAATAGTTTTGTCTTTTATTCATGAAATAGGTTTTCTTAGTTCGTGCCTAAATTGAAAAAGCAACTAGCGAAAAGTTTTAATAATTTCAAATCACATCTTTTCAAGTTTTCCTGTAAACTTTCTAAGTTCTTTTCTCCATATTATGAATCAGGTGTGCACTTAGACTTATTTTTTTAATTAAAATATTTCCTACCGAGAAAATAATATAAATAATGTAAAAGGAAATGCTATTACCATTTTATATATATATATATCTTGCAATGTAAAAATCAATAGAAAATACATATATAACAGAATTTAAAATTCTGTAACACGTAGACTGGATTGATGTAGGTTTTTTTCTTCTTTTTTTAAGAAACTCTTATCGCTAACAATATTTATGTATATATAGAACACCTATAATGCATATATTTCATATTTCACATATTGAAAACATCAATTTGCAGATGCTTTTTATGAAAAATATATTCAAATTTGTTTAAGTGGCTTTATATCTTTTTTAGCTTTTTTTCATTTAATTTTACTTATTCGTATTTTTTAATTTTTCATTAATTTATATCTATTTTTTCTTATTTATGTTTTTATTCATATTAAAGTATTTTGTGTATAACATAGTAAGACAATAGCATTTACAAATGGAATGAAATGCAAATTAAATAAATAACTGTTTCAATAGAAATTTTCTTTTGAATTGTATAATTTAAATATTTAGAACAGAGGACAATTTCAGTTTCTGTTGCAAAATAATGTCATAAAATATCTAATTTTCAATAATCTTCTTTATTTTCGATATAAATATGCTTTTAATTAATCTTTCAATAGCATTAAATCGATTTACTTCGAATATCAGGTCAATTCTCCATCCACTGTTTTCCCATACCATCTTTTATTTATTCATTTAATATTCTCTGTGTCTTTCCTCTTCCTTTTTTCTCTTATTCTCATAAGAATGATAATTGCCTTACTTATAATAGGATCCATTCTCGTTACCATCATAAAACCTCTTGTTTTCCCAAATTACCAAACTGTATTATATAACGTTTATTTTATCAACAAACCAAATTACTTTCTTTTGTATTTTGCTAATTGGTGTAGTATATGAACAGCTTTAGTGATTAAGTAGATTACATTGTATGTAAAGGAAAAAAAAAAAAAATTGAAAGAATATTTTGATTTTCGTTTATGTTAAAAATAAATAAATAAAAATGTTCGATGTTCAGTCAGTTTAAGAGAGATGGCTGAAATTAAAATGAATTTTCTCTTTGAAAGAGGATGATCTCCCATTCATAAAAATATTTATTTTATCTTGGTCATAGCCTCCTAAATTAGATGCCTGTCGCGTTGCTCGAAAACTTGGCAACAATTGAAATGGTAGACAGCGCCACCTGGAGCAGATTGAGCGACTTTTTTATTCAGCAACCACCAAAAATTTTTAAAAGAGGGATATGATATACATAAAAAGCAAATTGAATCGAAGAAACATCGATTATATAAATCATATATCACTTCTTAAAGTTATTGGTGGCGGTTAAATAAAAAAATCGTTCAATTTGTACTAAGTGGCGCTGTCTACCGTTTCAACTGTTGCTACGCGACAGGCATCTAGTTAAGGAGGCTATGTCTTCGTTGAAATAATATGATTTTGGGTAATATTAATTAATGGATTCATGAATTAATGGATTTTTGAACATTCTTTGAACAAAGTTAAATAAAAAGAAATTCATTCTTGTAAAATTAAAATTGTTTGTAAAATTGATCGCAAAAATTCTTACAAAATAAATAGGAAATTTTAGTGTTTCATTATTATTTTTATTTTTTTAAACATATTTTAGCATATTTAGTGCTACAACCATATTTTGATTGTTTCAAACATCGAAACCGGAAAATTCTGTTACCTGTTTAAACATAGAACAGAGTGACTGGTTTATATACTAAATGATAATATAATTATGCATGCAAAATAATGAATTTATAACTATAAAACAGTGTTTTGTGACGTAGTATTATAATAGTTGAGATGGTAAAGTTTAATATCAATTCTTTATTCTATAACATTAAACAAAAATGATAATCATTATATCAATTTAAACTGAATTTAAGATTATTTCTAGGGTAATGTTTTGGAGGTAGAGAGCAAAATTATTTCGAATTTATTTCGAAATGGTCTGTTCGAACAAGAACAAAATTTTGTATGAAATTACGTCAAATTTTTCAGTCCTTTTCATTGAGTGAGTACTAAAATTTAAAACCTCTTCCACATGTTTCTCAAAACAATATTACAGAATTAGTAAACCTCCTATTTAGATTAAAATCAGTTTAAAACCGCGTTTGTCTAAAAAGTGTTTTAATCTAAATAGCTAATGGCACGTGTTTTAACTTAACTCTGTTTTTTAGAGATAATTTATAAACCTCTTATATGGTAGTAAGCGCGGATGTTTTCAGTGAGTTAAGACTTTTGAAATGATGATTTTAATGGAGAGTATCTAATATCTTCAGGGTTTCTTCTAAACATATAATTTTATTTTATCAACCGGACTGTATTAAGAATTTACGTAATTCGTATTGTTAACCACACAGATTCACTAAAAATCAAAGAAACGCATACCAGTATTTACAGAAAGACCTTGTTTTAAACAAGACAACTTCAAAAGCTCATGCAAGAACAATCAAACAGGCAACTCTTAAAGGAAAAGAAGAAAAAAATGCAGTTCTGACAATTTTTTAATTAATTCCGTAACATTTTTAGTACTTGCCTTTTTTTCACACTACTTTTCATGTATGGTAGTTTTCTGCAATATGTAATTACAATTAAATAAGAAGAAAATTATCCTTCTAAAATAGTGATATGAAATTAAACGCGTACAAACACTGTTGCAGAATTAAAAAAAAAAAAAAAATGACAGTTCTGCAGTAATATTAAGTTTATTTCATTGTTCAATATTTTAATAAAATCTGTATGGAAATGAAAAAAGAAATAGTATTTTTAACATCGTATTTTAAAGCATAAATCATAACAATTTTAATCAACATGGCTTTATATTTCAAGCATTCAGGAATATAGGTATTTAAAGTGTGCAGTCATAAACCTATATAACTGAAATACATAATTTCTTTACTAAAATTACAACTACATTTTTAAAAAGCAGAATCACAAGGACATTTAATTTAACTTTGCACTTAAATAAAACTTTAATACGCTAAATTAGACAAATATATATTAAGGATAATTACAAGAAAGCGGAGTTCTAATTTATGACACACAATAAGCTTTTAAAAATTGCACTAAACACTGTATTATGTAAATATTAGATTACCAATTTTCGTCTAGAAATTAATTATTTAAGTAATGTAATTAAATTAAAAGTACGGAAGAAAACAGAAATATATCTTATGAAAGTAGTTAAAATAAAAAGAATAAATAACGGAAAAGTACCTTATACATAAATGTTTCAATAATACATGAAGTTTGGAAGAAGCATTTAAGAGAGGTAAGTATAGTTAATTAAAATGTAAAAGTTTAATTGAATATATTAAATAGTTTTAAATGAGATTTACAGTAAACTAATTATTATTCATTAATTATTTTGATGATTATAATTTGGAGAATTATTTTAACAAATATATATACATATATATATATACATATGTACATATATTTGTTTGTCTTTAAGCGAAAATATTACTTTCAGGCAATTACACGAATACATTTAAATTTCATGCTTTGGTTTAAATAAAATTTAAGTGTTATTAACTGTTTTCTTTTCAGTAAGTTTAAATAACATTAATATATTTTTCTCAATACAAGAATAGATTTTAAAAAATTGCAAAAAAAAAAAAAAAAAAAAAAAAAAAAAGCTAAAATTTAATAATTAAAAATTATTTAAACATTGTTTCAGTAATCACCGATTTTTCTAAATTACAATCTGAGCCAGACAAGCATTATTATAAATAAAAATTATATTTTCTGTAGTTTTTGTTTTTCAAATTTTTAAGTTATGCATTTTGCGAAATAACCTGCATGTTTAACAGTTATATCTAATCCATTTTCATGAAAGCCATCAAAAGTTTCTTTTTAAACAAGAAAATTTTGAAATGGATAATAGTTTTTTTTTTATGTTTGTTATTTTTGGTCGTATAATTTCTTTGCTCTGCTAAATATAAAATATTGTTAGAAACAAAAAAAGAAGAAAAAAAAAAAACTGCTTTTTTATTACTAGGTTACCAATTAACTTTTAAATGCACATAATTTACAGTTGGGAATAACAAATTTAGCTTTTTTATTAAATTTCGAACTGCGGTACCCTAGTTAGCAGATCGTCGAAAGATTGAGGGATTGATTCACGGATTAGTCAAAGACTGTCATGTATAATGGTGGCTGGTGCACACAAAATCTGTAATAATCATGCTTCATAAAATTAATACATTTGAAGGTTATGAAGCAGAAGAGTGAAAATTGTAATGGCATATTTCGGGACCCCCTCAAGGGTGAACCCCAGACTGTTTCTAATAACCGTCGAGGCAGTTTTAACTGGAACCTACCCAAACCTTTACGAATTTCATTTTATTCCCTTGCATTCCCCTTTAAAAATAATCTCAAGATTTTCTTTAAAAATATTTGCAGAATATCTGCAAAATATCCTAAATTATTTGGTCTAATTCTTAAAAAAGTTTACAAAATTTCTTTATAATATCTTCAAATTTTCTGAAGATATTTTATAGAAAAAGATAAATCTTCAAAATATTTTAAAATATTCGAAGAATGTCTTAAGGAAATACTATTTTCTCAAGAATATCTTCGGATTATTTTTAGGGGGGTTTTAATATAAAAAATTTACAAATTTCAATTTTTCAAATTACGACCTCAGAAGAAAGAAACAGATTATAACAGTTATATGACATTATAATTCATAAGGAAGTGCAACATTAAATTTTATTTTTGGTACTCTTAAAATTATTTTTCATTATAATATGCGAATCTTTAAATTTATTTGCGCATAAATTGCACATGCTGTACTTGATTCATTTACTAAGCTAGCTAGACGACAGTATCTATATCAGTTGAATTGAATAGTGAAATTAATTTGAAACGATACATTTTTGCCTGTATCGTCTGCATACTGGATTTATCATGATGTCATAAAATTTATGATTTTTTTAGGTAATAAAGATGTTTTTTACAATGCATCCCTTTTTGAAAGTAATTAATGTAGGAACCTTTATGAGTGCATAATTTTATCACACTATCTCTTTAATCCAAAAAGACAAAATATATTATAGGCATAATATATTTTTAAAAACACAGTGGTTAAAATAGGGAAAAAAAAAAGCTTTTTTTCTTTTTGTCAAAAGTTTTCTTAATTTGAAAGTCGATACTTACCAAGAGGAGGTGGGTATGGCACTGCAGCCATAACAGCTTGCATAACGAGAAGTGCAACAATAGTTGCGCACAAGAAGCTTTTCATGACTGTTTGTTGTTGGGATCTGCAACAAGAAAGAATAAAAAGGAATTACATATGAATTATGAGTCATTTTTTATACAAACGTAATTTTACAAACACTACTTTTCGATAGCGTCATTTTAAAATGAATTACCGAAAATTATATTATCTAAAAGTATGTTAAAATCTAATTTAAGATACATGATTAAAAGCAATAATTTATACAAATTTATTTAGTTAAATACTTAATGTGTTATAATACTTGAAGTATTAGCATTACCTTACATTTTTTGAGAACATATTTCAGTTCATTTTGGATGAAATATTTATGCAAAAGTCAAAGTGAGAATCATGTTTCCCGAGATTCTAACATCTTCCTGTTTGATTTGACTTAGAAATTAGACATCATAGTTTTACTGTTCAATTAAAGCAAGATATAATTCTTTAGAAAGCAATTAAGCTAGTCCAGTGATTGATGGAAAATTCCCTCCAAAGAACAATTAAATTGATTTTGTTATTGTTATTATGTGCCTCTGATGGCGTGCGATAGCAATAAATCTTTATAAAGTTGGTATATGGATGCTTATATGCTCATTATATATTAAATGTTGTAGAAATAACATTTGACGAGCATATTAAAAAAAGAAATCACTTTTAATGCAACAATTTATGATGCGTAGAGATTGTTAAATTTATCCTTGTAAATCTAATTTGAAAAATGAAATCTATTATACAGATCTATTAAAATGTTATTTAAACAAAACCCTTTTCTACTAGTTACTTTTAATGTATGTTTTAAAACTATCATTTTTTTTAACCCTTAAATGCCTAGTTCTTTAAAAAATCAATTAACGTTTTTTTTGGCTTTCATTTCTTAATTAAATCATAGGAAGAATACTTAAAAAAAAAAAAAAAAACATATATTATTTTAAGTATGATTTAATCATAATGATAAAACTTAATACTGTATGTCTAAAAATTTTATAATTTTTTTCAACAAAATTTTCAAATTTATTATTATTACTATTATTATTTTTTAAAACGTTGACCTTAATTTTAAACAGTGTAGGAAAAAAAAATCCAAGTGTTTGAAAATTTATCAAATTACAAAAAAATTAAAATTTTATTTTTATAATTTTTTATATGAATGAGTAAATAATGAAATAGTTTGAATATTCAAATTTCAAATTTCAATAACATTTTATATTTTAAAGATTTTAAAGGCTTTAACGTTTGAATATTATAAATGCTTATATGAATAAGTTAATAATTATAATTTATATGAACGAGTAAATAACATACTATTTTAAACAATTAAATATTCAACCATAATTTTAAGTATCTACAATTTAATATTACATTCAAAGAATTAAGTGATAATAAGATAGTGAATAATTTTAACTCAAGTAGTTTGGTAAATAGCAAAATTTATCAGAACAAATTCTGTTCAAGAAATTTATATATACAATAACCGCAGCTTAATAAATTCACTGGTTAATAAAACCAGCCGCCTAATCTGTCCAAATTACTAAGATCGGAATCAAATCGATATAAACTGTTTTTAAAACCGCCGCTTAATAAAATCAGCATCGCCCGTTAATAAATTCGAAACAATAAATAAATAAATAAAAATCTCTCCAGCATCAAAAAGTCATTTATGGATGCTAAACAGATTTTTTATTTATTTATTTATTTACACTATGATTTTTACTTTCTTCTATATTCAGTAGAAGGAAGTATTGGATTCTTAAACATTTTTCAACTTCTAGTTTTCGATGAATTTACTGGTTTGGAGAGCTCCAGAACATGATTTGATCATTTAAAAAATATATCTATGTGTCTGTGACAAAAATTTTGTTCCAACTGTATCTCAGGTACTACTGCACAGAACTGCATATAAGTTTATACGTAGATACGCCTTCAGATAAATTAGTGTTTACCAATATTTGGTGTCAATAGCTCAACTGGTGGTGCTACTATATCACGATTTTCGCAATTTAAGGGAAGAGAATATCTCAGGTTCTACAGAGTGTAATTGAAGAAAACTTGATGTGTGAAAAAGCCAGTCTGAGATATTATGTTGAGTCAATTTGGGTGCATATCGTTGAATAGGTTGCGCTGCTGTACTGCAAATATCCCAAGAACATGAAGGATGTCATCTACAGGATAAAATTTCACTTCTGTTGTACATTTCTTGTAATACCTCTCTGACATGCAAATAGTCTGCAGTCATAATATAAAAAAATAATAATAATTAATTTATACTGCGTGAATTAGTGTAGGATAGTATACTGGTTTATTTTTGAAACAAAAAGTAAAATAGAACATAGAAATCCCTCTGTTTTCTCTTTTTGTCGAAAATTTTGCTTATATAGCATAATTAACTACAAATTAAACACGCTCCTTCCCTTTTCTTAGTAACAATGACAAGAAACGTATTTTTGCGGAAATAAGTTACTAATTTGATTTGGTTCTCTCTCACAAGTGAATTTTTTTTTTTTAATTTTTAATTACTAAAAAAGAATATTTCTAGTTCTTATTTTGACATAACTAAGAAGGTTTAACGGAAAGAATTTTTAACCAAAAAGAAAAAGCATGAACCTTTGGCAAAGTATGCATGATTTTCTTCAAAGGAAAGCGTATCAAAACTGGGGATGTGTTTAATTTACTTATTTTCATGGAACAATTAATTATCTGCCAAGGATTAATTAATATTATTTATTAATTCCAATATTCGTTACTTTTTGAAATTTCTTTCAAAAATCATAGTAGCAAATCCTTTTCCTTGAATGCAGGAACGTTCGCCGGATATAAAAATCAGCCGCTTAATAAAATCATTTTGATTCAGAACGAAGGAGATTTTAATAAGCGTCGGGCACTGTATATACATATATATACGTATATATTTGTTTATTTAATTTTTTTTCAGAATCTCACTTTAGTCTTTTACATTTCTTTAATACTAAATATAATGTTTATAAAGACATACTGAACTTCACACGCGTTAAAGTGTTCTAACATCGCTTTATTTTATGTATTTTATTTTTCTATTTTTTATTTGGCAATGCTGAATGGAAACGAGATTGAAATAATTGTTTGTAATTTGCAAGGAACAATTATTACTTATGTCTATGTCTCTCTTTCTCTCTCTCTCTCTCTATATATATATATTAAGGCATCTATCTGAAGGCATGGGTCACTTATTTACAAAATTTATTATTTTTAAATTGTTTTTTAATTTCCATGGTATCATAGATTTTTTTTTTTTTTTAATTTAAATAAAATGCCTTAATTTTGGAACAAAAAATTTGGATATTTGCCACAGTTAGGAATTTGATTGCATAATTCAGGAAAGCAAAAGTAGTTGAAAAACAGACAAGTAATCTGGAAAAATATTTATATTAGTATATATGTTTCTAACTCGTTTGAAAATTCATTCTTATTTT
This sequence comes from Salticus scenicus, assembly GCA_963930645.1. Lineage (NCBI taxonomy): Eukaryota > Metazoa > Arthropoda > Arachnida > Araneae > Salticidae > Salticus > Salticus scenicus. The sequence goes on from CAWVNO010000061.1 coordinate 688,031, forward strand.
GCAGGAAATTTATAAAAGAACGTTAAGTTATATATTCTAATTCACATTTTTAGAAATATAATTCTTAGAAGATACAATATTACCATTCTAAAAATATTATTTGTAATGCTTTATTTAATTTTCAATTAAAAATTGAACGATAAATAATTATATATCTTCTCCTTTTATTACAATATTTTTGAAGAAAAACTATTGTTATAAATAAAAGCTTTTATTCTATATTCAATTGAACTAACTATTATTTATCTAAAAATATCATTTGTTATGCTTTATATAATTTTTAACTAAACAGTGAAAGATAAATGAATATATAATTTCTCCTTTATTGCGAAGTTTGAAAAAAAAAATATATATATATATATCGTCAGAAGGCAAAACTTCTCCTTTATATCCAATTGGACTAATTATTGCTAATCTACAAAAATAAATAGAAAAATAAATAAATAAATTAAATTAAATTAAATTAAATTAAAATTAAAATAAACAAATGATAATAATAACAATAATAAATTGTGATACTTTATATAACCTTTAATTAAAAAGTGAACGAAGATTGGATATATAATTCTTCCATGTATGTTACAAACTTATTTAGGGTATAGTTTATCAGATGGCAAGATAAATAATAATAATAATAATAATAATAATAAAAAAAAAAATAGAAACTGAGTTAGAATAAAATTATATCTCCATTTTGACAAAAGAAAAAAAAAAAAAATTACTTGGACGTACCAAGAACCAAGAATCACTCTTTAAAACTTTCGTGTAACTAAGCTGTAATAAATAAATGTATTATTTAAAGTATAATATACTAGATACGTATATCAGATTATAATAAAACAAGCGTAATACTAGTACGTCATGAAAAAAGAAAATAAAAATAAAAATATGCGTTGAGTAATATTTACTATTATGCAAATGAGTAAATAATGCAATACTGCAAAATATAATATCTTCAATTATGTTTTTGACGTAATTAAATTTTGATAGATTGTACTTTAAGTCGATGTATAAATTTTGTTAGAAACCATCACTATAAAAAAGATATTTTAACGAATTTTTCAATTCATTTAGTTTCAACATAGCGGGAGGTTTATAAAATAAAATACAATCATGCTAAAAGCAGAAAGTACGCAATATTTTGTTATTGAATTGCAAGCATGTTCAGCGCAAGTGTAATTATTTGTCAAACCGTTTATTCTCGACCCGAATGACAGCAACCTCGAACATTTCTTATCATACCATCACATTTGGATGTAAAATCGAAGTACAGTTACATCCGTATTAAGTAAAAATTACATGTATGTACATAATTGTAAAATTATTATTTAAAAAAAAAAGTATTCAAAGAAAGTCTAATTAGGATGCAAATATTAAAAAATTATGTTTGTTAAACAACTTTACTTGCATTCAACATTTTTACAGTGAGAAACATACTTCAGGAATATACTATTGATTTCGTTATTATTGTGTACGCTTTTGATTTTTTAAATAAAAATATTAAATTAATGAAAATGAGATATCTTTTTGTTCTGAAAAATTAAATGTTTTATGATTATTTTCACAATTAACATTTATATTCGGAAAACCACCTTTTAGAAAACTGTCGCTTTGTTTATAATAATATCCATGGCAATAAAATCATGCAACCAGCTATTATGAACGAATGGAATATTTTAAATATGTAATATTAGAAGCAATTACACAATTTGAATCCATAAATTACCATTGTTAATATTAAAATTTTGAAATGTTTTAAAAATTTGGTCAAACTAGACAGAGCATATTAACGCAATTAACAAAAATTACTTTAAATTTTTCTGAAGAATTTTACGCAGCGTTTCAAAAATAAAAGTAATGAATGAAAATTTTTATAAATTAAGGGATATAACCATTCATGCCAATTTCTCGGAAATTCTAATATAAATAAGTGAAAATATATTTTGTTCCACTTACTTGAAATACTCGTTTGAATTAAATAAAGATAGTACATTTTCCATTTTAAGTACTAGATGCTGTGTGAATTCTCACATGTAAACATTAATTACACTTACCGCAGTCAAAGGCAGAGAACTAAGAAATTGGAGAAAATAATATATTATAAGCTCTATTTTCACTATTTCTGTTTTCGCTGCTAATTATAAACTACATGTTATTTGGCATAAAGAAGTCACTCTGGAGAATTAGTTGATAACATTCTAAATATTATGGTACTCAGTTCCAAACGCTAAAGTATCGGAAAATGACTGCAGACGATATTCGAAATTTTATTTTACTTTTGAACACTACAAAAATGTTAAAATATAGTAGTGTAAGATCCTTGCTTATTCTGCTACATAAAATGAGCAATTTTTAATGCTGCACTTATGTTTTCTGTGACTATTGAATGCCTCTTTCTACATTGGGAAGAATGTTACGATTGTTAAGCACAATTTTTCTCCACGGTTGAAGGCATAATAAAAGTTGTAGTTTAGCTCCTAAGAGACCTGTTGCAATTTTTACTTGGATTGATGATGCTATTAGGTTTATCTTAATGGTTTTAATTATGTATTTAAAACGATGTTATGAATATTCAATTTAACAATTTCTTTGTACCCTGGAGAAATTAATGTTATTTGAATACCGTTGAAAGAAAAACGATTTATTTTCTAAATGAAAATAGAAGGAATTCTGTTCAAGTCAACAAATTTTAAAATAATGTAAAAGAACTTCCCTTTCGCATCTAAATTACTTATTAATTTTTATACTGAATCATATTATTCATCGCATTTTATATCGTAATTAAGAACCAAACATATAGTATATCTAGATAAAGTTTTGGGATTTATATCAACTAGTTAGTTGTAAGAGGCTTAAATTGCCTGTTGAGAAATGATGACTGAATAGGGTTTCATTTGGTGACAATTCACAACATATTTCGCTACTAGAAAGCGCTGTGCACTACTTTAACATCATTAAATTCATAATTTTGCTTCAAACATACTTATTCATGTATAATAAATATTTTTTTATTCATAATAGATTAAAATTTCCTATTTTTTCCACGAAGAGATGCCGTAAAACACTTTAAAATATCATTCAAATCATTCACCCACTTAAACACACAATATGAATCTCAAATAAATTCTTTTAATACAACACATTTAATATTTTCACCGCTAGGGACTCTGTAAGCTATTTCAACTTCTTTTAAATACTAATTTCTTTTTATACAATGATTATGCTTATCCATGCATACGAAATATTTCACACAATATATTCTAATCTCAAACAAATGGTTTCATTACAATACATTTAATAAAATTTTTCTTATAGTGTTGCAGAGTCAATCAGTGAGTCAGTAATGAACGTAAGTATATAAGAGATAAAGCATCACTAATCATTATTTTATATTGTCGTGTTGCTTTTAACAACAATTATTCCATTTCCATAGCATCAATGCCACATAGATCAATTCGCAGCTAAATTTTAAAGCATTATAAGGATGGTATAGCAATTCACCCTTAGTAATTGGTAAAAGTCTTCCATACATTTTAGAAGCTTTTTATTGATATTGGATTTTTTCATCGCGTCTTCGTGTCACGCCAAAAAAAGTCCACTTAGAAAATGTAATCAATTCTTTTTGTCTCTTTTTGTTTCTGTTGGTTTAAGCGTCGTGCTGATAACATTCGTGAGTTCGATAGTTGAAAGGCCGAGGTGTTACTGTTTGCAGATGATTAATGTAAAATGTGTCAATTGATAAAAGAAAAAAATTCATTGTCTTCTCAGTATCCTAAGAATTTTTGAATAGTTTTTTAAATAGCTTATCATGTAGTTACTAAAAAAGCACAAAATAAAAATTTAAGTTAAAAAATAAATAAAATAAATAAATAAAATCTTTTTATTGAAATTGGATTTTTTGTCTTCATGTCTTTGTGTCACGTTGAAAAGCAAGGCGCCCTCACTTTTATGTAAATTTAAGCAACTTTTTACGTCACTCGTTAATTCATTTGGTTAAAGCGACGGGTCAGTAACGCGATAGTTGTAGGTTCGATCCTCGAAAGCCGACTTGTTACTTTGGTGCAGGTAATAAATTGAGAAGGTGTCAACTAATAAAAGAAAGTCTTTCATTGTCTGCACAGTATCTTAAGAAATTTTGATAAGTTTTTGTTAAGAAACTTTTATACTGAAACGCACAAACTAAAAACTTAAGTTAAAAAAAAAAAAAAAAAAAAAAAATTGGATGCTTTTTATTGCAGAGCCCTAAAAAGCATAAAATAAAAATTTATTCTTGCAGAGACATACTATAAAAAAAATAAAAGTTTCAAGAATAAGATAATTTTAAAGAAAAATGTAGATATTTCACTTTTGCAAGAAATGAAAAAATTTTAAACACTCATAATATTTTAAAAAAGCATTTGATAACAATATTTCTTTTGTATATTTATTTGTTAGATATTTTTTGCATGTTCCATGAATTTTCATAGCTGTTCTTTGACTTCTGGTTTGAACGTCAGGCTGATAACTCGATGGTTGTGGGTTCGATCCTACAACAGCCTATGAGTTAATTTTTGCAGATAACTAATTGAATAGATGTCAACTAATTAAAAATAAAAGAAAAAAAAAATATTTCGATCTCTATACAGTATCCTAAGAATTTCTCATTAGTTTTTTAGAAGCTTTCTTTTTTTGCAACTGAAAAGAACAAAATAAAAATTTAAGTAAAAATTGATTTTTTAACAGTAGAAGCTTTTTATTGTGGAGCCCAAAAAATCATAAAATAAAAATTTATTCTTGTGAAGATATGCTATAAAGAAATAAAAGTTTCAGCACTAAAAAAATTCTAGAGAAAAATAGAGATATTTCTCTTTTAAAAGAAATGAAAATGTTTAAATATGCATATATTTTAAAAAGCTCTCAAGAACTTTGAAATTTATGGCTTGGCGAATAGTTATACAAAAACTAATAACTAAGAATATTGGTCTCGAATGCTTTTTTAAATGTTTTGAATATTTAAAAAATCTTCCTTTTTTGTAAAAGAGAAATATCTATATTTTTCTCTTGAATTTTTATAGGGCTCAAACTTTCATATCTTTATAGCATATCTTTGCAAGATTAAATTTTTATTTCATGATTTTTAGGGCTCCACAATAAAAAGCTTCTACTGTTAAAAAATGTGTTTTTACTCAAATTTTTATTAGCACTTTAACCATCTGACGGATATATCCGTTCACTGAGCTGTTCTTTTTCCACAATGCACTCACAATTTAAAATTATATAATTAGAAAATTTAGCCTTTTTTTTTTTTTTTTTTTTTCAAGTTTGAAGGTCTTAAACAATAGTCGTAAGTATTATATTCATCAGCATTGTTACATTTTTTATCTCAAGTTGAAATGAACATTATTTAAGTACATTGCAAAAACTTTACAGTGAATGCATCATTACAATCTTACCCTTTTCATAGGCGGACAGAGGGTTTTAAACAGTTAAAAATGAGTGCGTAGAATGCAAATGTCATCTTTCCGACGGATTATTGTTCATACTGTATATACATTATGTTTTTATTGAATTCTGAGCATTAAACAAAATGTGCTTATTTATTTTTGGGTGCTTATCTACAAAAAATCTTGAAAAAGCACCCTTATCATTCTTATCATTTTTATTTTTATTTCTAATTTTGTAATGCGATATTCGAATTTTTTTTTTTTCCATGAATTTAACCATTTTATTACAGTGATTTTTTTTCATTGTTTTTTTTCTTTTTTCTTTTGTGAAATTAAAATTTGATGTAACCTAGCAGCGGTATTCACTTCTCTTTGACAGTCAAGGAATTTTTTAATTAAAAGGATTATCATAGTCTTCAAATCTTTTTTCCTTATTTTCTACTTTTTTTTTTTTTTTTTTTTTGTGGTTATTTTTAAAATCAGTTTATTACCCAGTTTACGATATGTTTCAAAACTCCAGAAAAAAGAGTAAGCTGAAAAAAAAAAAAGAAAAAAAAAAAAAAAAATCTGGTGTGTCACTCACGCGAATTACTCTTACCCTGAAATTTAATACTATAAATACAGGTTGGAGATTAAGAGGTAAGATAACGAGTACTGTTATTTAAACCTATGTTAAACAATTCAAATTAGGCTTCGAAAAAGTTTTATGTCATAATTAGTTCTGTTTGAGGGGGGGGGGGAAGGTACCGACCCCCTCAACCCCCCCCCCCCCCCTTCCCCCACAAACACACACCCGTTTCATTAATGCACCTACATTTATATAGAATTTAATTCGGTTATTAAAAAATAATTCTGTTTTTAAAAAATAATTTATTAAAATTATTATGTAAAAAAATTATCTTTTATGATAATGCAGACGATTTCCATATTACAGAAGAATTATAACACTAAATAACCAAAAAAAGTCCATTTTACTCTCAATATATATATATATATATAAAGATTTTTTTTTTTTTTTTTTTGTTAAAAAGAAAAAAAATCGATACCTTTGTTTTAAATTATCGCAGATCGATGATTCAACCATTCGTTTTAAAGGTATTGGCGAGCTCTTTTGAAAGATACCCATCATGAAAATTTACTCCCCTCGAGGGGGGCGGCAAGGCTCCTACACACACAAAATTTTTTCCCAGTTGACTATCTCTATAATATATATATATATATATATTCGTTTCATTTGATTTGGTGCAGTCTATAGATGTTGAAATCTACTAACCTGCAATTTCCCCCATAGACGTAATGTATTTTAATACTTTTGAGTGATCCTGTACACGAACCATTTTCTTCATCTCAACGAAAAGCTTACTGTAGCATCCCTATATGATACATTAGAATACTGAGTTTGGAATTTCTGCTACTATTTGTTCTTGAGATATGCATATAACAGACACACAGACCATTTGCTAAAAACATGATTTTCGTATTCAGGGGACCTCAGAACGTGTAAATATAACAGAAACTCACGTTCGAAAATTTGACCCGAAAACAATACTTTCTCGACCCTATGAGAAAGTAAAAAATATATAAAATATGTAATACACAATTTGAGGGGTAAATCACTCCCTAAATTTTCCATTGGCCGTAAATGTTCATGTTTCAGAATTTTCCTACTCCTTAGACCCTCAGAAGATATTTAACAGTTAAAGTAATCCTCCCCGCTCTTAAAATCAAATTTATAGCCATAAAATGACCGAAAAGTGATTAAATTAGGAGGGGGGTCCCTATTTTGCCCTATAACCCACCACCCTAAAAAACGGCTGGTAATAGGGCGAAATGGGCATCATATTCGGAATCAGGAGGTCATTTTACATAAGAATTTGCAAAAATTGTGTTGGGGCAATTTTTATGCCGAGGAGCGTAATTAGATGTAACCAGTATAAAGAAATAAGCGACCAATAGTTGAAGTGAAATACTCGATATATAACTAAAACTAGGTAATTCATTCTATTCTAAATTAATATACAATTAATACATAGATTTTAAAACAATTAATACATAGAGAGTCTTGCTTTTTTCTCCAAGGCAGTAGCACGTATATTTTTGCACCTGATGAAGAAAGGCTAAGTCCTTTCGAAACCGGTTGTGCTGGCTTAAAATTTATGGTGTGTAAAGAAGTTTTAAAATCTATGTATTGATTGCACACCAGTTTGGATTTAGTTTTGGTAATATACAATTACTTATTAATTTAATAATTATATCATAAATATATTAGGTGATAAAAATAAATAAGAATTAATAGGAATCATATCTTCTACGAAATAATTAGACATTATGTTGCAAAAATGTATTATCATATAATACGTCTACATTTTTCTTTTGAATCAATGAATACATATATATATATATTTATTTATTTAAATGTATACTTATTTTCTGAAATAAAGTTTTTTTTTTTTTTTTTTAAGGAATTACGTCTAATATATCCATCATTTTCTTTTTTCTCTTTTTTTCTCTTTAGTTAAAGCGGCACACTGATTGTAAATAACTTTTTCGTAATTGGGAATACTTTCTTCACTAAAAGAGAATAAAACTAAATAGAAAAAGTTACTTAAAATTTCATGGGAATGTGATAAAAAGTAAGAGGCGACACGTTTTAGTTTGAAAGTGGTTGAAAATAAATAAATAAATAAATAAATAAATAGAGTATTTCTTTTTTAAAAGTCATCAGAATTCAATGCAAACTCCGAATTTTATAGTAAAATGGAATTTCATATTTCTTTATTTTTTTATTATTTTATTTTTTATCATTCCCTTTAGTGTTTAAAATAACTGTTTATAAAATGTTAAAATATTTATTTTTGAAAATAACAAGCTTATAAAAATATCTACAACAGTACAGACTTACGTAATAAATAAGTAAAGAAAGAAAGAAAGAAAGAAAAAAAATTCTATTACAATTTATAAAGGCCTGTTAATATTTTAATACCGAGTGTCCCTTAAGTCTGTAGCTTCATTGTCTATAGACATTTTAAAAATTCATAACAACTCAAAGAATTGAGCGAATTGAACGCGGGTTGCAAAAAAATTACTCTTCTAAAGCGAGATTTTTTTTTTTTTTTTTTTTTTTTTTTTTTTTTTTTGGGGGGGGGGGGGGGAGAGAAAAAAAATAATTTAATTTTTCGTCGATAGAGGTCGCTGCACGGATGCTTATCGAGAAATATGAAAATCAGTATCCTTTAGGTTGCACATTTTTACGATTAACATAACTTATTTCTTATTTTGCTTCCTGCTTGTGCATACGTGATGTTTTAATTGCGTTGCTAACTTGGCGGATAAAGTGTTTTTGGTGAAGATGTTTTCCCTGAGCTAAGAATCGCCGACTGAAGCTTTAATTAATGGTGTTGTAACTGCTTTGCGAACTGTTATTTGTGGTGATAGCGAACACATAGAATAGAATCAATATGTATGGAAAGATTTGCACGGAAATAAATATAGTTTTTCGTGGAAATTTGTGTTTTGCTTACGTACAGCGTCCTCTATCGATGAAAAATTTAACTATTGTTTTTTTCTTTACTAAAACAAATACGCTTTCACCAGAATAACTTTTTCGGAAACCGCGTTCAAATCTACCGATTACTTTGTTTTTTATGAATTTTTAAAATATCTACAGACTGATGGGATGTCCATTATATATTTATTCATTCTTGGTGAAATATTGTTAAAGAGTAGGGATTATTAAATCTAATTTTTTTAAATAAGGGATGGATAAGATACAAAAAGCACAATACTGTCATATAATCATCTAGATATAATGACAAGCATATTAAATTAATGATGCCATTTTAAAGGCTGGAACTGAGACAATAATTTTTGAACTAAAGCCAACTTGTCATGTGTAAAACAATTAGAGTGTTTTATAAGCGATTCTGGTTTATATCCAAGATGATTTCAAACTTTTTCAACAATATCTTAACAAACTAAGCTTGTGCTGTGAGAACCGAAGCCATTCATCTACATAATATTAGCATTCAGTTTGAAAGGACGTAACCAGAAAAAGAGTTTGAAGGATAGATAAAATATAGACGCTTAGAATTTGATAACAAATCATAAGTAGATTAAAGTGCATGAAATTTGTATTATATATTTAAATAAGCTTTATGCTTATTTTATATTAATTTGTTATAATTTTTCTTAAAGTATATTATGTTAATAGAAAAATCTTATCTTATAAGGACATTTTTATTCTGTTAAAACATTTTATTTTTAACAAAATAGAAATTTACATGTAATTTAAGTATACTATCTTAATCTGAAATTTATATTATGTTACTTACTATCTCAAAATTTATGTTATATTTACATTTATATTTTTAACTTTTGTAGAATTTATTTAACATATAATATATGAGAAAAAAAAAAGTAAACTAGAAATTTATTTTATCTTACGTTAAAACTATTACTATTTAAATTATACATATAAATGTTAACATTCGTATGTATGACCTTTTGACATTAAAATTAAAATTTTAATAAAATTTATGTAATCTTTAAAGCAACGTTTCTTGGTATAAATGTTTTATGTTTTCATTCAAAATTAGAATAATGTTTTGAGTTATAGGTGGTATTTTGTCGCAGATTTCGCTTTGCCGACATCTTATCCCAAAAGTTATTCATTTTTCATTGAATTTTAATATCACTAATTAAAAAAGAAAAAAAAAAAAGAAAGAAAAGAAAAGAGAAAAAAAGAGAAAAAAAGAAAATCTCTGTCGATATAAAAATAAAAATTTATTCTTAAAAACATGAAATTAAAAATTGTTTTGTTTTGAAAAGGATTGTTTTACTTTTTGTTATTTCTGAATATATATATATATATATGTAGATAGATAGATAGATAGATAGATCTTAACTTTAAATCATTAATTACATGTACAGCAGAGAAAGAAGAAAAACTATTATATAAATTAAAATAATAAAATATATTGTTTATATTATCTTTTATAAGAACAGAAAATGTCTTTTTAAAAGCATAGTTTCTGTTGTTGACTCAAAATAGATCATTAAAAAGGAACAAGAATCTCCAGGGCAAATGATTCATTTTAGATAATGCTCGTTTACTGTAAAGTGATATATGTTAAAAAAATAAATGGATTCGTAACGCGTTCATGTAAAAAAGGTGAATTCAGTGTTAGCATACAATCTTTACATTAATACTAATACTTTATCAATTAAAGTTGTTTTATATAAATTTAATAAACAAGGAATTAAGTTTTTCTTTCTTTTTTTCCAAAATGTTATTTTGTTTTGAATCTGAAATGCTTTTAAAGTTTCCTATAATTGCACAAAAGGGAAAAAAAAGATGAACAATTAAAACAATGAAATTTTGAATAATGTGCAATACAACAGTAAAAGGTGAAAAAAAAATGGGAATGCAAAGAATTAAAACTGTATAAACATCTAAACAAAACTATAAAATACAAAAATCTGAATAATTTGTTTTGGGGGCTGAAGTATTTATGTATGATTCTTCGTTCATTCTCCAAAACAAGTTGGCATGACTGCAACGTGAAAGCAGAAATAGTTATAAAATTAATTCTTATTCTTTATCATTTAATATTTTCTAAATCGAGATTAAAAGTACTCTTTTGACTTTTTTCTCTATCTGAAAATTAAGTAGACATACTTTCGTAATAAATTATAATTTTTTTTTTTTTTTTTTTTTTTTTTTTTTTTTCATGTGCGTGTGTGATATCTGGGCCTAGCGTAAGGAGCATTTTCTTAAAAGTTAAGTTTCATATTACACATGAAATAGGCTTTAAGTTACAACGTAATTTTGAATTCGTTATTATGTTTATAAAATAAGTTAAACCATAAAAAAAAAAAAAAAAAAAAAAAAAAAAAAAAAAAAAAAAATCGAAATCTAATCAATATATATATATATATATATTTTAATAGCTGAAGAGACGGATGATGTGAAGCTTATTATTTACTTGTTTATTTATTTGTATTTTTGAAGAATCTTAAAAATTCAACTTTAAGTACTTCAATACTTAAGTGACGTTCATTTTATTTTTGTTCTTTCTATAATGATTAATTAAAGATTATTTGAAGACCAGGAATGGAAATCACATGCCAGTTTAGTAAACTAATAATAATAGTAATAAGAATAATAAGAATAAGAATAAACCTCAAAAGTAAGTTGAAATTTCTCATTATTATTTTTTCAATGTCGATGATATAGTACATGCAATTTATTACAGTAAAATTATGAAATTGGATAAATTTCTTTATTACGCTTATTTTTATGCGAACAAGAATGTAATTTACATTTTAGAAATATTTCGTCAGTTGTTCAGCACTAATTATTTTATTTTTATTTTTTATATTAGCCTAACATGAGTTCTGTGTAGTAAATTGTTCAGCATTTTGTAAAAAAAAAAAAAAAAAAAAAAAAAAAAAGCCCCCCCCCCCACTTTTTTTTTTTTTTTTAATCGAGAATTAAATAATTTAAGCATAAATATAAAATAATTTCATACATTCATAGCATGCAGCCATAAAAAAAAATCTAAATAAAATTAAAAACTAATTGTGAATAAAAATAAAAATTTTATTTTGTTTTATTTTATTTATTTTATTAGTTATTCTACGTATAAAACATAAAATTGATTTGAATTATTTGACAGTTTACGCTAATTATTTAGATTTTTTTTTGGGTTGATGAAAATTTTTATATGTATAATATTTTATTAATGCAGCACGATAAAAAAATATATAACCCCTTTCAAAATTTGTTTGAAATCAATTTCTTTAATTATAGAATAATATTATAAGTCGACTATGCTTTATATAATGAATTATAATTTTTGTAATGTTAAAAGTAATTCTGTACTTATTTTTCTGCAGATGACATCTACGTTATTTGCTAGTAATAAACTCTTGGGTAATTTTTTGCATAAAAAATTCATATATTTCATTATTTGTGTAAAGAATTTTACATTTACTTTAATTAAATCATTTTTATTATTAATTTATTAAAATATAGTTAATTTGAATTTTATAGCTAATATACGTAAATATTCTGCTAATACATTACAAATATAGTCTCGAATATTTTGTAAATATAAAACTATTAATTTTTCAATTTGTAATTTATTTAATTTACGAGAAAAGAAAAAGATGGATATTATATTCTTTAATTGAATAACAAAAATTTTGAGACTTTAAACAGAGTTTCGAAATTTTAATATTTAGAAAAGATATTTAAAAAATTGAAAAATAAAAATGTAATATATATTTACCAGATAAGAATTTTCAGCAAAAACTTACAATTAATGAAACTTGACATTTGATAAAAATCTTACAAATCTCAAAATAAGCTCACTCGTCACTTCTTCATATATATCAAATAAATTCATGCCGTATCTAAGCAACCAGCTATCAACAATGAATATTTAAAGCTCTTTAATTGCCAGATGTGTTTAATTGGTTAAAATGTATAAATGCATTTACATTAAATCACATAAACACTTGCTTGAAAAAATATGTTTCTGTGTCTTTCATGACCTATCATTATAACAACAGGAATTAAATTATATCTTAAAAACTGTTTTACTTTTTTTCGCAATATAAAGTATTACAAATATTTTACAACTTTTTTGTTATGGGAATGATATTGTGTTCAATTCCTAAAAATAAAATAATAATAATAATGATAATAATAATAAACGAAATCCTATTTTTGGTTACTATGCAATATATATATAAAATTCTGTACAAAAAGAATTTAATTTAGTAAGAACTAAATACATAAAAAATTTATTGGTCCATTTACAGAGGTTTATTTCAAAAATTTATTTTAGTGTAGTATATAATAGTTATTATCATCAGCATGCGTAATTTTAATGCGTCAGTTGAAAAAAGTAATAATAAATTAAACATGTAAAATTGAACTTACGAGAAATAATTTATATAAATAAATAAATAGACACGTGGATATGGAATTTGAATTAAAAATTTACAATGTTATTTTTAATTTTTTGGAGACGTTAGGACTCCAAAACGTATAAATGTGACGATATAAAAGATGGATCCCTTTGTTTTAAATATTATGTAATGTAGTGTTTGGTAATTTGATCTGATAAATAAAAGATAAAAAAATTTGGAAATACATATGCTAAAATCGAGCGTTAGGTCGGTATACATCGGCTAATAATATGATTAAACGTAAACTACTCAAAATGTACGATTAAGGGGACAAAAAATATTTGGGGGGGGGATATACATCTCGGAATATTCCACAAATAATTATATAATCTGAAAGTTAATTAAAAAATATATAAATAGTGGTTTTAAATTGAGGGAAGTTAATAATATTAGTGATTTATATCTATCAAATCTAACAATATTAGAAATTTAAAACCCTAAGCCTATGCAAAGGTATCTTCTGCAGTTGATGCTTAAATAAAAACTGTTTAATTTATACTGGTTTACTTACTTTGCCAATAGAAAAAATATATAGTCAATCACTACCTATTTAATGATATGCATACAAATGGATTCTAGCAACATTTAAATTAAATACCTTATTTATATTTAATTTTAACCAATTCCAAACTAAACATGCTTAAATACAGACTTTTTATAATTTGGGAAAAGTATTACATTACCACATAATATGAAGAGGTATGACACGAAGATATGATGTAATATTATATCACTGAATTTCTTCACAATAAACAACAATAACAACAAGGAAAAAAAAAACTAATGTAATTAATTGATTCTAGTTGCTTAATATGGATATAAAGATAAAACAAGAACACAGGTTTTGAAATATTGCATAAACAAGCAGATAGGTGATTCTCCAAAAACTTAGCATTTTCGAATCACGAATTCTTTAAAAACAAAAATACTTTAAAAAATCTAAAAATAAATTATTCTTACTCTGTATAATATACTTAACAAGGGAAAAATAAAGGGAACTCACTTTAACTATGCTAAGTATCTGGCCATGCTTACCTATACTAATTATGCTAGGAGAGTGATACTTTTACTGTCAGGAGAGTGACATTTTTCTTATATTAAGCCTACTTATACCCTCCAACATACTAATTAATATTCCGTAGTATTGTTAGCCCAGTCTTCTTTTTCACACCAGTATATTCTTAGAGTATTTTTCTTCTTATTTAATCGCAAATGCATTTGGAGAATATTACTCTAAAAATTTATTGGTGGGAGAAAAAGGGCAGGACTAACAATACTACGGAATATTAATTAGAATGTTGGAGGGTATGCCTACTACTCAGGCTTAGAGCCAAATTTGGGTTTAAGAAGGTTTGTTTATAACTATTATCGTTATCATATAAAATACCAGGTATTATTTTTGAAAAAACGTTTTATGTATAATAGAGCAAGTAAGTAGGTTGGGTTTAACGCCCCACTAGTGCTAGGCTATTGGGTAATTGGCAACGGTCTGGGGCTCACCCCTAAGGATGGTCCGGAGACATGCCATCACAATTTTGATCCTCCATGGAGGGAATAGCTTCGGTGACCCCAGAGGTATTTATGTATAATAGGAATGTTGTACAGCAGAGTGACAACCTAAAATGTTACATGCCTCATTTTAAAACTTCAAAACTATGATAAAAACGCTTGGTGATACAGATCTTCAAATCATTCTATGAATCCAACAAAAAGGTGGAAATAAATAGTATTGTTATGCACCAAGATAAAAATTCCCTTAAAAAAAAAAAAAAAAAAAAAAAAAAATCGAAAATTATCGAAAAATTATCTAATCTAAGAAAGTGAAAAAAACAACAAAAAAAAAAAAACCTTAGGGCAAATTTTAAAATGATACAACTTGATAAGTTAAATGATTAAAGGAAATCAAAAAAATACTATATTATGCCTTTAAGTATATATAGTTTACTGCTACAAATTTAGTTTGTGAAATATTCATATGAATCTTCCAAAGAAATAAATAGTTTGAGAGAGAAAAAAAAAAAAAAAAAAATTAGTCAGACCAGAAGAATGACATTCTAATCATTTATTTTATTTTATTTTTATTTATATTTTTTTTATTATTAAATAGTAAATGAGTAATTGTTTTTATATGCGTGAGAATACACTCGAAACATTGTGTCTTAAAATAATAATAACAACAACAATAAAAAATACCAATATTTTATGTCCAGCCATGAGCCCGGGTTCAATTCCGGCTTTGGCATTTTTCACATAGTTGATATAAAAATCAATCTTTACACTCCACTTTATCTAAAATGAATTTTCATTGTTGATGAATTAATAAGTAAAATTTTTAAATCTAAAAGCATATTAATATATCAGATACTGAAAGTTAAGAGTGTTTTTAACACGCTTTTATTAGCTTCACCTGTATGTATGTTTGTAACCGCTCTGGGAGAAAACAAAGAATCTATATTGTAAAAAAAGACTTTCCCTACGTGAACGCTGTGTCTGTGAGGTAAAGCTCCGGGCTACGAACCTAAAGATCTAACGTTCGAGCCCAGTCAGGGGAGATTTTTTAAAAATGTTTTTTTTTTTTAATTCTAAATTATTTAATTAAAGATTTAAAAGTTTGTAAATATTATAGTGTGTCACTCACACTATTTTCTCTTACTCTGCGTTTTAATACTATAAAGATAGATATTTTGTGCTTTTCAGTTCGCCTTTCAATAAAAGCGTGTTCTTTAATTTTTTAAAAGTATAGTTTTATTTTAATCTAATGATAACTTCTTACGACGAAAGTCTCCATATGCGCATACCCAGAAAATTTTGAAAAAAATTACAGAAGACTCTTCTCATGAAATTATGTACGTTCATAGAAAAATAACGGCGGAATATATATATTTTGTCTGTAAAAAAAAAAAAAATAATAATGAAAATGTCCTGTTTTTGGCTGTTTACTGCTCATTGGCGACACAAGAAAACGGCTTTTTGATAATCTTTAATGAAACCTTATAATCTTCACACTAAAATAGTTTAAGAAAAAATATTTCATGTAAACACTTTTTTAACAACAAATTTCTCATATATATTTATTTGTGTAAATTGAAATTTAGTTATCGTATATTAACTGTTAATTGTGGAACACTTTAATTAACTTAAAAATTATTTAAGACTTGAATTTTATAGTTTAAAATAAAACATTATATGTCTTTTATATTACATAATAAATTACAAAACAACATAACAACCGGTTGAATATATTGGTTAAAAAAAAAAAAAAAAAAAAGATTAAAAGGACTTTTAACTCAATATTAACATCCAATTTTTAGCTTAGCATACACAAACAAATGAATATAAAAATTTTACAATTTCCCGGTTATTAACTTTTTATCGTACGAATTCAATAAAATTTACCGAAATATTTTTGAATTCTATGTGCTATATTAGTTTAAATAAATTTAACAATGAATTTTTATGATTACAATTTTGCGCAATTTGTATATATACAATATTGATTCATTAAAATTTTAAACCAGTTTTTAAATGAAAATTTTAAAATGTTAAATGTTTTTAGCACACATTGAATTTAATATATAGTGCGAGTGAGAGTATCGAAGGCCCTTTCATTAACTAAAAGTACTTAAAAGATAACTTATTTTTATTAGAGTTCTGATTGATATTAAAATGTGCTTAATATGAAGATGTGATCCTATACCATATTCATTCTGTCAAAAGAAAGAAAATTATTTTTTTTTTATGGTTGAGGCTCTTTTTAACACTTTCCAACAAGGTTAAAAAGTGTTAATGACTTCGGTTTGTCTGCCTGCCCGCGCTCTAAATCCTGTAAATATCCCTGGAATTTTTTGAAAATGATACATATTATTTAAGTTCACTATCGGATGTTCCCTATTGAAAATTGAGTGAATACCTGTACTGGTTTATGTACAGGGACACGCAAAAGTATTCCCAATCATTGTGTTGTATGAGAAGTATTTCTATAAACCAAATTTTAGTAACTTTGCACAAATCTTAATGAAATAGAAATATATTATTCATATGCACAAAAGAATTTTTTCAACTGAACGTAGTATGTTTAGCATTAGATTTACAGGGTCCCATAAAAATATTCTGTTACATTGAGGGCTTTTATTGGAAATTTGCTGGAACTGCATTTTCGTTTACATTAAGCGATTTAACATTTTTTAACAATTTTTAAGTGTGAATATGATTACAATTTGTGTATATGTCTACCCAGCTGTCCATCTGTCTATTTGTCGGTCTGCTCGCCTCCAGCGTCTGTAAATATTTTCAGAATTAAAAAAAAAAAATACGTATGTTATTCAAATTCATTATGGAATGTTCCCTATTTAAAATGGCATTAATAGGTCCTGTGAAACTGGTTTGTGTACAGGGACACCCCCCAAAGATGCCAATTCATTGCATTTTAGGACAGAAATTTTTATAAATTAAATTTAAAAACTTTCTGTGAAAATCTTAAAGAAATTGATATTTATTGTTATTATGCTAGAATAATGTTTTGTATAGAATATGATTTTGTTAACCTTCAGATTTACAGGGCTACACTAAAATATTCCGATAAATTAATGGCTGCAATTTTAAGAGCTACGTTTTCTTTTATGTTAGGCATTTTAATACTTTCTAACAATGTTTAAGAATGATTAGGAATTCGATTAGTTTATATTTATGCCTTTTAGAACTACTGTCTGTCCGTTGTGTTATAACGTAGGTAAAGGACATTGAAAGTTATGCGATACAACAATTACGTACAGTTGGAAAGTGTTAATAATCAATGGGAACTGCATTATCTTTAGTTCTTGTTTCACTGGAGTCGGGCAGGAGAGGACGTTAAAAGAAAAAGATAATTTTTGTTAAAATACAACCAAAAAGTCGTTGCTTCTTTAAAATTCATTCATTAAAGGTATTTTTTATGAATATATGCATAATATTTTACGAAATATATTTACATTATAAATTAAGATCAATAACAAGTTAAGGAAACAATCAGACAATTTACATCAATCAAAGTTCCATTTAAATAGCTACAACTGTCCACATTTTCAGTTCCAAATGAAAAATGAACAAGATTTCCGAATTATATCTTAACAACACTGTAAGTTTTTATTTTCAAAAACATTTATTTTTAGCTAAAAATGAAAAAACTATTTTTTTTCAGATTTTAAAATAAGATCTTAAAAATAAGCTAAAATTATAAATTCGTAATTGCAATTTGTAATTTGCAAAACTCAAAAGAATTTTTACATAAAATAAAGTACTAAATATAAGCATAACCTTAGCGTATGTGACTTAACATTTGTTAATTATACGATAAAAAACATTAAGAAACTCAAATAAAAAGTAATTATCTGTTTTATCTGATAAGTTATTCCTATTCTGTAAACATTTGTTTAGGAAACAATTTTCAAATTTATTAAAATTACTTGCATTTGGGGCGAAAGTGTGTTGTTCGCAAAATCATATGACGTCATTGCCTTAATAGCGCCCAGTACTCGAAAGTATTTTATTTTTTAGATATTATCTACTGGGATTCCGCCGATATATTTAACTGATCTTATATTAGAGAGTAAGTAGTGTATGTACTTTTTTTTTTTTTTTTTTTTTTTTTTTTTTTTTTAATTCTGAGTATGCGCTCTAAGGAGACTTTCCTTGATAGTAATACAGATGTTCTATATAATATAATGTCACTGAATTTCTTTAAAAGAAAAAAAAAAAAAAAAAAAAAAAAAACTAATGTATTGAATTGCTTTAAGTCGCTTAATATGGATATAAAGATAAAATACTCGTATTAAGACAGGTTTCCAAATATTGCATAAACAAGCATATGCATTGAAACAAAAATAAGCAAACTAATTGAAATCATTGATCAAAAAATAAAAACAAATACCTCGAAGTATGTTAGTATATCAGATACTGAAATTTAAGTGTGTTTTCTATCTAATGATATCTTATTAGTAATACAGATGAAAACTAGTACGTTGTGGCCATCACAAAACTTTCTTATATATTTTCTTACACAAATTCACTTACTAAAAATTATTTATTATAATTATTAAAATTATTTTCGATGATGAATGTAGACTTTTGTTTTACTTTATTTTTTTAATGAAAGGTAAGGAAAAAAAAATACTTTGTTTTTAATTATCACTGATTTATGGTTCAACCATTCCTTTTTAAAGTATTGACTATTTTCTAATGAAAGGTACCAACATCTGAAAATTTGCTTCCGTAGGGCTGGGAGGTTAATCCCATCAGGGAGGGGCTGTGGTCTTACCATAGATAGAGTAATTCCTATAGATCTATCATCCCCATGCTAACGATCAAATATTTTTCATGCCAAAAACTTTTCTGGCAACAGCCATTAGAGAGGATGGAGAGTATAAAACTCGGAAATAGTAATATAATAGAATGTTGATGAATTTTCAAAATGTCGAAATATTGCACGGCTTTTAATTGCTCTAAAAAATATATGAGAAGAAATGGGGCAATTTATCATAAGTAAATTATATTTGACTAAATTATGAAAAAAAATATATATTTTAAAATCAGTTGTTTCTTATTATTACGGTTTAAATACCGTTTTGATTTTTAATGGAATACTTTTTTAAAGTTTGATATTTTTTAAGATTTTATATTAGTAAGTAAGTAATATAGAATTTTAAAAATTCTTTTAAATATAGTTAACAGAGGCGCAGGTGGAGAACGTTAGTTTGTTATATAAAAAGAGTTTAACTTTATATTATCCAAATTAATAGACACAGTAAAAAAAAAAAAAAAAAATGTAAAATGAAAGAAAGAAAGAAAAAATAATTATAAAATTAAAAAAAAAAAAAAAAAAAAAAAAAAAAACTTTTTAAGTACCATGTTTTAAATTTTCTGATGAATCATGGAGCTCTTATAATGCATATAAGAGCTCTTATAGTGCATAAAATTTTAAAGTGATATTGACGTCAATTTTTGTGAGATGCATAATTTAACTTTTTACATTTTTTTAACGTTCACGTTTAATTAAATGTATTTATTTTTATGGCGAAAGAAAATGAACTCGTAAATTCTTTTTGGAAACAATTAAATTATAGCTAATATTTTAATGGCTATTTTAACGCTATTAGGATGTTATTATTTTCATATTTTAACTAATTATGAGAAAACTAATCAAAAATTCGAAAATCGGACTTCAAAGTATTGTGTTGTCACCGGGTTCTGAGCTACTGTGAAAGTTTCAAATGTCTAGATCGTAGGGAAGTTAGTTAAAATTCGATTGCAAGATTTGTACCGGACAAACAAACAAACAAACAAACATACAAACAAACAAACATACAAACAAACAAGAATAGAAGTTAATAAAAACATGATAAAAAGGAATTTGAAACTGCGCTTGGAGTTCTTCCTTCACCTTTGGTGCATAAATTATTTATAAGTTTTATTTGCTAAATTATCTGTCTATATTCCTGTGTGTATTTACTCGGGGAAAGACAGCCATTAGAGAGTCTTTTCCCGAGTAAAAAAGAATCACTCTCTTCCCATCAATGATCGATCTATGTCTTATTACAATATTTGTGGGTCTTACGAGTCCGAAAAATTTTTCCTCATAGACAATTACTATAAGGTAATTCCGGGAGAGTTGCCCCACCGTTAGAGATGCCCCACTTAATGTAATTTCGAAACGCAAAGATAGATTGTTCTGCGAGTCCGATTATTATTTCGGATAGATGTTGAATAGTGTGCTGTGGAAGTTTCGTGAACTCATATATTTGTTTTTTGCTGTCACAACAATATTTAAAGTAAGTACCATGCTTTTTCTACTCTGTTATAAGAGTGATTTTACATTGTAAGGCTGGCACTAGTTAATAAGAATGAATTTTTTTAGTATAAGCTTAAAACCTGTAGTAAGAAGTTGATCAGTCGACTTCGAACATTGTGCCGCCATATTTGCTGTCTTGTACTTTGGACAACTGCCGGGGCATCTCTCCCATACCAAAAGGATAGACGCCCCAGATTATATTCGGGTGAGATGCCCCACATACATTTTTAGGGAGAAAAGTCTTTTAATTATTTAAATTTTAAACTAATATTTTTTAAATCATATTGTTTTTATAAAATGCGTAATATTTGTAAATCGTTAAATTTTTCAACTTAAAAATATTTTTTTCAACTATAAATTTAGATTAAAATTCTTCAAATAAAATTCAAATTCGCGTGATCGCTAGAAGTGGCAACTCAGAACGAAATCACAAAATGTAGATTGAACCCAGATAAGAAAGCAAAAAACACTCAGGTATGTCAGACTGACCTTTGACATTTGAACTAGAATGTAAACAAACTTGAGCGCTAACGAAACTGTAGGTGGGCGGTTAATTCTGCCGGTAAGTGTATATTATTGTATTTTTTCATGCAATTGTTCAATGCTTCCTGTTTGTTACAGGAAAGATGCCTACAGTGTACAAAAGAAAAAATACTGGAGCAGCTCGTGGGACCTGGAGAGAAGACCATTTAAAAGAGGCTCTCAGAGACTAGAAGCAGGGGAAACTGGTGTCAATGAAGCTGCTAGGTACTATAGAATTCATTCTCGGACACTTTGTCGCCGAAGAAAAACAGGTAATAATACCAAAACAAGTTCTTTGGGACCACAAGGAGTGTTTGGAGTTGAAACTAAAATCATTTCGTGAAGCACATCCAACGTTTAGAAAAGAGTGGATTTGCACCTTAAAGAGAGACAATTAGGACACTTGCGTTTCAGTTTGCTGAAAAACTAGGTCTCAAGCATCGATGTAATTTAGAAGCAAGAATGGCTGGATAAGCCTGTCTGTCATCATTTCTTAGGAGAAACCAAGAACAAAGTATTAGACAAGCCCAGTGTCTCCAGTGCCTGATTTAAGGCAGGGCATTAGGGGCATGTGCCCTGGGCCCTGACACTGAGGGGGCCTCCAAGAAATTCCATCATACATTTAAAAAAATACTTAAAATGAAAAATTTTTAAATTTTGCTATAGCGATAGTTTTTTTTTTACATTTTTCGTGAATGGTGTTACTGCAAGGTGTTACTGCATTCCCAGCAAAACCACAGATGACGGCCAACACGAGGCCAAGTGCTGGTTGCCAACAGTAGCTGCAGCTGGGCCGTCGGTGGCAAAAGTTACGGTGCCGCAGGGAATATGTTACGCCGGCCGTCAGTAGGCCATATTCAATCGATCCACTGTTGGCAGCCTGCAGTAAGTTAAAAATAAGTTAGTGGGCCAGTGAATGGATCGCTGCTGGCAGCTAGCAGTATGATGAAAATAGGTAATGGGCCACTGTCGGTAACCGACATTAGTTTGGAAATTGTTAGAGGGCCAGTGTTGGACTACCTGGTGGCAAACATAATGTTTCTATGTTATTGCTGGCAGCCTGCAGTGGGCCAGCTGTGGCAAACATAAAAAATTATATTACTGCCGGCAGTCTTCATTGGTCCTTTATATTTTCCCACTAAAGGCCCGCTTCACTCACCGTCGCCGGAAGCCGAAGCCAATGTTATTCTATGGGCCAATGTTATTCTAAATTTTCTTTGCAAATAAATTATTAACTAATACATATTTTTAAATTCTGTTTTCATATTCTGAAAATTCCCAACTGTTAAATTGACGGACCTTTTTTAAAAAATTATTTTTTTATATTTTATTTTGAAGCTGCAAAATACGATTTTTCAATATGTGAAATTTTTCATTTTGCAAATTCAAAATAAAATATTAAAAATTTAAAAAATACATTTTCGAAAAAGGTCCATCAATTTAACAGTTGGGTATTTTCTGAATGTGAAAACAGAATTTAAAAATATGTATTAGTTATTAAGTTATTTGTAAAGAAAATTTCCCATAGAATAACATTGCCTTGGACTTCCGGAGACGGTAAGTGAAGAGGGCCGTTAATAAGCCAGCAGTGATTTAGTTATAGCTAGTATATTTATTTTATTGGTGATACCTTTAATTTTATTAGTGCTTTTTTCTTTTTCTTTCTTTCTTTTTTCTTTTCTTTTTTTTTTTTTTTTTTCCTCTCTCTTTTTTCTGATGAAGTAGCAGCCAGTTTTTTCTAAGCATCCAATATTTAATTTGATTTTGTACATATTCATTTTTAAATACTATTTACAAGTATTTGATTCATACACTATGGTTGTAAATTCAGGATTTCTAGTGCAGCATATAGGAAATATTCAGTTGATCCATTTTCCTTATGATAAAAGTTTAATTTGTTGCTTTCAGTGCAAATATTTCTCTATATAACATTTTTTGGAATAAAGGAGATTTTTTTTTTTTTTTTAAGTGTTCAAATTTCAATATGTTTAACTTTGTTACGCTATTTGATATAAATAAATGTGACTTTACATGTGAAAATTATAAAATATTGAAACAAAAATTGTTATAAAGAGAGCATTGTAAAAAACACCACAAACTAAAAATAAATAAATAAATAAATAATAAAAAAATGCAGCAATTGTTTCCAGTTGAAATAGCACGAAGACCCTTCATCAGGCGAAACAAAGTGGGCACGAGCGCAGCAAAAGTAATTTGCTGCAATCGTACTCTTTGTTAAACTCACGAAAGGATGTGTTATTATTTCAACCTAAAAGAACTGATCCATTTTTTTCTTTTTTTGGGGGGTGGGGGGTGGGGGGGAGGGCAATGTTTATGTTTATTTACAAATTTTTCTATTTATTACTACAGTACAAAATCTGAAATCCGGAATCGTCCGGACCATGGCCTTTCCGGATTTCGGACTTTTCCGGATTTTAGGTCACTTTCTGATTTACGGCAATAAAAAAACGGACATTTCCATTCCGAACGCCCTTTTAGTTAATAACTAGCTTACGCCGCCCGAGGGTGCGATTTCTTAAGAAATTGGAATATACTCTCAAGTAACATGTACAATACTTTGAATAAACACCATAAAATTTTGCAAACAAAACGCAGGCAGCAAAGTTTGTGCTTTGTTTGCCGCACTCGTGCCTACTTCGTTTGCCTGATGAAGGATCATGTCTTCTTTCCATCCGAAACGATTGTTGCGAGCTCTCATATTTTATGGTGTTTACTCTTATTACTTTTAAACACCAATTCTGTGGTGCTTTTTTATTATAACTCTTAAGTGTCCAGAAAATCTTGAATATTTTTCTTTTCCCCTACATCAAATGGTACCCAATTGATAATTTTTTTCCCTTCTTTTTAAAACAGTAGGCAGATGATCAAGTCAGAAAAATTCCAGAAATATACTGACATATATGCAGTACAGACACACAGACCACTTGCCAAAAACCACTTTTTTGACTCAGGAGACCTTAAAATATGTAAATTAGGTGAAAACTCGATGTCGAAATTTTTGATCGAATACAATGCTTCCATTATCTACAGTACTCTGATTATGGTTACTAATACTACTACTACTAATAATAATAATAACTAGTAGGCTACGCCCACTTGGCTGGTCACTATGTTTAAATGAATTTTCAAAATAATTGGACCAGTATTTATGTTTTACATCACATTATTAAAAGAAAAAAAAAAAAAAAAAAAAAAGAGAAAACTAAAATTATTTTATTGAAATTGCTCTAAACCTCGCTTCGGGTACCCGCTACCTACGGCAACTCTTTTTCTATCCGCATAGTAGTGTGAGCACCAGAACACAGACAGACGCATAGATACTTCTCTTTATTTATATAGATTAGTTGACACAAATCCTGGCATAATTTCAGATAGAAATTGTTATTTTATTGAAGTATTTGTGCTTTAAATAATTTAATCTATACGCTGTTAATAAATAAATATCCTCCTTTATAGTTCCTTAAAAAATAGAGGTCCCATATTCCCGCTCTTCGTTGTAATTTCTAGTCAATGTCGGTGTGAAACTTTTTTTCTTCTACACACTTAACATTGCGCGTACTTTTCGTTTTCATCCCATGCTAAATCTATGGATTTTTAGCATCCCCCCCCCCTCTATTTATACATTTAAAATACGAGAGGTTCCAAAATAGAGGTCACTTCATGAATCTTTATACTATTCATGCAATGATGACATATATTACACCGACAAACTTTTAGCTGTATACTTACAGTAATTTTCATTTAAAAATAATTGATGAATTGACTTTTCTTCTCTTTTATTTTGTGAACACAGTTGCTCGTCATCTTGATAAACAAATTTCCTTCCTGCCCAATAGATCAACAAAAATAACGCTGATGCGACAACTCTCAGTTACAGTTTGTTGTTTTTAAGTACAGCTGGTTTTCTGATTTAATGAGTAGTCAGAGATATAAGTGTAGGAGCGTGTGAAGCATGCAAAAATTCAAGAAAAAGAATTTCACTTGTTAATATAATGTATAATTTTACTTCAAATATATTTTTGAGTGTGTTTATTTACATTTTTTCAACAAAATAGGAAATTGCTTAGACTTCTGTCCATCTATCTGCTAATTTTCTTCTTTAAAAATGTTTTTAGAATCCCATAAACTCATATATGTCATTACAGAATTTCCAGATTTATTGTAGGAAGGATGTCACAAAAATTTGTAGAGGTAGCACAAATGGTTTGAGTATAAAAATTCATAAAATAATTTTGATACATTACAGTCTAAGAGAAGTTTCTTATCAGCGCACGCAAAAATTTTTGCACAACGTTAATAATATAGATGAACATAGGTTTTAAAGATGCAATAAAAAAAAATTTTCCAATCAAAAATAACAAAATAAATATTTGCGTTTCATTTATTAGCGATGCACAAAAACATTCTTATCGTTTACGGGAAATTGATGGGGGAACTATTTCAGTTTCGTAAAAGCGAAATTATTTTTCTTACTTGCATTCAAATAATAACTATTATTATTATAAATTAAATAAAATAAAATAGTTTGTTATGGTTACTACTTTTTTTTTTTTTTTCAATAATAGTTTATAGAAATTACATATTAAAATTATTATTTATTAAATTTATTTTCTGCGATGAAGGCAGGCGATTTGATTTTCATTTCAAAGAAGCATAATATATTAAATTATATTATTATATTTTTTTTCAAATGAATTTAAAAAAAAAAATATTTAAGTAACTAACAACCAAGGAGGATTTTTTTTTTTTTTTTTTTAATAAGTTAAGAAATCGTTCGCCCTTCCCCGTGATGGAGTAAATTTTCAATGCTGGCATTTTTCAAAAGAACTCGTCAGTACCTTTTAAGTAAATAACTGAATGAAATTTGTGGTAAATTAAAACAAAGTTATAAATTATTTAAAAAAAAAAAAAAAAAAAAAAAAAGCATTTTTTCAGATGTTGGCACAAAATTGATTTTTTTTTTTTTTTTTTTTTTTTTTTTTTTTAATTGAGAAACACTTTCCTAAGATGAAAATCGTTTGCATGCATTCGGGAAAATAATCTTAACAAATTATCTGCATTGCGCAAATTTGCATAATAAAAAATATAGAAGAAAGTTTTGTGGTGCTACAACATACTAGTTTTTGTCAAAAATTAAAAAAAAAAAAAAACGATAAATTTTCCTTGAAATATCACAGATATATAATTCAACCTTTCGTTTTAAAAATACTGGCGAAATCTTTTCAAGGATACTCATATTGGAAATATACTTTATCTGGTATATTTCTCCCTCAGGGGTGGGGAAGCAACGTTTGTACATTTACAAAAAAAAAAAAAAAAGTAGAAGTAAACTTTTTGGATTTCTATCACTTTAAAAAATTTTTGAGCTCACACCGAGGGACAGACAGACAATTTCTCAAATTAACAACCCAAAAAGTGCAAAATCTGTCGAAAACCGGATGCCGAAAATTTCCCGAACCTAATGCTTTCTTCTTAAATACACTGAAGGAAGAAAAAATAAAAATAAAACATTAACTATAAATATTTATATATATTCTAATAACATTCTCCCGATCATATAATATAAATATATAAATTAAGATTCATAATTTTTATTTTATGAAATTTATTAAATTAATAATAAAAATAACAAATGTAACTAGAACGTTAACGACTATCATAACTTACTTAAAACGGATCAACTGAATATTCGCTTTCTAGAAATCCTTTTATTATAATAATGACTTTAGATTCAAACACCTTTAAAAAATAGTATTTAAAAAATAATAGAAAATCAAATTAATAATTGAATTACTTACTCATATAATATATTACTTTTTCGTGATTTAACATCTTTCAGTCTAGAACCTACATCCGCAGACTACAACAACGAACAAACTTTGTATGAAATGGCAGATGGCGAGCGAATTTCAAATCAACAGAAAATAAATCACAGCGCCCTCTAGGCATACAAATTGGTTATGGCCTAATAATTTGTGGCCACAACATGAAAAATATTATGTTGGCCTTGTGGTGATAGCCTGCATAAGGCCAACTGTGTTTATGCCACTTCTGGACAACCGACCATTTTTCTTTAGGCCTCCAATACTGCAGGCAGCCATAAACGGCCCACTGGTGCAGTTATGTGGGGCAACCGGCAACTGATGGCAAGTGCAGGATGCCGGCTGTAGGCCATAATGAGCCCATCAATATAAGTTTTGCTGGGTTGTTATATAAATCAGCGGTATGATCTTTAAAGGAAACTATCAGTTCATTGAAAAAATTGCAATATTTTCGCTAAACGCAAATTTAACTGTGTACTACTGATATTGCATTCCAAATTTTTACAGGCTATCTAAACTCGAGACACCCACCGATAAAATGAAAAGTGGAAAGAATTTTTAGACGCGTGAATAAAATATATGAGATTTTGTTTTTGTTTTTTGTAATATTAAAGTATGAGGAAGAGGGCCCATTGAACATGAGTGCCCTGGGCCTCCAAATGAGTAAATCGGTCCCTGAGTGTCTCTCTTTAGCAAGGGGGGGGGGAAGCATGAACAGAGAAAGTGTTGATCATTTTTTTTTAAATTCTCTCAAGAGTGTTTGAAGAAAATGAATTCTTTACCAGATCGGGGATTATTTATAATATGGACGAAACCGGCTATCAGTTCAATAACGTTCTAGGAATGGTCGTGGATACCAAAAGGGCAAAAGATATTCATGTTTTGACATCTACACAGAGAGGAGAAAATGTCACAGTCATTGCCTGTTGTAATGCAGAATGACAATATCTCCCCCCTTCAGTTATTTTTAAAGGCGTTTGGGAAAAAAAAAATCTGATGGTCTTCCGCCTGGATCTATGGTGTTCATCAACGAAAAATCATCGTACAGATATTTTTTTCAAATGGCTTAAAGATCTTTTTGTTCAAAGAAACCCCCAAGGAAAGATTAATTTTGAACGGTCATGCATCGCACTTAAACTGTTATGACTTGCTGGAATTTGCGGACAATTATAACATTATAATTGTATGCCTGCCCAGCCATACGGCACAAGCTCTTAAGCCTCTTGACCGGTCTTTTTTAAGCAACTAAAACACTTCTTTAAAGAGGAAGTAAGAAAATGGATTGTTAATGATCCAGGAAGAATCAATGGGAGAATGCAAGCTGCAGAACTGATTGGTAGAGCCTGGAAAAGGGCAGATTCTGTTGACACTGCTATTAATGGTTTTCGGGAGACAGGAATGTTTCCTCTAAACCAAGCAGCGATTCCAAACCACTTCTTTTCCATAAGTGAAGAATTGAAACAGACAGGTAAACAGTCCCAAATTTCTGAATCAACTGAACAAACATCCTTATAACAAAAATATTGCACCAGATTTCCCCTATACCTAGGTTAGAGGAAAGATGTTAAATTTAGCAAAGTGTCAAAACACCTGGGGATGGACATGCCCATTGAATATGACGAAAGTGATCCTGCAAACAATTGCCTCGAATGTGAGAAGAATTACTATTTTACAAAAGAAACAGTAGATTAGATAAATTGCATAAAGTGCCATAAATGGTTACATTAATCATGCACAATGTACGGGAATCTATGCAATGTTTGCGGGAAGGTGAAAATTAGAGAAGAGAAAAAGAAAATATTAACTGAATAAATTCGACATATTTCGTAATATTTTTTCATTATACTTTCTAAACTGTAAATATGAAATTTTCAAATATATTAAAATAAATATTTGAAATATTTTTCAATAGTTTATTTGTTTTATTCTAAATTTTACATCTTGTTTATGATAACTAAATATTTTAATGTTTAGGTCTTTTTTTTTTTTTCTTTTTTCTTTAGTTTTTTTCTTTTTAATAGCTTACGTTTAATATGTTATAAACTGCTGAAAAATTGTTATAAACTATTGACCATTGTTAAAATCTTTTATTATAGTTTTTACAGGTAGGGCATCTCTCCCACGTGAGTGGGGCATCTCACCCGCAACGTCGGGAGAAATGACCAAATGTAGTAATGCCGCAATTTTATTTTTTTTCTTTAGAAAATTTACCGCATGATACAAAAAAAAAAAAAAAAAAAAAAAAACTACTTAATATTAATAAACAATATCTATTATGTATTTACCATAAATTTTCGTTGTCATTGTTAATGCCCAATTTATCTTATAGCTCCCTTTCCTTAAGTGGGGCATCTGTCCCGGAATTACCTTAATTATTTTTTTTATTTTATAAAGATTATAATTATTATTCTGCTCATTTATAGGAAAATTTGTCCTATACCGCCATATTTAAAGTTTACAAAAAATGGGATGACAATGGGATTTTGACTACGTCTTGATCTTCATAGACGCTAATTTATATCAAGGTGCGAACAACATATCAATTTGCATGAAATTCTGTGCAGTAGTTTCCTGGATACAGTTGCCACAAACTTTTTACCACACATAAAAAGATAGACGAACAGACGCACAGATATGATAAAATAGTGCTCTAGAACTCTGAAAACGTGTAAATTTATAGAATACCAGAAGCTGAAAATTTTTACGAAATCATTTCTTTTTTCTATTGAATACAGAAGAAAGTTAAAAAAAAAAAAAAAAAAAAAAAAAAAAAAACCTTTTAATTTACAGAATAATTTTATATCATTCTATAAATTAAAAAATATTTTGTATTAGGGATAGCATGTGTGAATTATCTTTTTATTTCTCAAAAATTCGGAAAATTTGAAAAAAAAAAAAGAAAAACTCATAAAAGAAAACTGTTTTCTATTCTTGATACTTTTATTCGCAATATTCTTATTTTATGTGAGAAAAGAAAGTTTCCATTTGAACTACTCTATGTGTTTCTTATCACTTGGCTGAATAAAAACTGAATAAAAAGTGCTGTTGAATTTAATGAAATTTCACTTTAATAACATTCACGAAGTCCTTCTGATAAAATATACCAAAAGTTCAGTTTAAAATATAAAAATTCCCGACAAAGTTACTTTAACAACCATTTTAAAAGGAAAAACCCATTTTCAGTGCTGAATATCTTGGCAAATATCACCTAGTTCTTATCTGATATACGTTTAAAGTGCCGTACGTTTAAAATGTTTTATTATATTTAAAAATAGATGTATACATAAAAAATGTTTAAGAAGTCAGCGGAAATATTTTACTGAGTTTTTTTATTAATGCTTAGGATTTTTTTCTGAAAAATGTTCTTGAATAGCAATTTTAGAAGCGAAATTCACATTTGCTTTAACGTATTTTGGTAAAATATGCCCAGTTCATATTTAATATATATATATATATATATATATACATATGTATGTATGTGAAATATAACATGCTTAAAAAGCGATATATGTTTAAGTACGTTATATGTAAGGATATAGTTTATGGTGTCAGCTGAAGTATGATGTAGTTTATCGATTCACTTAATATTGTATGGTACTTTATTTAAGAACGTAGAGAAATATTTGAAAATTTTAAAAATACTAAAGTAAAATTTAGAGAGTTCGAGAAAAATATGGTGTTCATAAAAATCTCTGTTCCTTTCTTTTTTTTTTTTCAATTTATTTAAACAAACAATTTGTCACGAAGCATAAAAT
Organism: Salticus scenicus; assembly: GCA_963930645.1. Taxonomy (NCBI): domain Eukaryota; kingdom Metazoa; phylum Arthropoda; class Arachnida; order Araneae; family Salticidae; genus Salticus; species Salticus scenicus. The sequence goes on from CAWVNO010000061.1 coordinate 719,373, forward strand.
GTATGAGTATAATATTTTAAATAAAATATTTAATATTTAATGGAGTGAAAAACGCTTTTTGATAAAGAAATTTATACTTACAAACGCATAAAAAACCAAAACAAAAAAAGAAGTGATTTTCTAACAATTTTTGAAAATGAAAAATAAGTATTTTTTACATTAAAATGGTACTACAAAATAATTTATTTGCTACGCGAAAGTATTTTTACAGACATACCTAAAATAGAAAAATCATATTTTGTGCTGTGTTATAAAAGTATTTATTATTGTGTGAAAATATTAAAACATATTTTTTTTCGATTCGTAGTAAGTAATTTGCTACTACTGTCTTTACCTGTTTAGTTTCAATAAAAACAAACATAAAAGTTACTTTTCTGTTTGACGTGCCATTGTAAGGGGCACAAGGGTCTCAAGACCGAACTCTTACACCAGTATTTTTTATCAATTATTTCAATCATAATTGTGCAGTAATTTATTGCAACTGAATATGATAGGAATTATTGATAAAAATTACTAATGCCAGAGTTCCGCCTTAGACGGAAACTCTCGCATCCCTGGCCATTCTCCATTGCGTATCACTTCTGTGACGTAAAATCCACCCAAACGTTAATTCAACCATTCAATAACCACCACCACACGATTTTTGTATTTTAGCGACTCATATTCACGGAGAGACATGTCGATAGTGATATCTAAAAAACAATGTAAATTTTCTTCCCTATAATGCAATTCATAAATTTAAAACTATACTAAATGCAATTTAATTTAGTATAGAAAAAAGTCGTATTTTTTAATTAATTAATTAATTTTTCTTTATTGTTCTGTACTTGATATTGCATCACATTTAAAAGTTAAAGCATATATTGAACTGATAATCTCAATAAATTACTCTAAAGATTTTTACTGTAAAATTTCAAGACTTTATAATTATATATTAGAAATATTGTTTTGTTTTTTTAGGTCAGGGTTCTCATCCAAGAAAAAAGCTGGGCAAGACTTTTCTTAAAAAAAAAAAAAAAAAAAAAAAAAAAAGTGAGACTTAAAAAAACTATACGAGATTTCTGAAAATTAAGTGAGTCTCCAAACAAACTTTGAATAATAATAATAATAATAATATTAAAAATAGGATATTTACAGGAACGCACAGAATTCATATCTGGAATTAATGCGATTGTTTTCATGGTTTTCGAATTTTGTGTAGTTTCTCTAGTAGATGCAGAGCAGAGATAACTAGAGCCTAATTTCTTCTCATCTGAGAAGGGTTTTTTTCTAGGACATACTTAAAAATGTGGTTATGAAGTATTAGACGCACTTGTATTTTTTGGAATAGCAGATGTATTTTTTTAGCTGTATTCCTTTGAATGGTTGGGTGAGAATGAAGGGGGTGGCGGGAAACGAAGGAATGGTATATATTTGAGCAGATTAACGCTCGGTTTGTTTGCCACTTTTTTTTTCTATCACAGGGCAAATATTAGTCTAAAGAGAAACGTTAAAAGAAGTTTTTTTTTTTTTTTTTTTTTTAATAAATTCCTGAAAAACGAGAACGTGCGCGAATTTATCGCTTTTTAAGGGAGAAAATGAAAAAAAAAAAAAAAAAGAAGGCGGCGGGGTTTTTCCAGTCTCGAGCTGTAGTGTGATCTAAGATTTAGGTAGCATTTGCTCTGCCATTGTTTAAATTGTCATACTTTAGAGGATATATAGATGTCTTCTATAATATAAAATACACCCAAAAGACACAGAATACATTTAATTCACTATTCAATAAGTGTTTGTAATAATTTAAATTTATGATAGTCAAAAAATTCAAAATAAATTGTCTTAACGCAGATCAAGACTGGGTAAATGTTTTGGAGTCCACATTTTGTTTTTCAAAGAACGTATCTCTTTTCCATATAAACTTCATAACAATTTATTTTATTTAATACTTTTCGACACCATACCTCCGACACTGTTTCTTAAAATCTCGTTTCTATTCCATTTTGTAATATACAGAAATCGAAGTTCCTTTCAGTATATATATTTATATATTCAATAAATCGCTTTGCATTCAATAAATTTGCATGTAGCGCTAGCAAAATACTGAAGAGAAATCTATGATATAGAATAAGCATTATTGTAACATGTGTAATAAAGGATTTAGATGCTAAAATTTATTGTTTTTACTTATTATCCCAATTGTTTTCCGATAATAAAAAAATGCGTATAAAATTACATTGGAAAATGGTTTACATTAAATTATGTAGATTATGAACCGTATTTACATTTAGAAAATATTTTAGTGAAAAACAGTTGTAAATTTTGTACAGAATATGACATAATGACATTATGAAAAAATTTGCAAGTACTGCAAATTTCACTCAAAAGATACACTTCAGTTAACTTTTAAAAAAGCATTTATTAAATCCCCTTCCCTTTTTCGAAAATTTCTGTTTGTAAATGTTTTAATTAAATTAAATTTTTACTGTTACAATTGGTATATTTCTTATTCATTTTAACTTTAGCTATTTTCCTGCCTAATTATCATAGAAAATTCAAAATGTAAATGTCGTATGACATGACATAGAATATGCTTGTCACATGTCTAGGTTTTAGATGAGATAAAAGTTTTCTTTTTAAAATGTAACTCAAACTGTTTCAATTCAGAAAATAATTAGTGTATTCTGTAATAGAAAATTTCGCTGTGTTAGATATTCGTGAACAATAATATGTATTTTTATCAAATGAATATTTTTCAAACAATGTAACATTTCTTACGTAATAAAAATAAAATTTTAAATGTTGTGAGAGTGAATATAAGATAAATGAAGAATTATTATTCTTTACTAAAAAGACAGCGATATATTAAAAAAAAAAAAAAAAAAGTTCGTTATTTTAAAGAACAAAGATTTTTGTATATGTAGTAATCTGAATTTACGTCATCGTAAAAAGTATTTATAAACAATATTATTTAGAAATTGTGGTAGATAAACTTTGTGTTGCTTGAAAAAAAAAAAAAAAAAAAAAAAACAAGAATGCAGCTTTGTTTTTTGTTTTTTTTTTTTCTTTAAATAACCAGTTTCAAACATATTGTTATTTAAATGGTAATGAGTAGTATCAGTAAGAGAAATAAATTTGAAAATCTTAGATTAAAAAGAAAATTTTATTTCTAAATAACTATACTATCAGGATTTTTTTAAACATGTAATTTAAAGTTATTATCATCCATAGATTACTGAGCAAAATTACTTTTACTTAAATTCAATAATAAACCTTACATAACAAAATCGCGTTTTTTCAAGAACTGAAAAAAATGACTTAACGCCGTTTGGAAACAAGCTCTTCAATTTATATCTAGTTTAGAAACTTAACCTATTTGTAACAGAAATGGGAACATAAAGAAATTCAGCAACTACGGACCTCATATGAGTAATTATCACCTAATGTGCAAATTAAATCTATTTATAACCGAAACTTTAACATAATAGAAGGTAATAAATACATAACGCATAGAAAAAAATCTATTTAAATAAATGAATCGATCTTCTTCCAATTATTTTCGAATATTCTTCTATTATATAGTACACTAATACTACTGAAATCATGATTATTAATTATTTATCCTGTGTAGGACCGTGCGAGGTCATTTACGTTTGTCAGCATCAGACTATTTTTGATTTATAAAGGTATATTTCTTTATATTTAAAATTTTGTTTAAAATTGGCGCTTGAATAGGCTGTTATGAAAGTTTCCTCCACGACTAACCTATTAAATAAAATAGTCCTATATTCGAACTTTAACAAACTTCAGTCAAATACGTAGCAACAAAATGTCTGTTTAAAGAATTTAATTTTTGAAGTACAAATATATTATTAAAAAACTTATTTTATGGAATTTTAGTGTTTCTATTAGTAAAAGCACTTTTCTGTAAAAAACTAAAAAATATTAACTACAATTGCAATAAAATAACATATATTCTCTATTTCATTCCATTTTACTGACACCAAGATTAGTGTTTGAAAAACTGAAATATGTTACAAAACCTTAATTTATTGCAGTTGGGATTTTTATAGAAAGGAAATGAAATATTTTAAAATGTTGCTTTTAAATAAGCATGTGCTCCTAAGGCATTTTTGGTATTGAAACTTGTGAATATCTTCTTAAGAAAAGCATATGGACAAAATTGTACATATTGTAACTGTATTTAAGATACAAAATCCTAAACGAGCCATCGAAATATGCTTTCTTTTGTAATTTTTTTAAAAATAAAATTAGATGTAGAGCATTGCAAAATATACAAACAAGTAATAGAGGAGAAGAATAAACAGGTATATAGATGATAGATTAAGGTTATATAGATTAAAGTTATATAGATTAAGGTTAATTGACTATGCTGCGGTATTAGGCTTGAGTCAGTCTTTTTGAATGGTCCTAGCCCCTATCCATGCCAGTTTCAGAGAAAACCATAAACTATCTGTGTTCGATCATGGCAGCTCCAGTTTACCAGATTTTAGGCTAAATTTTCTCAACAACAGACAGGAAAGGAAAAAAAGAAAAAAAAAAAGGAAGGAAGGAACGCATGTGAATAAAAGTTGATTTTTTAAAGCTAAATATGCATTAATATTTTTAAAGTAGAACTAAAATACTCCCTGCTTTTTCACGAAATTTATTTAATCATTAATTATTCGTATAGGATGTTTTCAGAATCCAACTAAAATAATAACCAAGCTAGAGTTAAAATTCAACCTTTTGTTTTAATAAAATAATACATATATACACATTTTAAACAAAAGAAAGAATTAATTTAAGAAAAAATAAATACCTTTGCGTTACATTTTAAGTAATTACAAAGTTTTCAAGACAAAGATTATAAAAAATGAAAAATTCATGCAAAATGGGAAAAAGAAAATCTGACAATAGGTACAACAAAGAGGAACAGAGAAAAAGGAATATATTATACAGAGAGAAAAGAGACCATGAATAAATATTAAAAATAACCCTCTGAGGAATAGAAAGTTTCTGTAGTAATCGAGAAAGTAAACGGTGATAAAAAATACAAAACTAATGTTAAGACAGAGTAAATATTGTTAGGAATAGTAAATAATCAAAGAGGAACAGAGAGAAAAGAGACCATGAATAAATATTAAAAATAACCCTCTGAGGAATAGAAAGTTTCTGTAGTAATCGAGAAAGTAAACGGTGATAAAAAATACAAAACTAATGTTAAGACAGAGTAAATATTGTTAGGAATAGTAAATAATATTTAATAGTTTTATTATTTCGCGTTAACTTTATTTAAGTAACACCATTATACTTCTTTTAAGTACTTGTATGTTGACTAAAAAGAAAGTGTAATTCTTTTTTGAAACAGATAATTACTGATTGTTTAGATTTGTTTTTTATTATATTTTTTATATTAGTCGTGTGCTGATACTGTGTAGATTTTTTTCTTTTTTCGGCGAAGTTTTCTTTGTGAAATATAAAAATTCGTTTTTATATTAAATGCTCTTGAAAGAAGGGTTTTTCGTCATTTTTGAAACACCGATTCCCTACGCACAATTTCAAGAATACAAATTCCTCATTTTATCCTTATGTTATCACAGATTCTTTCATGAAATGTTAGAAGCAAGTCTGATATTTTTTTCGGATTAAGATTTTAGCATTTCAAAATAGTTCTCTATCTCGCCTATGGGGTATTTCTTTTCTATTTCTATTTCTTCGCGTTTTATTTAAGCTAGAATCATTCTGTCATTCTAGACACTGACGGGATGATTGTGGAACTTCACACTGGATGATGGTATTTTAGATCTTATTTTTGATTTATGCTTTTCACGCTATCTAACGTGTAATTTAAAAGTTTTAACAGTCTACATGCAGCGTGAAAGATGATAGATTATTAGGTATTATTTTCACGAGATTTTTATATAAATTTCAAATGTATTTGAGACATTGAAGCAGAAGTATATAAAATTTCAGAAAGATCACAAAAAAGTACGTAAAGCCACGAAATAGTGTTTAAGGAGTAAGATAACTTTTAAAGAAACTTAAAAGAAATAGCTTAAAGTGCATAAAATTGAACTGAAATGCTTAAATTTCCGATTTTTGAGTGTAACCACGTTACCTACATCTAGCAGTGAAGACGAGTCCAAAAGCTTGGAGGGGTGCGAAATTGACCTACAGAATGAAATTTGGTAAACACCCAGTCATTCGGTATTTCCTTATCTCTTACTTTCTCCCAATGAGAAAGGTTATCATCCCTATTTTATCGCTGGACTCGTTCAGTCCGTACTTGCGCAGAGGCTTTCATGGTCGCAAGAAATGTGGTTAAAGAATACATATATGTTTATATATATATATACATTCAATATCTATCTCTCTATACTATACTATATATACAAAGAATATATATAATAACACAATGGGAAGGCAACCTAAATTCGTTCAGTCTATTTTAATCGCTGAATTTGGGTAATACAGGGAATTTCCGAAATATGAGACCAACAAAGTTTTCTTATGTTTTATTTCTGTCATTTGGTCGTGCCATCAAATTATTTATTCATTTTTTGTGGAGTATAAGAGCAGATTACTAATTTCCGCGAAGAATATTTAGTATTTCTTCGAAGCTGTTGCAATTTGCTCTATGAAAGTAGTAACAGTTGTGCATAGTAATAAACATCTAGATAAATATGTGTTACTTTTTCATTCATCTTAATGATCTAGCAAATCCAATACTGGTATGAAAAAAGTTATAATTATCTGTTCTTTAACGAACTTTAAATTCTGAGATTTTTAAGTTCTATATAGTTACAAACATGCCAGATTTTAGTTTTTCCAGATCATTGTTACTATCCACCCTGTTCTCTCACCACTTTTCTTGAAGGATATTTTTCTTCTTATTTGATTTTAATTATATATTAGATAAAATTTCGCTACAAATAAAGTGGTGGGAAAAGAGAGTGGGTACTAAGAGTGTTTTGGAATAACTTAAAATGTTCAATTATCTGCAGTTATCATCATAAAGTGTATTTGGAAAATTATATAACCAATTATTACTCAGCGTCTATATTCCTTTAACCATTAATTGCCAATTTTATTTTTGTAACTTATTGTAACTGTGCTATAAGTATAGGTAGAAATGCTGAATGGGAAGCAACTGGTGGATTTAAATTTTCATTAAATAATCTATTCGCTAGAAATGTGTTTTCGATATTTATGCAATCAATAACTGTCAGAAAACAGCCGCAGTTGATTCAGAGAGAAGAATAAATACATTTTCTAAAATTTGAAAGCAAATCACTGTTGACAGAACACGTTACTTTGCTAGGTGAAATGACATATAAATGTAATGCTATTGCATGTAAAAATAGTTTAAGGTGATTTTGTACCTTTGACTTGGCTCCACTGAAGGTTTAATATAAAATTTTATACTTCCATTTAATACTTATCAACTGAACTGTATTAGATTTGTTCAATAAAATATATTTTCAATCAACAATTCTTACGGTTTTTGGTATAGGGGAGACCGGGGCACAGTGGACCACTTTTACACTCTTAATTTTTTTTCTCAAAAAACAGAGAAGAAATGCATTTATAAAAAATAGGAAACAATCTCTAAGCCCTTCTTAACATGTCTTAATTTTTGTATTACAATATTTCTAATACATTTTGAATTAAAAAATAAATTGTGAGCTCTCACAAAGTGGACCACTATGCCCCATCACCGGGGTACAGTGGACCAGCCTCTTTTGTTTATATTAAATTAATATAAATTACTTTTTTTTTTCTAAAATTAGTTTCTTATACTATTCTAGTCTAAATAACAAAATTCTAGCATTTTCATGAAGTAAAATAACCGAAATTAAATTAAAATAAACAAATAAGAAATCAAATCACAGTGTTCAGTGCAATTTAGTGTAATTCCTATGTTTCATTAAGTAATAGGTTTAGTTCCTATGTATATTTTAGTATTCTACTTAGGTTTGAAGAAGTGGCAACACCTGGTTGTTTTCAATTGAATATGTGGATTTCTGGAATGTAGCTGCCTTTCGGAAATGAAGGAAAGGTTTAACTTTCGCCCTTTTGTCGGCGGCTTTTATGAAATCATTTCAGATATTTTATGAATGCATTTTAAGAGTTTATTCGCCCAATGTAGTTGGCGTTTTGTTTTAGAATAGATAAAATTTCTTGTTAATTATTTTATGCTTCAAGATATATCTTTTAAAGAAATATTTGTAAACCATCAAAAGTGTCATGAATTATGTTAAATGTTATTGTTAGTTATTGTTAAATTAAAGAAAGAAAAAAAAAAAAGAAATCAAGTGTGAGCTCTCTACTTTATTTCAAGTGAACGTATTTTCACATCTGCTACAACATAAAATGGAGGCGCCGGCGTGATGTGAGTACTTTATTCAATCTTATTGAAAATAGTTTGATATTGAGAAAATTAGTTCATGTTAAGCAAGTTATTTTCTAAAAGTGTCTGAACTTGAAAGTTTAAGAAATTATTCAAATTTAAAGAGCGATGTGATACATTTCATGTTTAGAAATTTCTTATGTACTTACAGATTTGAATGATATTTTATATTTATAGTAATTTTACGAACAGTATTGTTATATCATAAAAGACATGCACTTTTTAGTAAGTTGATTTATTTGAAGTTTAGTTTGAACTGTTTTATAGTTTTATACATTGCTAAATTTCATAATTTAAACATGGATGAAAACGATAAAAAAAGAATTTCACAGATTAAAATTGAGAGGGGTAGGATTTAAAGTTCTCTGACGAGTTTGGAAAATGCTTTTGAAAGTTTAAATAAAAAAACAGAAATTAAGATTAGATTGCAAAGGTTAGATGAATTGTTCAAGGATTTTTTAAGCTTGGATTCGTCTTTAACAGATGAGGATTCGGAGTTACCAGAATTCGAGGAACGATATTTTAAGTTAAAAGCTGATTTTCAAGATAAACTTGATACATTGAATGTTTCAAATTCTGTGCCTGCTGTAATGCAAAATTCTGGTAATGTTTCTACATCAATTCATAATCAGGATAATATACGGTTACCGAAGATTAACATTCCCGTTTTTTCTGGGAAATTCACGGAATGGACACATTTTAAAGATATGTTTGTATCAATAATTCATTCGCAGGTATGTTTAAGTAACATACAGAAATTGCAATATTTACGTGGTTTGCTTGCGGATGAACCAGCATCATTAATTAAACATATACACCTCTCTAATGAATCATATAACGAAGCTTGGGAAAAATTAATGGATAGCTATGATGAAAAGAAACAAATTGTGCAGTCTCTGATTAAATTATTTTTGGATCAAAAGTCTATTGTTGAACCTAACAGAGTGAATTTAAGAAATTTATTGAATACTAGTGATGAAGTTATAATGGGTTTAAAAGCTGTTAGTGAAGAGGCCACAGGTAGAGATCCATGGTTACTATATTTATTGGTTCAGAAACTGGATTCTGAAAGTAAGAAATTGTGGTCAGTTAAAAGTTCAGAAATTGAATTTCCTACCGTAAAGGATTTTTTGAGATTTTAAATATGAGATGTTCAGCTTTAGAACTTATTACTAATGGTGAATTTGATGGAAAAGGCTTAAGAAATGCAAATTTTGTTGGCTCTGGAATTAATTCTAATGGAAAGCAATTAAAAAGCTGTGTAAAGTGTAAGGGAACTCATCCATTATATAAATGCATTAAATTTAAGGCTATGGATGTTGCTGCACGAAAAAGTTTCGTTAAACGTAACAACTATTGTTTTTTGTGTTTGAATATTCATAAAATTAAAGACTGTCCAAATAGTAATTTAAAATGCTTACAATGTCAAGCTAAACATAATACGCTTTTACATGAAGATTTTCATGGAAATCATTCTTGTATTGTTAATTGTGAAAATACGAGTCAACAGATTGATAAAAATATAATGCCTGAGGCAACATCGGAAAGTTTACAAATCAATTCTAGTGCTTCATTTAATAGATCTAAATGTATTTCCCTCTTGCCGACTGCTAAGATTTTATTATATAATACTGCAGGTAAAGCTTTTCCTTTCAGAGCTTTACTTGATTGGCTCTGAATGTTCTTTTGTTAGTGAAAATGTCATAAATATTTTAGGCTTAAAAAGGAAAAATGATCGAATTGCTTTGAATGGTATTGCCGGGATGTCGGCAGGACAAACACGAGGTTCAGTGGCTCTCACAATTGGCTCAAAACTGTCAGAGGAATCTATAAAGGTTAAGGCATATATATTACCTAGAGTTACATCTCAATTGTCTGCAGAATTGCTTGATACAAAAAATCTTGATTATCTTAAAAGTGTCATGCTAGCGGACGAGGATTTTATGCAACCTAGAGAATGTGATCTTGTTTTGGGATCTGATTGTTTCTTTTCTATTTTGAGGCATGGAAAAATTGTTGGTAGTCAGGATGAAGCAATTGCACAAAATACCATGTTTGGTTGGGTGGTAGCCGGAAAATTTGATTCAAACTGTGAAACCCCCTTTACTGCTAAAGTACATTTTATTACTTTGGAAAATGAATCAAATATTGATAAGATATTGCAGAAATTTTGGCAAACGGAATAAATAAATATTAAAAAATCGCACTTAACCGAGGAAGAGGAGTTCTGTGAACATCATTTCCAGTCAACTTATAGACATACTGATGATGGTAGATTTGAAGTCAGTTTACCCATTTTTAAATTAATTAATTTATTAGGGGATTCAAAGGCTACGGCGATTTCCCGTTTACTTGCTATGGAAAGGAAATTTCAATTAGATAAAAATTTTGAGAATGAATATAAGAAATTTATGCAAGAATATGAAAATTTAGGTCATATGGCACAAATTGATGATTCTCTTGATTTTACCAGTAACAAAGTTTATTATCTTCCTCATCATTCAGTGGTTAAATGTGATTCTATTTCTACGAAGTTACGTGTGGTATTTGATGGTTCCTGTAAACCTTATAACGCTGAATCTTTGAATTCTATTTTGGCAGTTGGGCAGATTTTGCAATCTGATCTGTTTGCTATTCTTGTGAGATTCAGAATTAATAAAATTGCTTTTAGTGCTGATATCCAGCAAATGTTCGGCGGGGGCATGTCCTGTGTCCTGAGTGGGGCCCGTTGTGCGGCAGTGGAGGCCGGCTTATGCAAAGGAGAAACGTGCGTGTTCTGCTCAGTTGACATGGTTGACTGGTGTATCGAGCTGCCGCAGGGAGCACGGCTTTGTGGAGGGAAAACCGTCCTCAGAAGACAAACTAGCTCTTCTGGTCGTCAAACCGTGGAACGGGGGGACCCGAGGCAGACGGGTCCGCTGTTGACTAACTAGTGTTGGTCCGAGGGTTCCATGCGTTGTCTTGGTTGTTCTCACGGTCTATATCTGGGCTGGTACTTGCTGTTGCATGACGGGTGCTTGCTGTCGTGGTGATTGGGACTTCTCCTTCGGGGACATTATTTCTTTTGGACCGCATGGGCTACATAGAGAGCCTGGGCCGGTTGGTGGTGCGGCGCAAGCGCCGATTCCATTATATCCAGCAAATGTATAGGCAGATATTAATTACTCCAAATGATCAGGATTTCCAACGCATTGTTTGGAGAAATTTAAGGCATTCAGATTTAAAGGAGTGCCGATTGAAAACCGTGACTTATGGTACATCTTCAGCTCCATTTTTGGCTACTCCTTGCTTATATCAGATTAGTAAAGACATAGAAAGTAAAGATCCTGTGGATTCGTCAATAATTAAAGAATGTTTTTATATAGATGATTTAATGTCTGGCTCAATTTCTAGTAAAGAAGCTATAAAAATAATTACAAACCTTTCAAGCACGATAGAAACAAGAGGTTTCCATTTAAGAAAGTGGAGATCAAATTCTTCTGATGTTATTACTCATTTGGCATGTAATTCTGGGCTATCAACAGATCTAGAGATTCATCCTGATGAATCTTCTAAAGCTCTGGGTCTAATATGGGATTCTGCTAATGATTCTTTTATTTTTAAAGTAAATTTGCAATTTAGTGACAACATGACAAAAAGAACTTTCCTGTCAGAATCTGCAAGGCTGTTTGATCCATTAGGATTTTTGGCCTCATGCACTATATCCATTAAAATTTTCTATCAACAACTGTGGTTAATGAAACTTGATTGGGATACACCCTTACCTAAAAGTTTTCGTGTGAAGTGGGAATTATTTAAGAGAATTTCAAGAAATTTGCCTTATACGTATTCCTCGATGGATTCAAACTGCCAATAAAGAAATTATTCGTCATGGGTTTAGTGATGCGTCAGAAGCAGCATATGCAGCTGTAATATATGTAGTGCAATCTCAAGGAACCACATCAAAGGTTACTATCTTGGTATCAAAAAGTAAAGTAGCCCCACTTAAACCTGTATCCATACCGAGGCTTGAATTGAATGGAGTCCTATTGCTCTCAAGATTATATGCGACAATAATAAAAATTTTGAAAGGGATTTCTATAAAGTTCTATGCTTGGACTGATTCTCAAGTTGTTTTGTCTTGGTTATCATCTCATCCAAGACACTGGAAACCTTATGTAGTGAATCGAACTTCAGAAATCTTGGATTGTGTTCCATCCGAATGTTGGAGATATCTACCATCTAAAGAGAATCCAGCAGATATCGCCTCCAGAGGACTGTCACCTAAAGCTCTTGCTAATTGCTCCCTTTGGTGGGAGGGACCTCAATGGCTTTCGTTGCATAGTGAGTACTGGCCGAAACAACCGCCAGTTAAGACTAATATAGACATTATTAATAAAGAGAAAAAGAACACTAAACAATATTTTTAGGTTTCTGTAAAAAATTGTGTAATTGATTTGCTTTTTGAGAGATATTCTTCATTTACTAAAATTGTTGATATTTTAGCTTTTTGTTTAAGGTTTCTGAAAAATTGTAAAGAACGAGTTGGTAGTGTGAAAATGAATAAAGGTAGGCCTTGCCCTCTATCTACAATTGAAAGGAGAAATGCAGGTAATCTGCTTATATCTTATATTCAGCAACTGTATTTTAAAGATGAAATTAAATGCATAAAATTAGGAAAACCTATTCCAAAAATAAGTTCTCTATCTTCACTTTGTCCTTTTATTGATAAAGAGAGCTTGCTTAGGGTGGGAGGCCGATTGCAAAATTCGCCTCTTCAATATAATGCAGAACATCCAGTCATATTGCCAACTCAACATAAAATTAGTGTATTAATTGTAAATTATTTTCATGTTCTGCATCTTCATGCTGGTTTAAATTTATTGTTAGGTATTATTAGACAAAATTATTGGATTATAGGCTCGAAAGATAATCAAAAATTGTATACATAAATGTGTTATTTGTTGCAGGTATAGAGCAAGTTCCTCAAGACAACAAATGGGAGATCTTCCTCTTGATAGTTACTCCCAGTCGATCATTTTCGTCATGTGGAATTGATTATGCAGGGCCAGTCGGTATCTTGAGACATCGTGGTAGAGGTGCTAAAACTACCAAGGGCTATATAGTTATTTTTGTCTGTTTCGTTACGAAGGCTCTGCATTTAGAATTAGTGAGTGATCTGACTTCCGAGGCTTTTATTGCCTCATTGAGGAGATTCTGCTCTCGACGAGGAGCCCCTCGGCATATCTATTCAGATAATGGCACGACATTTGCTGGTGCAAAAACACAGATATCGGATTTGTTTAAATTTTTTTATACCTTAAATAAAGATGAGGATATTTGTTATTATTTATCGCAACAAAACATCGAATGGCATATGATTCCTCCAGTGAGCCCACATTTTGGTGGACTGTGGGAGGCTGCAGTTCGGTCAGTAAAATTTCACATTAAACGTGTAATAGCAAGTATTAATTTAACTTTTGAAGAGTTTTATACTTTTTTGACTCAAATTGAGGCCCTTTTAAATTCTCGCCCACTAGTATCAATTGATAGTGGAGAAAATCCAGATGATGTGAATATTTTGACCCCCTCTCATTTTTTGATTGGTGATATTATTACAGCTCCTGCTGAAGCTGTCACCGAAGATAAATTGTCCTTACGGTCTCGCTGGGACATAGTTCAAAAAATGAAAATAGGTTTTTGGAAAAGATGGAGCGTGGACTATTTAAGTTCGCTTCAGAACAGGAAAAAATGGAGAAAATCTAGTACCAATTATAAAATAAATGATGTTGTAATTTTAAAGGAAGATAATGTCCCTCCGTCGGTTTGGCCTTTGGGTAAAATTATTGCAACCCATCCGGGAAAAGACGGTTTAGTTCGCGTAGTGACAGTAAAAACAGCTAAGGGTCTGTTTAAAAGACCAATTGTAAAGCTATGCAGACTTCCGCTGCATCAAGAATAATTTCTTGATGGGTGGGAGTATGTTCAGTGCAATTTAGTGTAATTCCTATGTTTCATTAAGTAATAGGTTTAGTTCCTATGTATATTTTAGCATTCTACTTAGGTTTGAAGAAGTGGCAACACCTGGTTGTTTTCAGTTGAATATGTGGATTTCTGGAATGTAGCTGCCCTTCGGAAATGAAGGAAAGGTTTAACTTTCGCCCTTTTGTCGGCGGCTTTTATGAAATCATTTCAGATATTTTATGAATGCATTTTAAGAGTTTATTCGCCCAATGTAGTTGGCGTTTTGTTTTAGAATAGATAAAATTTCTTGTTAATTATTTTATGCTTCAAGATATATCTTTTAAAGAAATATTTGTAAACCATCAAAAGTGTCATGAATTATGTTAAATGTTATTTTTAGTTATTGTTAAATTAAAGAAAGAAGAAAAAAAAAAAAAAAAAAAAAAAAAAGAAATCAAGTGTGAGCTCTCTACTTTATTTCAAGTGAACGTATTTCCACATCTGCTACAACACACAGTAAGAAAATTTATTAAGTTTAAATAGATATTGTTTTCTATTCTTCTGTTAATATTATATAAATCAAATATTGTTTTAAATTCAGATATTAATAAATATTATGCTACTATTCAAATATTTAATGTTTTTGTGATTATTTTGAGATATAATTAATTTACATTATATTTGTAGGATAAATTTAAATAAAATATATTAAGCTACTTCTTTTCCTTTTCACATGTGATCTCTAAAAACAGCAAAAATAATAAATAATTCATGTACTATATATTAAATTAGATTTTCTTTTATTAATACTATATAATTCAAAAAGTTAATAAATTTAGATATTAACAATAAATATATTTCTATTCAAATACTTACTCTTTCAGAAATTTATCATTATTATTATTTTATTATAACATTAAGATATTTATTACTTTAAGACATACTTTACATTATATTTGTATCTATAAATTTAACTAAAACAAATATATTAAATCTAATTTGTACTTTTAGGCACACTGGAAGATGGTTCACTGTGCTCCGCGTCAGAGTAAAACAATTAATAATAATAAAATAATATATAGACGATAAATATGCTAATAATTTTTAGGAATTTAAAAACTGCAATATCTTGCCTTCCTTTCACAGCTATATAGTATTTTTAGTCACTAGTTCAATCTTTGTAAAATTTTAAAAACTTCAATGTGAAAAAAATACTTTGAGCACCTCAAAACATAAGAACTGCTCAAATTGGTAATCTTACTATTTCCCATGTGATTTTTTTTTGGCTGCATACAACTAGTACTATACTGCCATACATGTGTATCCATATGAGCTAAAAGAGTTGAATGTTAATAGATTTAAATAGGTTTGGTCCACTGTGCCCCGCCCTCCCTTATATTTTTTACCGATTTGAAATCTTTAAATTGTGTCTTCTCAGTTTACCTTTTTTTTAATGAATTCATGATCTTCCAAATGCGAAAACTTCTACGGATGTTTAAAAAAAAGACATGTAAATCCACTGGAAACCCGAGGTCGAAAATTTTTTCGAATCCAATACTTTCTTCTATTGAATATAGAAGAAAGTAAAAAATACTATTTTTAATCAACACTTTTAATTTAATTCATGCAATTCAGTGTCAGAATAAATTGTTTAATCTGTTAAAAAATGCACTACTAAGTTATTGTAAAATAAAATCGAATATTCAAATATCAGTATAATAACAAAAGCTTTGTGTAAAAATTAAAACATATATTTATGTCAAATATTGAATAAAGATTCTTGCAGTACAATATCATTTTATTTGAGAGTGGTTGTATTATAGGTTGTTCACAGATAAAATGTTACTAACATTTTACTAATATATTTCAGTTCGTTAACGATATATTGCTTATATTTAATTAAAATTTAACAGGTATTTGTCTTTTCATTCATGCATATTTGACAAAGGCAAAATATAGATGTTCATAAAAATTTTAACTTGACGCATGCTTCAAGAATAATTAATGTACAAACTTTTCTGATAATGTATTTTTTATACATGATATAAATTTTTGATCTCTCAGTCATGCTTTTCGTTTTCATATTTTTGTACAACTGACTCAAACAAAACATAAATGCCATTTAAAAGTAAATAGAACATAACACTTCATAAGCATTTTGTGCAGTCAAAAATATATGTTTGCAAATAAAAATATTTGCATGAATCGATAGTTTAAGATAACATGTTTGAAGAATTTCTAAACTGACTAAAGTAAAATTACAGAATTAATTCTACGATTTTTCTGTTTATAACGGTTATTTTTAAAAGAAAATACTGCTGTGTGGAAAATAAGATAAAGAAAGACTTACCGATGTTTGGTTTTACAAACGAATTTAACAGTTCTCGCTTCTTTTCATTTTTAAGCATCTTGTAACGATATTTTTTCTACAAATTTTACATTCTTTAATAATTAAATAGTATAGATAAGATTCAAAATAGTATAGATAAGTCAATTTTCAAACAAAGTTTATAAAACTTCAAATACTTTTTTTTATATCTACGCATGGAATATTTACTTTCGAGATATTTTAAATTTGAAGTTTAACTTTTCATTTTAAAATTCGTCAGATGTGCCTATTTAAAAGAATGAAATACATTATGATTTCTTATTATTTTAATTAACAATTATATATAAACCCCACCTGTAACTTATTTTTAAGGTTTTTCATTGATTAAACATCAAACATTCGAAAATAAAATTTCTCGCGTTTAGAGTTTAAATTAAAACAGAAAGGAATTTTTTAACATAAAAAGTAATCTTTGATTATGTTATATTTAAAACACTTTATATCTCTAAATTTTTTTCTTCTATTTTTAAATATACTCTTTTATAAAGGATACAGTTACGATACGCTTGAAAAAATATTTTTACATGAATGTTAAGCGGAAAATTCCTGTTAAGTTGAAAAATCTTGATTTATTTTTACTTTTATTCCACTTCTGTGACATCTACTAAATGGAAAGAAATCACTTCATTCTAACATCACAGCTTTCTTTTTTCTCTGACAGTTAAAAATAAGGAATTAAAAAAAAAAATGTCTTCAGGCAACTCGTGACATTTATTCCGTGTCGTATATAACAAGTACGGTTTTCTCTACTGAAAATTTTCATTTACACATGCTTTGTTGTTAGATTCGACTCCTTTTATTTGCCACTCCATTTTTTATTTTATTTGAATAAAAATACATGAAATGCAGATATTGAGTGAATGATCTTACGAAGTGTTTTTGAAGCTGGTATTTAAACTATTTTTAGTTTTTCCTTCCTTTTAGATGGCGTATAAAATGATGACGTCTGATAGAGAATAAAACGCTCAAGAGTGCAAATAATGAATACGTATACGAGTGTCTAAGTATATATCTGTATGTGATGTTTTGGATGTATATTATAATAAGTTGTTTATTTTAGTCGTTAAATTTAAATAACTTTATATTTTGGTGTTTTTGCTAGATTGAGGTATATATTTTCTTCTTTTTGATTTTTTTTTTCTTGACCCATAATATTTGTCATGTTTGTTGCTTAAGATTTACAATCAAACTTAAATATAAGTAAATTCAAATGCTTATATTTATAATTTGTCTTACATGTAATAAAAAGTCTAACTTTTTGTTTAAGAAAATTAACTTTTTGCAAGATATTTCTATTTTCAAGAATTAAAATACATTACGATTTATTTTTCTAATTATCAATTATATGTATTTTCAACATAGAATTCTCGTTTAATGTGTTTCATTGAATTTTTCAAAGTTTTTATTTTTTTATTTATCTGATGTTAAAGTTAAGATAAGGAAAAAGAATGCCTTCAGGCAACTCATGACATTTATTCCGCGTTATATGTAACAAGTGCGCTTTTCTCTTCATAAAAAAAAAAAAAAAAAATCATTTATACATGCTATATTGTTCTATTAACATTTGAAATTCAGATTTTGAGTTAACGATCTTTCAAAATGCTGTTAAATCTGATATTTAAACAATTTTTAATTTATTTTCCCTGTTAGATAGTGTATAAAAACATGACATCTGATAGAGAATAAAAGGATCACGAGTGCAAAAATTATGAATAAGAATATTTTCTAAGCTTAAATCATAATATCTTGTTTTGTATATGTGTTACAAGTCTTTTAAACATTGTACATTAAATTTTTAGCTTGATAGATAAGCATTTCTTCTTTTTCTTCTTCTTTTTCTATTTTTTTATAATAAATGTCCCACTTTAAATTCACAACCAAATTTAGATATCAGATATTTAGTATGATAATAGCTATATATAAGCGAGACATGCATCTTTTAAAAGTTAGATGGTAGAGACAATGTTTATTATCTTTTTCTTCAGTTTTTAATGCAATAACTGATACAAATGTACATATTTATATACATTTATTTTTAAAATAAAATATGTAAAATACAAATAAACTTATAATAAACATGAGACATGAAATTAAGTGATATCAAAACATTTTTTAGCTTAAGTTTACAAAGAAGAAAAGGCATAATGGTAAAATATCAACTTGGAATAGGAAGTGATTAGAGCTGTGAGTATAGTATATCAAGTAATAGATATTTTCTCTTAGGATTTAAAATTTCAAAATCCTTTAATGTTATTTCAAATCATTTAAATTAAAACATATAAACTACAAATATAATGAACAACTAACATAATAGCGGGTGATATTAAACTACTTTTTAACACTTTCCAATAAAGTTGAAAAGTGTTAATGACTTTGGTTTGTATATATGTCCGTCTGTCTATGTGTCTGTCCATGTTCTAACTCCCGTAAATATTCATAGAATTTCTTGAAACTGATATATATTATTCAGATTTACTATCGGATATTCTCTATTAAAGTAGGATGAACACCTCTACTGGTTTGTGTATACACGGGCACCCGAAAGTATGCCAAAGCGTTGTGTTCTATCAGAGGTATTTTTATAAAACATATTTTAATACCTATATTTTGCACAAATCTTCATGAAATTGAAATATGTTATTCAAGTTCACTATCGAATATTTTCTCTAGAAAATGGAGTAAATGGATCCCTACTGGTTTGTGTACAGGGACACCCGAAAGTATTCCAAATTATTGTGTTCTACCAAAAGGTTTTTCTGTAAACAAAATTTTAATAACTTTACTTGGCGCAAATCTTAGCGAAATTGAAGTAGGTTATTCATAGGCATAAAAGAATGCTTTCTATAGAATATATTATGATTAATATGCAGCTTTACAGCACAAACATATTCAGTTACATTAAGGGCTATTTCTAGAAATTTCCTGGAATGGCATTTTCGTTTACATTAAGCGTTTTTTAATACTTTCTAACAATTTTTAATTGTGAATATGATTTGAATTTGTGTATCTATATGTCTGACTGCCGATCTGCCTATCTGAGCTTCTGGCCACCTCCAGTGCCCGTAAATATTTTTAGAATTTTTAAAAATATATATATGTTATTCAAGTTCACTATAGAATGTTCTCTATTTAAAATGGCATTAATAGGTCTTGTACAACTGGTGTATATACACGGACAACCAAAAAATACCAATGCATTGTATTTTAGGAGAGACAGTTTTTTATAAATCATATTTAAATTATTTTCTGTTGCAAAAAATCATGAATAAACTGACATTTATTGTTAATATGCTAAAATAATGTTTTATGTAGAATATGGTATGCTCAACCTTCAGACTTACAGAACTAGACTAAAATATTCAGATACATTAAGATCCGCACGTTTGTGTTAAGCATTTTTAATTCTTTCCAACAATGTTTCAGATTGATTATAAATTCATTTAGTCGATATGTCTTTCTTGACGTCCTTTTGTCTGTCTGTTGTGTGATAATGTTGGCAAAGAACATTGAAGATTATGCGATACAACGTACAGTTGGAAGTGGTTTCCAACGTACAGTTGGAAAGTGTTACCAATCAATGCGTAGCGCATGATTTTTTGTTCATGTTTAATTTAATTACTTTTTTAAGTTTTCATCGAACTCACTATAAAGGTAGAATATCTATTTGTATAGGAAGTCATTTTTGATTTGTGAATAGGAAATCAAGTTTAAAGTTTTTTCGTTTAGAATTTAAAATTTTAAAATCTTTGATTATTTATGATACTTCTATTCTGCAAGACAGGATGTTTTTCATTTTTCCTTATCAAAAGAACTTGTATATTTTACATAAAAATATCTACTTTACATATTTATACGATAAATATTGTCTTGTAAAAATACAAGAAGGTTTAACCATTCTGGCATAAAATCAAGACCTAAAAATAGCGAATTTTCTTTTTCTACCTAAAAATGTTTTATTAAAAAGGAAGGAAAAGATTTTAAATATTATAAAAACCAAAACAATCTTCTCACTTTCAAAAATTCACACTTTACTTAAGAAAAAATATCCATATATTAGGCTTTTGTGGATGGATATTTTTCTTTCTCCACATGCAGACTGAAGAGATATGTAATATAGTCTAAGATATCAACGCAAATTCTTTTTCAGCATTTCATATAAAATGCATTATCTAAAGCCATTTTTCAGAGAGAAACGGAAGCATTGTTTATGAAAGTGCATGTCACGAAACTTGTGAGCCACTTCACATTCTTATTAGATTTTGATCTTTGCATAAAAAGGAGTTCCTTTTACTGAGGATTTTACAAAATTGACTCCAACATTATACAAAATATGCTGCATATTTTGTGGCATGTACCGTCAATAGCATCTCATTTTCCGTAGTATGAAGAGATGTTTTGTTAGGTAGTCTATTTGGAATTATTTAGTAATGCAAGCTATTTATTTGAAAGGTTTGTATTGAATAGTTACGTTAAATATTGTTAGGTGTATATGCAGCAAATCCAAAATTGTTAAGTTAAATATTCGTGATCAAAAATTGGATTCTTGTAAAATGGATCCATCTGATGACTATTTATCTTAAAAGTTCTATTTATTAGAAATTTTATTTTTCCGACTGAGTGAAAATAATGCCTGGACCGGGACTCGAACCCCGGATCTTTGACTTACAAGGTTAAGGCTCTACCAATTGAGCTATCCAGGCCGACATCCCGGTGAGCATTACTCACTCAGACAACCTTTTAGGCAGAAACAATCTGGTCTATCATTTAGATAGCTCAACAGAAATAAGCCGCAGGAAATGGAAAACACCATTAAACAATGGGAGAATGAAATACAATTTTTAATAAAATCACACAATCAACTGTGGAAGAAAATCATATTTTATTGAAATTTTATTTTTCCGACTGAGTGAAAATAATGCCTGGACCGGGACTCGAACCCCGGATCTTTGACTTACAAGGTCAAGGCTCTACCAATTGAGCTATCCAGGCCGACATCCCGGTCAGCATTACTCACTCAGACAACCTTTTCGGCAGAAACAATCTGGTCTATCATTTAGATAGCTCGACAGAAATAAGCCGCAGGAAATGGTCACTCAGTCGGAAAAATAAAATTTCTATAAATATGATTTTCTTCCTAGTTGTTTGTGTGATTTTATTAAAAATTGTATTTCTATTTATTAGTTCCCTCTCTCTCTCTCTCTTTTATTTTAAATTATATTTTATTATTATTATTATTATTATTATTGTGTGCGTGTGAAACTTAATGAAATGTATTAAAGTGTAAAGTATGCGTATATGTATTACTTCCATCTTTGTTTTAATACGTAAAAAAGAAAAGCAAGTCTATCTTGCCTAAATAATTCTAGCTTTTATTATATTCAGAGATTCATTAACATTAGTACTGCTTCAGTTAAGCAGTCGATATTTCACAATAACGTTGTTTTGAATAAAATAATGGATGAATCTGTATTCTATGCATAACACATGTGTAATTATTTACTAGTCAATATTATTTATTATAAGAAGTTATAAGAAAAGTCGATGACTTTGAGGGCATGTTATTTGTGTGTATTGTGATTTAAATGCTATTCACAGGCTTATCACTTTTTTAACTAATTCCATAAAAATATTAGTACCTGCCTTTTATTCGTTTTTTTTTTTTTTTTTTTTGTTTAATATTGGAAAAAAGTATTCTATAAAAAATGTGGTGTCAAAAATTGTCGGACACTCGGAATTTTACAAAACAAATTATAAAGTTTGCTAAATCTACTCATTAATTGAATTTTAGCCACCTTTATTTTTTTAACTAACTTTTAAATTTTCAACAGCAACATTCTATCATTACCCCAATTGAAAACATATTTTTACTATAAGTGGAAATTTACTGCGAAAAAATTTATCTCACAGGACAAAATTAGTTTACTCTGGTTCTTGTAATATCAACGCACATAGCATACAAATATATTATTTCTATTAGTCTATTAAGATCAGTAATTTTGATATTGTTAAATTTTAGTACAACATTTTGAACCGTTTTCAAACGAAGGTGGTTCTACAATGTAAGAATACATATTTACAAATTGAATTATAATTTTTATACTGATGCTCAATTTATTCAACCTCATTTTTGTTGGAAGATTCAGTTGATCGATGATAGAATTGGAACTTTTTTTCGTGTTCGTGAAAATGTTTCTTCGTCTGACTAATTATTTAACTCAAATGTAAACATGTTGAAGTATCAAAAATATTGATTATTTAATTAAAGTACACGGTGATATATTATATTTTAAAATTAGCAATGTACTTCATATAGATACTTTAGAAGAATAAGTATAAAATTTCTATAAATCATCATATACTGTTTATAATCATGTTACAATTTATCGTTTTTAATTACTGCTGGAATATTTGGATAAATTAATAAACTGTAATGCACCTCCAAACAGATTAAAAATTCCCTCAATATACTTTATAGTTTACTATCGGATAATCATGTAGTTTTAACTTCATTTGTGATTTTTTTTTATTGCATTCAGAAAATTGGGTCAAATTCTTGCGAACTTCCATTATTTCTGTTGCCCATATTCACTGCAAAATAATTACATATTACATTACGGTCAGTGACCGACAAAAATATTCCAGTTATCGACCATAAAATAAATTTACGCCTGCAAATCTGTGATGAGGTTTTTTTTTTTTTTTTTTTTTTTTTTAAAGGTAGGAAGGAACCCAAATAAACAGTCACCTCTTCGAATTTTACAGCTATTTGTTACAAATACGGGTACTGGATATTTCTCTCGAAGACAGAAGCTGGTCGTATAATTTAATGGTTAGCTCTCCTAATTTTATGAAAATTTCCTAGAGTGTGGAAAACAAATAAGGTTATCCTCTTAACACGTGCGTATAAAACATTCTATTGTTTATTGTGAAAAATTCTCTGCAATAATTCATATTGAAAATGATTTAATATTAAACATTCACTGCTGTGCTGTTATCAGACAAATCTTGCTAAAAACTGATATGTTTCCAGGAACTGATATTTATTTTTAATGTTCAATTTTAAAGTTTTCAAAAATTTTCTTATGTTTTTATGTTTTTGTCGTTAGGTGGCTACTCCTTAGACCATATATATGATTAGAGAGCGCATTCAATACTAAAGTTCCTATCCACAGGGTAAGCAAGATTGAGAGTATGCTTCATCAGTCACGTGACGAGTGAAACGGCGAGATCCGTTCGCTATTGGATGACGCAGTGAAAAATCTTTGACACCCTTCATCCTAAAATGGATTGAGTGGACTGACAAGTGACCTTGAATGGAGAAAACTGAAAAAGTACTTGTCACGTGATTTTTACTTTGGTTACATCCTTCGATGAAGGATGCATTCTCTAGTCAAGGATATGCTCTAGAGCATAGGTTCCAAACGTGGGCGATAACGCCCCCTTGTGGGCGTTTGAGGCTTTCAGGGGGGCGGTAAAAGACCCAGAGAAAATTAGGGGGCGTTGATATGGCACGGAGGGGCGTTGGAAGATTAACCAAATATAGTCTAAAAAAGACTAGCTCATCTCAGTTAGAAGAAGAACTAATAGAACTGACGACAAATGAGGAATTAAAAATTAAATTCAAGAATAGCTACCAATAATTTTGGCTGCAGAAGTCGATTTCGCAACTGTATTCAGGATTATGGTCGATTGTTCAACGATTTCTGATAGCATTCCCATCTTCATATTTAGCAGAACGTGGATTTAGTGCTGTAGCAACATTAGTAACGAAAAAGAGAAATTGGCTCCATGTTACTGAACGCGGCGACTTACGATTGTTTTTAAGTAAAATCGAGCCTGATATTAACAAGCTCCTTAAAATGCATCAAATTCAGCCTTCTCATTAGTTAAGTTAGAAATTCGATGTCTTTAAATTTTAATAAAAATATTTTTTAATATAATTAAGAATGCGTTTTGATTGTTCTCTGAAAGTGTCAATTTATTTATTTAGAAAGCAATAGTTTATTATGGATTACTTCGTATCATCAAAACACCTGCCTGTGCTTATAACAGGTAAGCTAAAACTTTTATTCCTCTTTTTTAAATAAAGAAGAAATTCAGTAGCGTTTCAATTCCAACAATATTTTATCTATTAGTAATTTTTTTTATTTAATTTTTGTTTTCACCATGCATTATGTACTCTCTTATTTCACTGGAGTGGGGGGGGGGGGGGGCGGTACTGAAATATTCACTAGAAAAAGGGGCATCAGTTCAAAAAAAGGTTGGGAACCTATGCTCTAGAGGCTGCTCTATTACAAAGTGAAATATTTTATTATCATTTAGTCCTTTACGTAGGTCATGACATAGATTACATTTTATTCATTTAGGGTTTCATCAACACGAGATTTGAATGAGCTATGAATCAGAATAATCCAGGAAATTTTTAAAAATGATTTCTTGTTCAATTTTGTTTCTATCACTTTTCCTATTATTTTTCTCAACTTTCATTTTTCTTTTCAATATAAACATAATTAAATAAGAGATTTATTTGTATTTTCTTTATGTATTTTTTTAAGCGATGAAAATCGTATGGATATAACTTATCTTGTTATATAATACATGATGGGTTTGCATTTCTTTTAATATTTACATTATTTTCGCAATTAAAATTATCCAGGCGTATATTGTCGCAGAAAAATTTCTTTGTCTATACAATTAAAAAGTCTATAGTCGCAGCAGTAAAGCAATGTATAACTTTAAAATTTCAGCATCAATAACTATAAGAATATTTCTATAGTCATTAATTGAGTTTGTAAGTTTTATATTTGAAATTAAAATACTTCGCTTGAAAATAAAGTCCTCTTTCTCCAACATCATAATCCTTTATTTATTAAAGCATTTCTCTTTGGAATAATTTATTCATTCATTATTTTAAGATTTGTAGTTTAAAAGCGATTCTACTGCCTTTCATTTCAAGACTATCGAAAAAGTTTTTATTTCAAAATAATTAAGAGAGGAGCCGATGAAAGAGTAGAATACTTAATGAAAATAAACGAAGATATTTTTTGACAGTTCTACGCACGACTTAAAGAAAATTTTCTTTTGTTTGTAAAAAATATTTCTGTATTGTATTATTAAAAGATAATTTTTACAATTTCTCACAAAAGTTTTTTTTTTTTTTAAGAATATTTGTTTTTACTCAAAAGATAAAAAGTTAAGTAAATGTTTCAATTCATATTTAATTTATTTTTGTATATTAATTGGAAAATTGTTAATTAAAATTACATTTAAAAAAAAAAAATAACTGTTTAACGAAAATTATTGACTGATAATACATACACAAATTATGTCACTTTTCTTTTTTCCTTCACTGAAGGTCACTGTTGATATGGATGAATTAGAAACGGTATGCAGTTACACTTATATAGGACAAGCCATTACGATGTAAGGAAACATCATAGAAGAAATTAGCAACAGAGTTGAACTTACATGGAGAGCATTCAGAATAAATAGTGCTATGTTCAAAAGCAACGTTCCAATTTGTTTGAAAAGAAAATATTTTTGATTAGCTTATTTTGCCTGTATTAATTTATACTTCATAAACTTGGACGTTAATGTATAAAATAATATAAAAGCTTCAAACAACCCAGAGTAGCATGTAGAGGTGCATCTTAAGATTCGTCCGAAGAGACAGAAATTGAAACACACGGATTAGGAAGCAAATCAAAATTACTGATTCATTTGAAGAGTAAAGAAGTTAAAACGGAACTAGTCTGAACATCTTGCCAAAATAAACGGTGATAGATGGAACAATAAAGTCCTATAATAACAGGAGACTTGGCGATGGAATATTAAAACCCGAATAAACTACTACGTCAGAAACGCCAAAGAAAAATATTTGAGGTGCAAAAATACAGCTGTTTCGGTAGCCTTAAGCGTACCGTCTTCAGTGCAAAAAGGATTCTGAATCAGGAGAAGTGCTCGTATTTATAGGAGAGGGGCCGGATTGCATTTCCAATATTTTTCTTTGGCGTTTCTGACGTAGTAGTTTATTCGGGTTTTAATAAAGTCCTATTCTGGATATCGAGAGATAAGAGAAAATCGAAGAAGAGATCACAGTGTCACTGATGAGATAGTCAAGTTTCGATGAGCATAATGAAGAAGAATTGCAGAAAACAGGGCAGATTAGAATCACCTAGGGGAGTCCTTCATCCTGCAGTCGATTCATATCAGCTGAACTTCATGATATTTATGATGATACACTTACTACAGTTTATTATTTATTTATTTATTTATTTATTAACATTTTAAACTGGTTGATTTAATACAGAAAATCAAACGTTAAAACAATCTGTAAATTCTTTTATTGGAGGAAAAAAAAAGTCAAATTTTAGTATTATAGTGTTGGAAATAAGATGCTAATAAAGATTATTTATTGAAAATACAGCTTATTAAATCAATATTTAAATGCATCAATAAATGAAAATTTTTGGAAAAAATCAAAGTTTTTTCAATGATTTTTAACTAACACGGACATAGTTAATAATAATAATAATAATAATAATGATGATAGTAATAACAACTACTAAAGTACGGCAATGAGATTTCCGCTTTTCCTCCCCAATAGTTCTTATACATGTAAATTATTTATCGTATTTTTTCAGTAATATTTCAGAAATTAAAGGAGATAGAGATTATTGTAAGAAAACAGTGGTTGCATAAATAAATAAATAAAATAATAATAATAATAATAATAATAAAATAAAATAAATAAAATTATATAATATAAACAGCTACAGATCTTATGCTTGATATTAGTGTGATATTTTTAAAAGCAATAAGAATAAAACTTTATGATCAAATACTGATATATATTTTCAAGTATTTTTAATAAGCATCAAAATATTTCATAGGCAATTAAGTTTTGAATCATTAGTTTCCCAATTCTTCCTCCACATAGTAAAAATATGGGCATAAAAATAGTAAAAATAGTGCCAAGCTATTTGATTTGTGTTTTAAATAGTATATTAACAAAAATTCAAGTACAAAATAGTTTGTAATATTTTATTAATTTAATTATGAAAAGTCTATTTCTTAAAAACATATGCAATAGATATGCGAAAATAGTTTTATTGTGAAACTTTAAATAGTATTAATTTGGAATTTTATGTCAAAAAACTTTGTATTATAATACAATGGAATTTAAATTTACTTTTATAATGAGACTATAATGAGAATAAATATAAAAATTGGTATATTACATAAAATATTTAGCGTTTAGACGCGTCATAAGTGTATAATTCATGTATGATGCTAAAGAATTAAGATTTTTTTTTTTTTTTTTTTCAGTGATAGAGTGAATTTGTTATCAATGATGATATTTTGTATTTTTAAAACACAATCGCAAGTCACATAAACATATTTATAATAATAATAATTATAAAAAAAATGTTTTAGATAAAAATATCTAATAAGAAAATATTGTTTAGAAAATTGAACTTTAATTAAGCGAATTTAGGTGTTTTAATTATAATATATAATTTGAGTATATTCTGCAGTTTTATTAATAGAAAAATTTCATTACTGCAACTTTAAATCTTATATTTCATCAGATATATTATTTATATTTTTAATAGAAAATGAAACCTTTAGTTGCTTTTACATGAAAGAAATTAAGTTTTAAAGTATGCATAGTATAAGACCTAACGCAAGTCATTATTTTAGCAGCCAAATTTCTGTGACTCTTTGTTATTTTGTCGCACCATTAGTTTGGTAATAGGTGTTGTGCCAAGGTTCTTATAGAAACAAAATTTTTAATACGGACATGGTTAACTGCGACACTTTAATTATAAAAAGGCACTTCAACATAAGTAAGAAATATATATATATATATATATATATATATATATATATATATATACATACATGTATTGTATCGATGATTGTGGAAGGCACGTAAACAGAAATGATGAAATGGCACTAGAATTCGCAGGAATAAGTAAATAAATAACAATAAAATAAATTAGCCAGTAATAGTTTTAAGACAGGTATGAAAAAACTGCAATACTCAATTAAACATTAATCCCTAAAACCAGCATATCAAACAAGGATCTGATTTAAAACAGAGTGAGGAAATCCACATTGATAATAATTAAATTTTCTTTTCAGTAATTTTTTATTTTTTTTTATCCTGTTGTAATATTTTTATTTATTTATCTATTTTATGAAGTTCATAAATCATTTTGGATTTATATAATGTTTTTGAATATCGCTCATGGGTAATATTTTGATATTTATGTTATTTCAAATGGAGTAGACTCAGGAATAACTTTTTTTTACTAAAATTCTGAGTAATTAATAAGACAGATTTGAAACCTCCATGCTTTATAAAGTTCATCATTAATTCATAAAGTTTTGGGTTATAATTAGTAATTTTGGAAATAATCTTCAATGCAAAATTTAACGAATTTAATAAAATATTTTTTGATTACAATTCACTGATTTAACTTTTCATAGCTATAGGGTAAGTGTACCAGTGATTGACACTTTTAGAGCGATCTCTGATGTTTTTACCCACTCAATGTTCCAGTAATTGACACTGCCAGTTTTTCATTTTATCAGTAATTGGCCCCCTATGTTACAGTGTTTGACAGTGCTAGTTATTCATTTTACCAGTTATCAGCACCCTATGCTCCAGTGTTTGACATAAAATGTTAAAATTCTTATATGTAAGATATGTGATTTTATTATTTTCCTCATTTATTAATTATTTCGGGATAGATGTCAATTACTGGAACATGCCAATCACTGAAGCACCTAACCTACTGACAATTATTGATAAATATTCGCAAAATTTATAAACAATAAGTTTCACACTTGGAGACATAATTCTTAAACAGTTTTCTTTGTTGCTTAATTCGTTAATTTTGATAATGTAAAATATGATTTGTAAAGAATGTGTTCAATCTATTTGCCTAACATTGTCTTTCTAAGCACTGTCTCTAGTATTGTGGTCGTCAGCTGATAGTTTGCAACAAAACTTTGGTAGTTCGCAAATAAAATTGTTGACTTCATTTGCATTTTTTAATGCTTTATTAAAAATTATACGAATGTTAATTTCAGCATTTTCTGTGTCACTCATATTTACAACTTAGACTTTAGAGCTTTCTGGATGAGAAAAAGGATAAATGAAATAATCTTTAGTCACAAAATTTCAAATTGGAAGTATCAGGCATAATTATCGAATTAAATTTCTGATCTACATTTGAAACTCAGCTAGAAATTGTTCTAAATTTGTTAAAATTTTGGAATTTTATAAAAGTTTGAAATGTATGTCTAAAGTATAATTTACCATTTTATTTTAATCATCTAAAAATATATTGTACATGTATAAATTAAGTAAATACTGTTTTATATATGGAAATAGCAATTTATCACAGTAGATTAATATTTCGAGGGGTTTCTTATAATACGGGAGCTATAAAAGGGTGTTCACAATCTCCCCCTATAATTATTTTATTAATATTAAAGAAGTTTATTTCATACTAATAAAATGGGTCTTTTTCTGATCATTGTTCTAGTAATATATTTATATTTTTTAACCATATATAGCAGTGTTTGCAAGATTTTAAATTAAGAATTTAGTGATCTGTAAAGTAAAAAAGGTTTGGTACTGCAGGTTTAGTGTGACAACGGCTGCCTAAATGTTGGACAATACCTAGCGAAAATTAGTTTGTTCGAAATTAGGTTCACAGTGCTGTACCCAGTGTTATAGCTGAAACGTGGACAGTATGCGGAGAGAATTGAAATATCGCCTTATCATCGCCTTATCACTTTTAGAGATATTCTTAAAGGACATATGACACTCTTCGTTACCATGACTGCTCACACTGGAATTTATTAATGGAAGTGATTTTACAGGAAACTTT